>JBAIZL010000001.1:24882500-25252500 GCA_036971475.1 Prosapia bicincta
AACTCAACCTAGACTTGAAACAAAATCTTATGCCTCAGCTACCACCACTGAAAAGTCGTGTTCCAACTGTGTCGAGCTAAATAAAAAAAATGAACTTCTCACTCAGCCAGTTGATCAGTTACTAGCATTAGTGACTAAAAATTTGGTTTCCAATTCAAAGACTAATGTTGAATGTGCGGAAAAATCTCCATTTCCAGTTACCTCTGCGAAAATTAAAAGAAATAAAACACTATTAGAGACAAGTGATAAAAACGTAAAAACTACTCCTAATACGAGTAATAAAAATAATAACAAAGCTGCACCTGTGAAAGTAGGTGCAAAATCACAAACGACTCAAAAGAGGACCATTTCAAACTCCTCTTCTGAGTCAAAAAACTCTTCAGATTCCACCACTACAATAGTGGTGATGGAATCTGATGCCTCCCTGCCTGGAACGTCCAACATTCCAGGCCAGCAAATTTGCAATGACACCAGTGTGAGCCAGGTGAATCCATTTCACTAAAACACGATGTCCACACCTAAACAATCCGTGATTCAGTGGAACATTAACGGTGTTAAAAGTCACATTGAGGATCTCAAATTAATTGTAAGGGATGTGTCCCCTCTGTACATTTGTATTCAGGAGACACATCTTCATGAATCGCACAATTTCCATCCAAGGGAGTATTCAGTTTACAGATCGGACTTCGTTACAGAAAATCGAGCTAGAGGTGGCGTAGCCATTCTAGCCCGTGACTGTGTCGTCGCCATTTCTCTGAACTTAATAACTCCCTTACAAGCAGTAGCAATTCAAACAGCTGTTCCATATAAACTCACTCTCTGTTGTGTCTACCTCCCACCAAGTGACAACCTGCAACAGAGAGATCTTGTAGACCTTATAAATCAGTTACCGACTCCGTTTTTATTAGTGGGCGATTTCAATGCCCACCATGTTTCATGGGGTTCCCCAGAATTTGTTGTTTATTTTTACAGTTTTTGTTGTTATAATATCAATAATAGTAGCCTATTATAGACAATAATTATTTTCAGTGCTTGATTTGTAATAAAAGAGATTCCGGTACTGTGTGGGCTACCGATAATTTGTTCCCCGATTATAGGATACGGTACGACGTACACGTGCGTACCATCTTAAATCTAGCCCTGATTATTATAATGAAAAGATCAAATATGTCTATTTTAAAAGATTTGTCAAATTAATTGGTTCTATAATTTCAACAGGTTCTGATTTAGTGTAATGAATTTTTTCAAAATGCTCTTGACTTATTTTAGTAATTCTTCATTATTATAAGGTAAAGCTAGGAGAGTCTGCGCACAATTCGAATTATGTTAGTTATGAAGTATACATGGGATGATTATATGAACTATTTGCTGGTGTGATAACATTGCACATTTGCCTATACACTAATTTTTTCAGAATTTTTGTCTTATATTTAAGATGGTAAAAAACAGAATACAAAAAAAATGGTTTTGCGCAGTCTCTCCTCGCGGAGTAGGTGAGATTGTTTTTAATAATAACTATAAAAGCTCACTCTTTGGATGTATTTATTGAACTAAATTAATTTATACAATTTTACAAGTTAAAAATATTAGCTTGTTAAAAAAAACACTATTTCACGTTTTCTTCACGTTTGTCCACAGTTTCTTTTTTTTCCACGTCATCCACAGTCAATGCATTTTATCTCATAAATGGTGCAGGTTTCATGCATCCACCTGCCACAAATTATGTATGTTATCCAATCAGATCTCGATGTCGTCTCGTGGTTTAGCTCCAGACATTCTGTGCACTTGTCATCCTTACCATCCCTGACATGGTCCGTGAGAATTTCAACGTCTACTTCATTTTAATCTAATTTTTCTAAACATAACCTCTTCTTTTTTGTCAATTCTTTATTTTTATGTCTTAGTATTTGAGCTGTGGGAGGTTTTTTATTAGCAGGTTTTTTTTTTTACCTTTCTGTTTTTTTAAGCCGCTTCTTTTTTTCATCCTTTTTAATAACTCCCTTACAAGCAGTAGCAATTCAAACAGCTGTTCCATACAAACTCACTCTCTGTTGTGTCTACCTCCCACCAAGTGACAACCTGCAACAGAGAGATCTTGTAGACCTTATGAATCAGTTGCCGCCTCCGTTTTTATTAGTGGGCGATTTCAATGCCCACCATGTTTCATGGGGTTCCCCAGAATGCAACCCGCGAGGTAATCTGATCGAAAGCATCAGATCGGAACTGGATTTATACCTGCTAAATGACGGTTCTCAGACACATTTAGCAGCGTCAACAGGTGGATGGACAGCTGTAGACTTGTCATTATGCAGTCCTGTCTTGGCTACAAGGCTAAAATGGTCAGCATTGCCTGATCTTTACAGTAGCGACCACATTCCTATTGAGATCTCTTTGTGTGACTCCTCACCCTGTTGTGTTCGACATCCCCGTTGGATCCTGAAAAAAGCCAACTGGGAACAATTTTCACAAGATCTAGAATCACTGGACGTGGATTACTTGGCTCCCATTGATGACATTGTAAATTCATTTACAAAAACCGTTTTGAATGCCGCCGGAAAGGCAATTCCGAAAACCTCATCCAAACCACGACAACCACCTGTTCCGTGGTGGAATGATGAGTGCACTGTGATCCTTCGTCAACGGAGAAAAGCTTTGAACCAGTTCAAGAGACATCCAACTAGTGAAAACCTGGAAAAATGTAAAATCTTCCGTGCGAAAGCACAGAGAATATTTAGGCAAAGTAAACGAGAATCATGGTCGCAGTACATTGGCTCAATTACAAGAACTACAGCTCCATCCACAGTATGGAAGAAATTACGATCAGTCTGTGGCATTTCCGTTCCGATGCCATTAATTTCATTAAGGCATTCGGATGGTGTTTTGACCACAGACTCTGAGGAAATTGCCAATGTGCTAGCGTTATAATTTTCAAAACATTCTTCATCTTCTGCATACAAGGACACTTTCCAGGTGTTAAAACGTAAACAGGAAGCCTTACCTTTCACCGTTGGATTGTCTGGAGATTCTTGTTTGAATATCGATTTCTCTATCGACGAACTAGAGTCAGCTCTCTTGTCAACGAAGGATTCAGCTCCAGGCCCGGATGATATTGTATACTCCATGATTAAAAATCTACCACCGTCGGCAAAACTAATTCTCCTTGGGATATACAACCGTATATTCGAGAAGCACGGTTTTCCCGATGCATGGTTAGAAGCGACAATAATTCCTCTTCTAAAACAAGGAAAGGACAAAACTAATCCCAGTAGTTACAGACCCATCTCTCTGACCAGCTGCTTATGCAAACTACTGGAGAAGATGGTCAACCGTCGTCTTGTCTGGTATCTAGAAACAAACAAACTTCTTTCTAACGTTCAGTGTGGTTCCAGACAAGGACGTTCATCAGTTGACCAATTGGTTTTGTTGGAGTCAGCTATACAGAATGCCTTCATCTTACGACAAACACCGGTAGCTGTTTTCTTTGACCTTGAGAAGGCATATGACATGGCATGGAGAAGAGGAATTTTGAACGTATTGAAATCATGGGGTATACAAGGTAACATTCTTGCTTTTATACAAAATTATTTGAATAACAGGACTTTCCGTGTACGTCTAGGAGGCATATATTCTGATCGCTGCGAACTAGAGAATGGTGTGCCACAGGGTGGCGTTTTGAGTGTGACGCTGTTTGTTGTTGCCATTAACAGCGTCACTTCAAACGTACAGTCACCGGTCCACTGTTCCCTGTTTGTAGACGATTTTTGTATATATATGGCTGCTAGAAGTATGGCAACAGCGGAAAGATCCTTACAATTGGTAATTAATAAATTGCAAGAATGGACCAAATCTACGGGCTTCAAGTTTTCGGCTTCGAAGACCCAGTGTATAGCATTTAGTCGTCGCAGACAACACCAGGAACCTATTCTTTATCTTGATGGTACGCGGCTTCAAACCGCGGATAATGTGAGATTTTTGGGTCCTTTATTGGATAAAAGACTTTCATGGAGTCCACATGTTCGTGATTTGAAGGTGAGATGCAGCAAGATATTGGATATGTTGAGAGTTCTAAGTGGTACAAATTGGGGTGCAGACAGAACCTGTATGCTCTGTTTCTATCGCGCCGTTGTAAGATCGCGCATAGATTACGGCTGTATAGCCTATTCATCTGCTCGACCTACGGTTCTGAAACTCCTGGATTCAATACATCACGCTGGTCTTAGACTTTCTACTGGTGCTTTTTGATCAAGCCCAATCTCCAGCCTTCTAGTTGAAGCTGGAGAACCATCTCTCTCTATGCGACGTCAAATGCTACAAATTTCTTATTACACTGGTCTTCGAAGTAAACCTAAACATCCGACATTCAAAGCCGTTTTTGATAACCACCTCGAAGATCGTTACAATGTGCGTCAACGTTCAACTGCTCCCTTCGGAATAAGAACGTTGCGCATTTTTAATAATCTAAATTTAGAACATCCACCTATATTCGAACGAACATCATGCTACATCCCTCCATGGACAATACAAAAGCCAACATGTGACTTCTCATTGTCCATGTACCTAAAACACAATACTCCTGACGTTATTTATCGTCAGGAGTTTTTGCAGATTCATCAAACTCACCAACACACTGTGACTATATTCACAGACGGTTCAAAACTGGATAATGGGATAGGTTGTGCATTTTATATGGAAGGACAAACTTTCACTTATGGATTGCCCTCAGCCTGTAGCGTTTTTACTGCAGAACTTTATGCAATTTTCCAAGCTTTAAGATCAATTCCGTCTGCAAAATCTAAATATCTTGTGTGTTGTGATTCCAAAAGTGCTCTCCAGGCTATTCAGGAAATGTACACTAAGAACCCTTTAGTTGGAGACATCTTGTGCTCTGTACACAGGCTCCAATTACGAGGTGTTGAGGTGTCATTTCTCTGGGTGCCTGGTCACTGTGGAATATTCGGAAACATTAAAGCAGATGAAGGTGCAAAATTAGCTACAGGTATGTTGCCATCGACACAACGTGTGAAGGCATCAGATTTTGTATGCAAAGTTAAAACTACACTATTCTCTGTTTGGAATGAAGAATGGCAAAATGTAAATAGAAACAAGCTGATGGACATCAAAAATACCGTCCGACCATGGAGGACATCTGTTCGTTCGAATCGTAGGGAGGAAGTGGTGGTAACTCGACTTCGCATCGGCCACTCTTTGTTAACGCATGGATGGTTGATGCGACATGAGGATCCACCACTATGTCCGTTTTGTAGAAATAATATTACAATCAAGCATATCCTGCTTGATTGTGATAAGTTGGAAAATTTGTATATACGTTACGATCTTCGAGCTAGTTTAAAGGTGGTTTTAAGGGACGATGTCACGGCTATCGACCGTGTCATCGCTTTCTTACGCCACCTGAATCTATTTAATAATATTTAAATTATATATAATTTTAGTTTCTTTCTTTTTAGTTACATTTAGTATTAAACATTTATTTTATTTTGTTAAATTGGTTAGTTCTATTTTGAAATAATTATTTAAAATAAAATTTTAGTTAGGCGATGATAACCTCAATAGGTTTTTCGCCTGGGGAAAAAAAAAATGTTAACGCATGGATGGTTGATGCGACATGAGGATCCACCACTATGTCCGTTTTGTAGAAATAATATTACAATCAAGCATATCCTGCTTGATTGTGATGAGTTGAGCGATTTGTATGTACGTTACGATCTTCGAGGTAGTTTAAAGGTGGTTTTAAGGGACGATGTCACGGCTTTTGACCGTGTCATCGCTTTCTTACGCCACCTTAATCTATTTAATAATATTTAAATTATGCATAATTTTAGTTACTTTCGTTTAGTTACAATTAGTATTAAATATTTATTTTCTTTTATTTTGTTTAGTTGGTTAGTTTTATTTTGAAATAATTATGTAAAATAAAACTAGTTAGGCGATGATAACCTTGATAGGTTTTTCGCCTGGAGAAAAAAAAATATTTCCATTGTTTACTTTTAAGTTCCTTTGTGTCATTGTTGAATACTAATTGTAGTGACTATTATTAGTTATTAGTGTTTATGCTTTTTGTCAGTTTAAATTTCTATTTCAAAAATTATATAATTGACGCAGTTTACGATTATAACTTTTGCCAATAACAGAATCACTAATGTTTGATGTGTAACAAATAAAGACAAAATGTTTTATATGTTTTTATAAAGTTTAATTTCATTTGATTTTTTTAAAGTCAATTGTTAAACAATTACCAATATATTTCAAATCTTGTCCTTTGGTAAGCCAGACTAATGCCGTTAATCTTCGATTGTGGAGTGAGCAGATTTCTTATGTCTCTTGTGTTGCTGAAGATTGAGTTTTTTCTGTAGCAACAGACGAAGTGTCTGATACACCATCCTCCCGAACACCAAGCCATGGCATCCTCTTTGTAATTTCACCTCTATAAAATTAATAAAACATTTATGGTTGAATTGAATTTTAGAAGCATAAATGATAGCACCCAAATGAAAGTTCATTGCCACTTCAAGCTCAATGTCAACAATAGAGGTATAGCATAAACTGAGAGAGTTTTCGTGTTAAAACACGCAGATAGCTAAATATCCGACTGCCTACCTCAGTAAACACTTACCTCGGTAAAAGACCTTTCGTTAGGTTCAACTTTTGTTTACAATATTAGAATAAATTTAAACCCGCAGGGGGGTGCGGACTAGCCGCACCTACGAGGGATTTGGCGTCCCTCGCGGTACCCTAGCCTAACACTACACCACTCACAAAAACGTACACACACACATACACACACCAACACAATCTATACACATTTCAACACTTACATCTTCGCTTAGGGAATTTTGACTGGTCAGAACCGTTGCGCGTTGGGAGTGCTGAAAAGTCCAGAGCGTGACAAACTCTGGTCTGGGACGCTGATGTGAGCTTGCTCTGCCGAAGACGTAAGCGCGGTTTCTGGTCTACCAGCCGCTTCGGTCCTTGGTCAGGGAGTGTCCGCGGTGCACGGGTATCGGAGCATGTGCACAGTATTACGAGTTCTCGACTGATGCCCATCCAGTCGAGCTAAGGAGAAAAGCTATAGGCCTCCGAGTTCTGAGGGTTGAAAATGATCTTAATGTGATCCAAGGGTGTACCCGTTCCTATAGTCTCGCCCGTAACGCTTGACACGATGACTTGCAAAAAATATTTATGGATTCCAAAACCACGTCAAATATGACTAGTCTGAAGAGGACACGCCAGGATTCTCCTGACGATAGTCAAGATTTGAGCAAAAAGTTGATGGTGGCAACGTCGCAGACATTGCCATCAGCAAAGTATTTAGTTTTTTCTAGTGCCGAAGAAGGGAAAGATCTTTCCAAAGTTTCTCCTTTCCTGATTAACAAGGCCATTACTGCTTGTGCTGGAGGCCCAGTAGCCTCTATTAAGAAACTTAGAAACGGAACATTGTTAATTGCGACTTCCACCGACAGACAAACCCGTTCTCTATGAAAAATGACTTCCTTCTTTAACCAGGTCATGGTATCTGTGGCTCCCCACAGATCCTTGAATTACTCAAAGGCGGTCATCACATGTAGGGATTTAATGCACCTTCCAATCGAAGAAATTAAGTCCGAACTGTCTTCTCAGTTAGTTACGGAGGTTATCCCCATAATGAAAATGGACAAAGGAGAAAAAGTAGCAACAGCGTCTTTTATCGTAACCTTTGGAAAGGCGGAAATACCCGAATACTTGCATGTAGGTTACCAAAGGATCTCAGTGAGACCATACGTGGCTAACCCTAGGCGCTGCTTCAAGTGCCAGCGATTTGGGCATATCAGCTCTACGTGTTCGAAGCAGAACGTATGCGGTATATGTAGCGTTGAAGGCCATGATGACAAGCAATGTGTTAATTCTCCGAAATGCGCCAACTGTGGTGGTGACCACCCAGCGCGATCCTACAACTGTCCTACTTTCAAGGAAGAGAAAGCTATCTTAGGCATCATGGCGAAAGACAAGCTGTCGTTTCCAGAGGCCAAAAAACTCCATAGATCCACTCAGCCAAAGGCAGACAGTAAGACTTATGCCGCTACCCTGACCGCTTCGAAATCGTCTTGTACCAACTGTGCTGAGCTGTCCAAGAAGATTGAAGCTCTAACTGAACAAGTGTCTCGCCTTTTGTGCTTAGTCACAAATGGATTGTCTCTAAATTTGGTACAACCTGCAGCAACGGATAGTGTTTTGCCTCGTGTACCTATCTCTTCCACTGGGGGGATTGGAGCACGAAATAAATCACTAAGTGAGCCTTGTGTTTCTGTGCAGAAGATATTATCAACGGGTAGTATACCTTCTGTGCAGAAGACGTTGGAAAAATCCAAACTACATAGACCGGAGTTACGACAGACCACATCGTCACAGTCGTTACAGGGTATTAAGAAAAATGCAAACAAATAAGGGAATGTAAAAACTACCCCTCCTAAACCCAAAACTTCCTCAGATTCCATCCCTGAACGAGTGGATATGGAATCTGAGAAATGTAAGCCTGAGACGTCCCAAAACGTCCCAGGCAAGAAAGGAGAGAGCACCAATGGGTGTCAAATAAATCCTTTGCTAAGCTAATAAATGTCTTTGCTTAGGAAGTCAGTGATACAATGGAACGTCAACGGTGTTAGGAGTCACATAGAAGAACTTAAAGTACTCGTGCGAGATGTGTACCCAATGTTTGTATGTCTACAGGAGACACATCTCCACGAATCGCATAATTTCCATTTAAGGGAGTATTCAGTTTTTAGATCGGACTTCGTTAAAGAAGATCGAGCTAGAGGTGGCGTAGCCATCCTAGCCCGTGACTGTATCGATGCTGTTTCTCTAAACTTAATAACTCCTTTACAAGCAGTAGCCGTTCAAACAGCTGTCCCGTATAAAATCACTGTGTGTTGTGTCTACTTGCCACCACAAGAAAACCTGCATCACAGTGATTTAGTGAATTTAATAAGCCAGTTACCAACTCCGTTCTTATTGGTAGGGGATTTTAATGCCCACCATTCGTCTTTGGGATCTCCGACTAGGAACTCTCGAGGTGACCTTGTTGAAAGTGTGAGAACGGAACTGGACTTATGTCTGCTAAATGACGGTTCACCTACCCATTTAGCAGCATCTACTGGTAGATGGACAGCTGTTGACCTATCGATTTGCAGCCCACAATTAGCTACTAGATGCACATGGTCGGTACTCAACGATTTGTATGGTAGCGACCATATGCCTATTAAGATTAGTTTATGTGACTCCCAACCCTGTTATGCTCGAAATCCCAGTTGGATTTTGCGAAAAGCCAACTGGGACTCATACTCGAATTACCTTGTATCACTTGACATGGATTATTTGACACCCATTGATGAAAATATAGAAAATATTACGGTGGATAATGTGAGATTTTTGGGTCTTTTATTTGATAAAAGACTTTCATGGAGTCCACATGTTCGTGATTTGAAGGTGAGATGCAGCAAGATATTGGATATGTTAAGAGTTCTAAGTGGTACAAATTGGGGAGCAGACAGAACCTGTATGCTCCGTTTCTATCGCGCCGTTGTAAGATCGCGCATAGATTACGGCTGTATAGCCTATTCATCTGCTCGACCTACGGTTCTGAAACTCCTGGATTCAATACATCACGCTGGTCTTAGACTTTCTACTGGTGCTTTTAGATCAAGCCCAATCTCCAGCCTTCTAGTTGAAGCTGGAGAACCATCTCTCTCTATGCGACGTCAAATGCTACAAATTTCTTATTACACTGGTCTTTGAAGTAAACCTAAACATCCGGCATTCATAGCAGTTTTTGATAACCACCTCGAAGATCGTTACAATTTGCGTCAACGTTCAACTGATCCCTTCGGAATAAGAACGTTGCGCATTTTTAGCAATCTAAATTTAGAACATCCACCTATATTCGAACGAACATCATGCTACATCCCTCCATGGACAATCCAAAATCCAAAATGTGACTTCTCATTGTCCATGTACCTAAAACACAATACTCCTGACGTTATTTATCGTCAGGAGTTTTTGCAGATTCATCAAACTCACGAACATACTGTGACTATATTCACAGACGGTTCAAAACTGGACAATGGGATAGGTTGTGCATTTTATATGGAAGGACAAACTTTCACTTACGGATTGCCCTCAACCTGTAGCGTTTTTACTGCAGAACTTTATGCAATTTTCCAAGCTTTAAGGTCAATTCCGTCTGCAAAATCTAAATATCTTGTGTGTTGTGATTCCAAAAGTGCTCTCCAGGCTATTCAGGAAATGTACACTAAGAACCCTTTAGTTGGAGACATCTTTTGGTCTATACACAGGCTCCAATTACGAGGTGTCGAGGTGTCATTTCTCTGGGTGCCTGGTCACTGTGGAATATTCGGAAACACTAAAGCAGATGAAGGTGCAAAATTAGCTACAAGTATGGTACCATCGACACAACGTGTGATGGCATCAGATTTTGTATGCAAAGTTAAAACTATACTATTCTCTGTTTGGAATGAAGAATGGCAAAATGTAAATAGAAACAAGCTGAGGGACATCAAAAATACCGTCCGACCATGGAGGACATCTGTTCGTTCGAATCGTAGGGAGGAAGTGGTGGTAACTCGACTTCGCATCGGCCACTCTTTGTTAACGCATGGATGGTTGATGCGACATGAGGATCCACCATTATGTCCGTTTAGTAGAAGCAATATTACAATCAAGCATATCCTGCTTGATTGTGATAAGTTGACAAATTTATATATACGTTACGATCTTCGAGGTAGTTTAAAGGTGGTTTTAAGAGACGATGTCACGGCTATCGACCGTGTCCTCGCTTTCTTACGCCACCTGAATCTATTTAATAATATTTAAATTATGGATAATTTTAGTTTCTTTCGTTTTAGTATAAAACATTTTTATTTATTTTGTTTAGTTGGTTAGTTTTATTTTGAAATAATTATTTAAAATAAAATTTTAGTTAGGCGATGATAACCTTGGGGGAAAAAAAAAGAAAATATTACGAAAGCAATTTTAAATGCCGCTGAAAAGACCATTCCGAAAACCTCTACGCATCCACGCCGACCGCCTGTGCCGTGGTGGAACGATGAATGCACAGAAATCCTCCGTTTACGACGAAGAGCTCTTAGGAAATTTAAACGACACGCAACGAATGGACACCTTCGGAATATAAAATACTCCGTGCGAAAGCACGGAGGATATTTAGGCTGAGTAGAAAGAACTCTTGGGAACAGTACATTAGCACAATTAGACGAACAACTCCGTCTTCCACAGTGTGGAGGAAACTAAGATCAGTTTGTGGTACTTCCACTCCGTTGCCAGCCATTGCGCTGAAGCAACCGGATGGAAGAATAATCTCAAACCGTGATGATATTGCTAATGTACTTGGTAAATCATTTTCTAACTTTTCTGCTACTACAGCCTATAATAGATTATTCCAGATTTATAAACTGAAGGAAGAAGCAATACCGTTTACTGTTGGGTCGTCTGGGGACTCTCCTTTAAACACTCCTTTCTCTATAGGGGAATTGGAGTCAGCTCTTGCGTCAACGAAGGATTCTGCACCAGGTCCTGATTCCATTGTGTACTCCATGCTAAAACATCTACCATCATCGGCGAAACTTGTCCTCCTTCGAGTATACAATCGTTTATTCGAGGAGCGCTCTTTTCCCGATGCATGGTTAGAATCGACTATAATTCCTCTTTTGAAGCCAGGTAAGGACAAAACCACCAGCGTCACTTACAAGCGTCTTGTGCAAACTACTGGAGAAGATGGTCAACCGCCGTCTTGTCTGGTACCTAGAAACCAACAACCTTCTTAGCAACGAACAATGTGGTTTCAGACTAGGACGCTCATCAGTTGACCAATTGGTTTTGATAGAATCCGCTATTCAAGATGCCTTTCTCTTGCGTCAAACACTTGTTGCGGTTTTCTTTGACCTTGAAAAGGCATATGATATGGCATGGAAAAGAGGAATTCTGAACACTCTGAAATCATGGGGTATACAAGGGAATATCCTAGCATTCATCGCTAACTTTCTTTCTAATAGATCTTACCGCGTTCGACTTAGAGGCGCGTATTCAAACAGCTATACACAGGAGAATGGTGTACCGCAGGGCAGCTTGCTGAGCGTCACGCTATTTGCCGTTGCAATAAATAGTATCACCAGCAATATACGATCTCCGGTACACTGTTCCCTTTTTGTGGATGACTTTTGTATATATGTGCCTGCTCGTAGTATGGCAACTGCGGAAATATCTTTGCAGTTAGCAATATACAGATTAGAGGAATGGTCAAAATCTACAGGTTTCAAATTCTCTGCTTCGAAGACCCAATGTGTAGCATTTAGTCGTCGTAGGCAACACCAGGAGCCGATCCTTTATCTTGACGGGGCTCAACTTCAAACCACGGATAGTGTTCGATTTTTGGGTCTTTTATTTGATAAAAGACTCTCATGGAGTCCACATGTTCGTGATTTTAAGGTGAAATGCAGCAAGAAATTGGATATGTTAAGAGTCCTTAGTGGTACGAATTGGGGAGCAGACAGAACTAGTATGCTTCGGTTTTATCGCGCAGTCGTTAGATCGCGCATAGATTATGGTTGTCAAGTCTACTAATCTGCACGACCTACAGTTCTGAAAACTCTTGATACCATCCACCACTCTGGACTTAGACTGGCTACTGGTGCATTTAGAACTAGCCCAATCCCTAGTCTTCTTGTCGAAGCTGGGGAACCTACCATTTCTAGACGACGTCAGATGCTACAAATATCTTACGTTTCTGTTCTTCGTTCCCGCAGGGGGGTGCGGACTAGCCGCACCTACGAGGGATTTGGCGTCCCTCGCGGTACCCTAGCCTAACACTACACCACTCACAAAAACATACACACACATATACACACACCAACACAATCTATACACATTTCAACACTTACATCTTCGCTTAGGGAATTTTGACTGGTCAGAACCGTTGCGCGTTGGGAGTGCTGAAAAGTCCAGAGCGTGACAAACTCTGGTCTGGGACGCTGATGTGAGCTTGCTCTGCCGAAGACGTAAGCGCGGTTTCTGGTCTACCAGCCGCTTCGGTCCTTGGTCAGGGAGTGTCCGCGGTGCATGGGTGTCGGAGCCTGTGCACAGTATTACGAGTCCTCGACTGATGCCCATCCAGTCGAGCTAAGGAGAATAGCTATAGGCCTCAGAGTTCTGAGGATTGGAAATGATCTTAATGTGATCCAAGGGTGTACCCGTTCCTATAGTCTCGCCCGTAACGCTTGACACGATGGCTGGCAAAAAATATTTATGGATTCCAAAACCACGTCAAATATGACTAGTCTGAAGAGGACACGCCAGGATTCTCCTGACGATCATATACAAAAGGATTTGAGTAAAAAGTTGATGGTGGCAACGTCGCAGACATTGCCATCAGCAAAATATTTAGTTGTTTCTAGTGCCGAAGAAGGGAAAGATCTTTCAAAAGTTTCTCCTTTCCTAATTAACAAGGCTATTACTGCGTGTGCTGGAGGCCCAGTAGCCTCTATTAAGAAACTTCGAAACGGAACACTTTTAGTTGCGACTTCCACCGACAGACAAACCCGCTCTCTATCAAAAATGACCTCCTTCTTTGACCAGGTCATGGTATCTGTGGCTCCCCACAGATCCTTGAATTACTCAAAGGGGGTCATCACATGTAGGGATTTAATGCACCTTCCAATCGATGAAATAAAGTCCGAACTGTCTTCTCAGTTAGTTACGGACGTTATCCCTATAACGAAAATGGACAAAGGAGAAAAAGTAGCAACAGCTTCTTTTATCGTCACTTTTGGAAAGCCGGAAATACCCGAATACTTACATGCAGGTTACCAAAGGCTCTCAGTGAGACCATACGTGGCTAACCCTAGGCGCTGCTTCAAGTGCCAGCGATTTGGGCATATCAGCTCTACGTGTTCGAAGCAGAACGTATGCGGTATATGTAGCGTTGAAGGCCATGATGATAAGGAATGTGTCAATTCACCGAAATGCGCCAACTGTGGTGGTGACCACCCAGCGCGATCCTACAACTGTCCCACGTTCAAGGAAGAGAAAGCTATCCTAGGCATCATGGCGAAAGACAAGCTGTCGTTTCCAGAGGCCAAAAAACTCTATCGTTCCACTCAGCCAAAGACAGACAGTAAGACTTATGCCGCTACTCTGACCGCTTCCAAATCGTCCTGTAACAACTGTGCCGAGCTGTCGAAAAAAATTGAAGTTCTAACTGAACAAGTTTCTCGCCTTTTGTCCATAGTCACGAATGGTCCTCCTACTTTGAACTTAGTACAACCTGCAGCGACGGATAGTGATTTACCTCTTGTACCAATCCCTTCCACTGGGGGGATTGGAGCACGAAACAAGTCATTAAGTGAGCCTTGTGTTTCTGTGCAGAAGATATTATCAACGGGTAATAAACCTTCTGTGCAGAAGACGTTGGAAAAATCCAAACCTTCCCGCAGGGGGGTGCGGACTAGCCGCACCTACGAGGGATTTGGCGTCCCTCGCGGTACCCTAGCCTAACACTACACCACTCACAAAAACATACACACACACATACACACACCAACACAATCTATACACATTTCAACACTTACATCTTCGCTTAGGGAATTTTGACTGGTCAGAACCGTTGCGCGTTGGGAGTGCTGAAAAGTCCAGAGCGTGACAAACTCTGGTCTGGGACGCTGATGTGAGCTTGCTCTGCCGAAGACGTAAGCGCGGTTTCTGGTCTACCAGCCGCTTCGGTCCTTGGTCAGGGAGTGTCCGCGGTGCATGGGTGTCGGAGCCTGTGCACAGTATTACGAGTTCTCGACTGATGCCCATCCAGTCGAGCTAAGGAGAAAAGCTATAGGCCTCAGAGTTCTGAGGATTGGAAATGATCTTATTGTGATCCAAGGGTGTACCCGTTCCTATAGTCTCGCCCGTAACGCTTGACACGATGGCTGGCAAAAAATATTTATGGATTCAAAAACCCCGTCAAATATGACCAGTTTAAAGAGAACACGCCAGGATTCTCCTGACGATCATATTCAAAAGGATTTGAGTAAAAAGTTGATGGTGGCAACGTCGCAGACATTGCCATCAGCAAAGTATTTAGTTGTTTCTAGTGCCGAAGAAGGGAAAGATCTTTCAAAAGTTTCTCCCTTCCTTATTAACAAGGCTATTACTGCTTGTGCTGGAGGCCCAGTAGCCTCTATTAAGAAACTCAGAAACGGAACACTGTTAGTTGCGACTTCCACTGAGAGACAAACCCGTGCTCTATCTAAAATGACCTCTTTCTTTGACCAGGTCAAGGTATCTGTGGCTCCCCACAGATCCTTGAATTACTCAAAGGGGGTCATCACATGTAGGGATTTAATGTACATTTCAGTTGATGAAATTAAGTCCGAACTGTCGTCTCAGTCAGTTACGGACGTTGTCCCTATCATGAAAATGGACAAAGGAGAAAAGGTAGCAACAGCTTCTTTTATCGTTACCTTCGGCAAACCGGAAATACCCGAATATTTACATGCAGGTTACCAAAGGCTCTCAGTGAGACCATACGTGGCTAACCCTAGGCGCTGCTTCAAGTGCCAGCGATTTGGGCATATCAGCTCTACGTGTTCGAAGCAGAACGTATGCGGTATATGTAGCGTTGAAGGCCATGATGATAAGGATTGTGTTAATTCTCCGAAATGCGCCAACTGTGGTGGTGACCACCCAGCGCGATCCTACAATTGTCCTACCTTTAAGGAAGAGAAAGCTATCCTAGGCATCATGGCGAAAGACAAGCTGTCGTTTCCAGAGGCCAAAAAACTCTATCGAACAACTCAGCCAAAGACAGACAGTAAGACTTATGCCGCTACCCTGACCGCTCCAAAATCATCTTGTACCAACTGTGCTGAGCTGTCCAAGAAGATTGAAGCTCTAACTGAACAAGTGTCTCGCCTTTTGTGCTTAGTCACAAATGGTCCGTCTTTGAATTTGGAACAACCTGCAGCAACTGATAGTGTTTTGCCTCGTGTACCTATCCCTTCCACTGGGGGGATTGGAGCACGAAATAAGTCACTGAGCGAGCCCTGTGTTTCTGTACAGAAGATATTATCAACGGGTAATAAACCTTCTGTGCAGAAGACGTTGGAAAAATCAAAACCACGTAAACCAGTGTTACGTCAGACCACATCGCCACCGTCGTTACCGGGTATTAAGAAAAATGCTAACAAAGGAGGGAATGTAAAAACTACCCCTCCTAAACCCAAAACTTCCTCAGATTCCATCCCTGAACGGGTGGATATGGAATCTGAGAAATGTAAGCCTGAGACGTCTAAAAACGTCCCAGGCAAGAAAGGAGAGAGCACCAATGGGTGTCAGATCAATCCACTGCTGAGTTAATAAATGTCTGCAATTAACAAGTCAGTGATACAATGGAACGTCAACGGTGTTAGGAGTCACATAGAAGAACTTAAAGTACTCGTGCGAGATGTGTACCCAATGTTTGTATGTCTACAGGAGACACATCTCCACGAATCGCATAATTTCCATTTAAGGGAGTATTCAGTTTTTAGATCGGACTTCGTTACAGAAGACCGAGCTAGAGGTGGCGTAGCCATCCTAGCCCGTGACTGTATCGATGCTGTTTCTCTAAACTTAATAACTCCTTTACAAGCAGTAGCCGTTCAAACAGCTGTCCCGTATAAAATCACTGTGTGTTGTGTCTACTTGCCACCACAAGAAAACCTGCATCACAGTGATTTAGTAAATTTGATAAGCCAGTTACCAACTCCGTTCTTATTGGTAGGGGATTTTAATGCCCACCATTCGTCTTGGGGATCTCCGACTAGGAACTCTCGAGGTGATATTGTTGAAAGTGTAAGAACGGAACTTGACTTATGTCTGCTAAATGACGGTTCTCCTACTCATTTAGCAGCATCTACTGGTGGATGGACAGCTGTTGATCTATCGATTTGCAGCCCTCAATTAGCTACTAGATGCACATGGTCGGTACTCAATGATTTGTATGGAAGCGACCATGTGCCTATTAAGATCAGTTTATGTGACTCCCAAACCTGTTATGTTCGAAATTCCAGTTGGATTTTGCGAAAAGCCAACTGGGACTCCTACTCGAATTACCTTGTATCACTTGACATGGATTATCTGACACCCATTGATGAAAATATAGACAATTTTACAAAAGCAATTTTAAATGCCGCTGAAAAGACCATTCCGAAAACCTCTGCGCATCCACGCCGACCGCCTGTGCCGTGGTGGAACGATGAATGCACAGAAATCCTCCGTTTACGACGAAGAGCTCTTAGGAGATTTAAACGACACCCAACGAATGGAAACCTTCAGGAATATAAAATACTCCGTGCGAAAGCACGGAGGATATTTAGGCTGAGTAGAAAGAACTCTTGGGAACAGTACATTAGCACAATTAGACGAACAACTCCGTCCTCCACAGTGTGGAGGAAACTAAGATCAGTTTGTGGTACTTCCATTCCGTTGCCAGCCATTGCGCTGAAGCAACCAGATGGGAGATTAATCACAAACAGTGATGACATTGCTAATGTACTTGGAACATCTTTTTCTAACTTTTCTGCTACTACAGCCTATAATAGATTATTCCAGATTTATAAACTGAAGGAAGAAGCAATACCGTTTACTGTTGGGTCGTCTGAGGACTCTCCTTTAAACACTCCTTTCTCTATAGGGGAATTGGAGTCAGCTCTTGCGTCAACGAAGGATTCTGCACCAGGTCCAGATTCCATTGTGTACTCCATGCTAAAACATCTACCATCATCGGCGAAACTTGTCCTCCTTCGAGTATACAATCGTTTATTCGAGGAGCGCTCTTTCCCCGATGCATGGTTAGAATCGACTATAATTCCTCTTTTGAAGCCAGGTAAGGACAAAACCAACCCCAGTAGTTACAGGCCTATATCACTTACAAGCGTCTTGTGCAAACTACTGGAGAAGATGGTCAACCGCCGTCTTGTCTGGTACCTAGAAACCAACAACCTTCTTAGCAACGAACAATGTGGTTTCAGACTAGGACGCTCATCAGTTGACCAATTGGTTTTGTTAGAATCCGCTATTCAAGATGCCTTTCTCTTGCGTCAAACGCTCGTTGCGATTTTCTTTGACCTTGAAAAGGCATATGATATGGCATGGAAAAGAGGAATTCTGAACACTCTGAAATCATGGGGTATACAAGGGAATATCCTAGCATTCATCGCTAACTTTCTTTCTAATAGATCTTTCCGCGTTCGACTTGGAGGCACGTATTCAAACAGCTATACACAGGAGAATGGTGTACCGCAGGGCAGCGTGCTGAGCGTCACGCTGTTTGCCGTTGCAATAAATAGTATCACCAGTAATATACGATCTCCGGTACACTGTTCCCTTTTTGTGGATGACTTTTGTATATATGTGCCTGCTCGTAGTATGGCAACTGCGGAAAGATCTTTGCAGTTAGCAATATACAGGTTACAGGAATGGTCACGAACTACAGGTTTTAAATTCTCTGCTTCGAAGACCCAGTGTGTAGCATTTAGTCGTCGTAGGCAACACCAGGAGCCGATCCTTTATCTTGACGGGGTTCAGCTTCAAACCACGGATAGTGTTCGATTTTTGGGTCTTTTATTTGATAAAAGACTCTCATGGAGTCCACATGTTCGTGATTTGAAGGTGAGATGCAGCAAGAAATTGGATATGTTAAGAGTCCTTAGTGGTACGAATTGGGGAGCAGACAGAACTAGTATGCTTCGATTTTATCGCGCGGTCGTTAGATCGCGCATTGATTATGGCTGTCAAGCCTATTCATCCGCACGACTTACAGTTCTGAAAACTCTCGATGCTGTCCACCACTCTGGACTTAGACTGGCTACTGGTGCATTTAGAACTAGCCCAATCCCTAGTCTTCTTGTCGAAGCTGGGGAACCTGCCCTTTCTAGACGACGTCAGATGCTACAAATATCTTACGTTTCTGTTCTTCGAAGCAAACCCAACCACCCGGCATTTGAAATAGTCTTTAATAATAACCTAAATCAAGTGTACAATACACGTCAACGTTCGACCGCTCCATTTGGCATACGAACGTTAAGAATATTGGATGACCTTGAGTTGCAACTTCCAACTATGTTTGAACGACAAATGTGCTATCTACCTCCATGGATAATAAAAACGCCGCACTTCGATTTCTCATTGTCCAGTTATATAAAACACGATACTCCTGTTGTGGTCTACCACCAGGAATTTTTATCTATTTATAAATCTCATCAACACAGTGAAATTATTTTCACTGATGGATCTAAACTGGACAATGGCGTTGGGTGTGCGTTCTATGCATCTGGATATACCTACACGTACGGATTGCCCTCAGCTTGCAGTGTTTTTACGGCAGAACTATTTGCTATTTTTAAAGCTTTAGACGTCATTCAATCTCGATCCTCACATTATCTTTTGTGTTCGGATTCCAAAAGTGCTCTTCAGGCTCTTCAGGATGTTTTCTCTAGCAACCCTTTAGTTGGGGACATTTTGTGTGCTGTACACAGGCTTCAATTGAGGGGTGTGGGGGTAACTTTCTGTTGGGTTCCTGGACATTGCGGAATACTTGGAAACACAAAAGCGGATGAAGCGGCGAAGAAAGCTACAAGTTTGGTGCCTCTTACTCAACTGGTTATGGCATCTGATTATGTGTGTTTCGCGAAACATTTATTGCTCGCTGCTTGGAATGACGAGTGGCATACCGTGATTCATAATAAGCTGAGGGAAATTAAAGATACCGTCCGTCCATGGAGGTCTTCAATTCGTTCAAAACGTAGGGAGGAAGTGGTGGTTACACGCCTTCGCGTTGGCCACTCTTTTGCAACCCATGGATATTTGATGCGTCGTGAAGATCCACCAATATGCCAATACTGCGGTGATATCTTCACAATAAAACATATTTTAGTAGAATGTGTTAATGTAAGCAATATTCGTGACCTTTTTAATTTAAAAGGGAGTTTGAAGGTGGTGCTAAGGGACGATGCCTCGGCCATTGACCGAGTCATCGCTTTCTTGCACCACTTGAAAATATTTTTTAAAATTTAATACATAAATATATATATTTTTTTTTTTTTTTATTTATACATATAATTCTGTTTCTTTTAATTATCTTAATTTAATTTATTTTGTGTTCTTGTTATTGTTATTGAGATTTATTTATTGGTAAATTGTTACCTATTATTGTTTTACATATTGTTATTATTTATTTACTGTTATATTGTTTTTTGTTGTAATTTTGTTATTTAATATTGTTATAGATTTATTGTTGTTTTTTTGTTATTTATTGTTGTTGTTTTTTGTTTTGGAATTTTTGTTGTAATTAAGTTTATTTGGTTTTATTTAAAATATTCGTTGTTCCGTTTAGATTTAGTTTGGCGATGATAACCACAAATGGTTTTTCGCCAGGAAAAAAAAAAAAAAAAAAAAAAAAAAAAAAAAAAAAAAAAAAAAAATCCAAACCACGGAAACCTGTGTTACGTCAGACCACATCGCCTCCGTCGTTACCGGGTATTAAGAAAAATGCTAAGAAAGGAGGGACTGTAAAAACTACCCCTCCTAAACCCAAAACTTCCTCAGATTCCATCCCTGAACGGGTGGATATGGAATCTGAGACATGTAAGCCTGAGACGTCTAAAAACGTCCCAGGCAAGAAAGGAGAGAGCACCAATGGGTGTCAAATAAACCCTTTGCTAAGCTAATAAATGGCTTTGCTTAGGAAGTCAGTGATACAATGGAACGTCAACGGTGTTAGGAGTCACATAGAAGAACTTAAACTACTCGTGCGAGATGTGTACCCAATGTTTGTATGTCTACAGGAGACACATCTCCACGCATCGCATAATTTCCATTTAAGGGAGTATTCAGTTTTTAGATCGGACTTCGTTACAGAAGATCGAGCTAGAGGTGGCGTAGCCATCCTAGCCCGTGACTGTATCGATGCTGTTTCTCTAAACTTAATAACTCCTTTACAAGCAGTAGCCGTTCAAACAGCTGTCCCGTATAAAATCACTGTGTGTTGTGTCTACTTGCCACCACAAGAAAACCTGCATCACAGTGATTTAGTGAATTTAATAAGCCAGTTACCAACTCCGTTCTTATTGGTAGGGGATTTTAATGCCCACCATTCGTCTTGGGGATCTCCGACTAGGAACTCTCGAGGTGACCTTGTTGAGAGTGTGAGAACGGAACTGGACTTATGTCTGCTAAATGACGGTTCGCCTACCCATTTAGCAGCATCTACTGGTGGATGGACAGCTGTTGACCTATCGATTTGCAGCCCTCAATTAGCTACTAGATGCACATGGTCGGTACTCAACGATTTGTATGGAAGCGACCATGTGCCTATTAAGATCAGTTTATGTGACTCCCAACCCTGTTATACCCGAAATCCCAGTTGGATTTTGCGAAAAGCCAACTGGGACTCATACTCGAATTACCTTGTATCACTTGACATGGATTATTTGACACCCTCCCGCAGGGGGGTGCGGACTAGCCGCACCTACGAGGGATTTGGCGTCCCTCGCGGTACCCTAGCCTAACACTACACCACTCACAAAAACATACACACACACATACACACACCAACACAATCTATACACATTTCAACACTTACATCTTCGCTTAGGGAATTTTGACTGGTCAGAACCGTTGCGCGTTGGGAGTGCTGAAAAGTCCAGAGCGTGACAAACTCTGGTCTGGGACGCTGATGTGAGCTTGCTCTGCCGAAGACGTAAGCGCGGTTTCTGGTCTACCAGCCGCTTCGGTCCTTGGTCAGGGAGTGTCCGCGGTGCATGGGTGTCGGAGCCTGTGCACAGTATTACGAGTTCTCGACTGATGCCCATCCAGTCGAGCTAAGGAGAAAAGCTATAGGCCTCAGAGTTCTGAGGATTGGAAATGATCTTATTGTGATCCAAGGGTGTACCCGTTCCTATAGTCTCGCCCGTAACGCTTGACACGATGGCTGGCAAAAAATATTTATGGATTCAAAAACCCCGTCAAATATGACCAGTTTAAAGAGAACACGCCAGGATTCTCCTGACGATCATATTCAAAAGGATTTGAGTAAAAAGTTGATGGTGGCAACGTCGCAGACATTGCCATCAGCAAAGTATTTAGTTGTTTCTAGTGCCGAAGAAGGGAAAGATCTTTCAAAAGTTTCTCCCTTCCTTATTAACAAGGCTATTACTGCTTGTGCTGGAGGCCCAGTAGCCTCTATTAAGAAACTCAGAAACGGAACACTGTTAGTTGCGACTTCCACTGAGAGACAAACCCGTGCTCTATCTAAAATGACCTCTTTCTTTGACCAGGTCAAGGTATCTGTGGCTCCCCACAGATCCTTGAATTACTCAAAGGGGGTCATCACATGTAGGGATTTAATGTACATTTCAGTTGATGAAATTAAGTCCGAACTGTCGTCTCAGTCAGTTACGGACGTTGTCCCTATCATGAAAATGGACAAAGGAGAAAAGGTAGCAACAGCTTCTTTTATCGTTACCTTCGGCAAACCGGAAATACCCGAATATTTACATGCAGGTTACCAAAGGCTCTCAGTGAGACCATACGTGGCTAACCCTAGGCGCTGCTTCAAGTGCCAGCGATTTGGGCATATCAGCTCTACGTGTTCGAAGCAGAACGTATGCGGTATATGTAGCGTTGAAGGCCATGATGATAAGGATTGTGTTAATTCTCCGAAATGCGCCAACTGTGGTGGTGACCACCCAGCGCGATCCTACAATTGTCCTACCTTTAAGGAAGAGAAAGCTATCCTAGGCATCATGGCGAAAGACAAGCTGTCGTTTCCAGAGGCCAAAAAACTCTATCGAACAACTCAGCCAAAGACAGACAGTAAGACTTATGCCGCTACCCTGACCGCTCCAAAATCATCTTGTACCAACTGTGCTGAGCTGTCCAAGAAGATTGAAGCTCTAACTGAACAAGTGTCTCGCCTTTTGTGCTTAGTCACAAATGGTCCGTCTTTGAATTTGGAACAACCTGCAGCAACTGATAGTGTTTTGCCTCGTGTACCTATCCCTTCCACTGGGGGGATTGGAGCACGAAATAAGTCACTGAGCGAGCCCTGTGTTTCTGTACAGAAGATATTATCAACGGGTAATAAACCTTCTGTGCAGAAGACGTTGGAAAAATCAAAACCACGTAAACCAGTGTTACGTCAGACCACATCGCCACCGTCGTTACCGGGTATTAAGAAAAATGCTAACAAAGGAGGGAATGTAAAAACTACCCCTCCTAAACCCAAAACTTCCTCAGATTCCATCCCTGAACGGGTGGATATGGAATCTGAGAAATGTAAGCCTGAGACGTCTAAAAACGTCCCAGGCAAGAAAGGAGAGAGCACCAATGGGTGTCAGATCAATCCACTGCTGAGTTAATAAATGTCTGCAATTAACAAGTCAGTGATACAATGGAACGTCAACGGTGTTAGGAGTCACATAGAAGAACTTAAAGTACTCGTGCGAGATGTGTACCCAATGTTTGTATGTCTACAGGAGACACATCTCCACGAATCGCATAATTTCCATTTAAGGGAGTATTCAGTTTTTAGATCGGACTTCGTTACAGAAGACCGAGCTAGAGGTGGCGTAGCCATCCTAGCCCGTGACTGTATCGATGCTGTTTCTCTAAACTTAATAACTCCTTTACAAGCAGTAGCCGTTCAAACAGCTGTCCCGTATAAAATCACTGTGTGTTGTGTCTACTTGCCACCACAAGAAAACCTGCATCACAGTGATTTAGTAAATTTGATAAGCCAGTTACCAACTCCGTTCTTATTGGTAGGGGATTTTAATGCCCACCATTCGTCTTGGGGATCTCCGACTAGGAACTCTCGAGGTGATATTGTTGAAAGTGTAAGAACGGAACTTGACTTATGTCTGCTAAATGACGGTTCTCCTACTCATTTAGCAGCATCTACTGGTGGATGGACAGCTGTTGATCTATCGATTTGCAGCCCTCAATTAGCTACTAGATGCACATGGTCGGTACTCAATGATTTGTATGGAAGCGACCATGTGCCTATTAAGATCAGTTTATGTGACTCCCAAACCTGTTATGTTCGAAATTCCAGTTGGATTTTGCGAAAAGCCAACTGGGACTCCTACTCGAATTACCTTGTATCACTTGACATGGATTATCTGACACCCATTGATGAAAATATAGACAATTTTACAAAAGCAATTTTAAATGCCGCTGAAAAGACCATTCCGAAAACCTCTGCGCATCCACGCCGACCGCCTGTGCCGTGGTGGAACGATGAATGCACAGAAATCCTCCGTTTACGACGAAGAGCTCTTAGGAGATTTAAACGACACCCAACGAATGGAAACCTTCAGGAATATAAAATACTCCGTGCGAAAGCACGGAGGATATTTAGGCTGAGTAGAAAGAACTCTTGGGAACAGTACATTAGCACAATTAGACGAACAACTCCGTCCTCCACAGTGTGGAGGAAACTAAGATCAGTTTGTGGTACTTCCATTCCGTTGCCAGCCATTGCGCTGAAGCAACCAGATGGGAGATTAATCACAAACAGTGATGACATTGCTAATGTACTTGGAACATCTTTTTCTAACTTTTCTGCTACTACAGCCTATAATAGATTATTCCAGATTTATAAACTGAAGGAAGAAGCAATACCGTTTACTGTTGGGTCGTCTGAGGACTCTCCTTTAAACACTCCTTTCTCTATAGGGGAATTGGAGTCAGCTCTTGCGTCAACGAAGGATTCTGCACCAGGTCCAGATTCCATTGTGTACTCCATGCTAAAACATCTACCATCATCGGCGAAACTTGTCCTCCTTCGAGTATACAATCGTTTATTCGAGGAGCGCTCTTTCCCCGATGCATGGTTAGAATCGACTATAATTCCTCTTTTGAAGCCAGGTAAGGACAAAACCAACCCCAGTAGTTACAGGCCTATATCACTTACAAGCGTCTTGTGCAAACTACTGGAGAAGATGGTCAACCGCCGTCTTGTCTGGTACCTAGAAACCAACAACCTTCTTAGCAACGAACAATGTGGTTTCAGACTAGGACGCTCATCAGTTGACCAATTGGTTTTGTTAGAATCCGCTATTCAAGATGCCTTTCTCTTGCGTCAAACGCTCGTTGCGATTTTCTTTGACCTTGAAAAGGCATATGATATGGCATGGAAAAGAGGAATTCTGAACACTCTGAAATCATGGGGTATACAAGGGAATATCCTAGCATTCATCGCTAACTTTCTTTCTAATAGATCTTTCCGCGTTCGACTTGGAGGCACGTATTCAAACAGCTATACACAGGAGAATGGTGTACCGCAGGGCAGCGTGCTGAGCGTCACGCTGTTTGCCGTTGCAATAAATAGTATCACCAGTAATATACGATCTCCGGTACACTGTTCCCTTTTTGTGGATGACTTTTGTATATATGTGCCTGCTCGTAGTATGGCAACTGCGGAAAGATCTTTGCAGTTAGCAATATACAGGTTACAGGAATGGTCACGAACTACAGGTTTTAAATTCTCTGCTTCGAAGACCCAGTGTGTAGCATTTAGTCGTCGTAGGCAACACCAGGAGCCGATCCTTTATCTTGACGGGGTTCAGCTTCAAACCACGGATAGTGTTCGATTTTTGGGTCTTTTATTTGATAAAAGACTCTCATGGAGTCCACATGTTCGTGATTTGAAGGTGAGATGCAGCAAGAAATTGGATATGTTAAGAGTCCTTAGTGGTACGAATTGGGGAGCAGACAGAACTAGTATGCTTCGATTTTATCGCGCGGTCGTTAGATCGCGCATTGATTATGGCTGTCAAGCCTATTCATCCGCACGACTTACAGTTCTGAAAACTCTCGATGCTGTCCACCACTCTGGACTTAGACTGGCTACTGGTGCATTTAGAACTAGCCCAATCCCTAGTCTTCTTGTCGAAGCTGGGGAACCTGCCCTTTCTAGACGACGTCAGATGCTACAAATATCTTACGTTTCTGTTCTTCGAAGCAAACCCAACCACCCGGCATTTGAAATAGTCTTTAATAATAACCTAAATCAAGTGTACAATACACGTCAACGTTCGACCGCTCCATTTGGCATACGAACGTTAAGAATATTGGATGACCTTGAGTTGCAACTTCCAACTATGTTTGAACGACAAATGTGCTATCTACCTCCATGGATAATAAAAACGCCGCACTTCGATTTCTCATTGTCCAGTTATATAAAACACGATACTCCTGTTGTGGTCTACCACCAGGAATTTTTATCTATTTATAAATCTCATCAACACAGTGAAATTATTTTCACTGATGGATCTAAACTGGACAATGGCGTTGGGTGTGCGTTCTATGCATCTGGATATACCTACACGTACGGATTGCCCTCAGCTTGCAGTGTTTTTACGGCAGAACTATTTGCTATTTTTAAAGCTTTAGACGTCATTCAATCTCGATCCTCACATTATCTTTTGTGTTCGGATTCCAAAAGTGCTCTTCAGGCTCTTCAGGATGTTTTCTCTAGCAACCCTTTAGTTGGGGACATTTTGTGTGCTGTACACAGGCTTCAATTGAGGGGTGTGGGGGTAACTTTCTGTTGGGTTCCTGGACATTGCGGAATACTTGGAAACACAAAAGCGGATGAAGCGGCGAAGAAAGCTACAAGTTTGGTGCCTCTTACTCAACTGGTTATGGCATCTGATTATGTGTGTTTCGCGAAACATTTATTGCTCGCTGCTTGGAATGACGAGTGGCATACCGTGATTCATAATAAGCTGAGGGAAATTAAAGATACCGTCCGTCCATGGAGGTCTTCAATTCGTTCAAAACGTAGGGAGGAAGTGGTGGTTACACGCCTTCGCGTTGGCCACTCTTTTGCAACCCATGGATATTTGATGCGTCGTGAAGATCCACCAATATGCCAATACTGCGGTGATATCTTCACAATAAAACATATTTTAGTAGAATGTGTTAATGTAAGCAATATTCGTGACCTTTTTAATTTAAAAGGGAGTTTGAAGGTGGTGCTAAGGGACGATGCCTCGGCCATTGACCGAGTCATCGCTTTCTTGCACCACTTGAAAATATTTTTTAAAATTTAATACATAAATATATATATTTTTTTTTTTTTTTATTTATACATATAATTCTGTTTCTTTTAATTATCTTAATTTAATTTATTTTGTGTTCTTGTTATTGTTATTGAGATTTATTTATTGGTAAATTGTTACCTATTATTGTTTTACATATTGTTATTATTTATTTACTGTTATATTGTTTTTTGTTGTAATTTTGTTATTTAATATTGTTATAGATTTATTGTTGTTTTTTTGTTATTTATTGTTGTTGTTTTTTGTTTTGGAATTTTTGTTGTAATTAAGTTTATTTGGTTTTATTTAAAATATTCGTTGTTCCGTTTAGATTTAGTTTGGCGATGATAACCACAAATGGTTTTTCGCCAGGAAAAAAAAAAAAAAAAAAAAAAAAAAAAAAAAAAAAAAAAAAAATTATTTGACACCCATTGATGAAAATATAGAAAATTTTAAGAAAGCAATTTTAAATGCCGCTGAAAAGACCATTCCGAAAACCTCTACGCATCCACGCCGACCGCCTGTGCCGTGGTGGAACGATGAATGCACAGAAATCCTCCGTTTACGACGAAGAGCTCTTAGGAAATTTAAACGACACCCAACAAATGGAAACCTTCAGGAATATAAAATACTCCGTGCGAAAGCACGGAGGATATTTAGGCTGAGTAGAAAGAACTCTTGGGAACAGTACATTAGCACAATTAGACGAACAACTCCGTCTTCCACAGTGTGGAGGAAGCTAAGATCAGTTTGTGGTACTTCCACTCCGTTGCCAGCCATTGCGCTGAAGCAACCAGATGGGAGATTAATCACAAACGGTGATGACATTGCTAATGTACTTGGAACATCTTTTTCTAACTTTTCTGCTACTACAGCCTATGATAAATTATTCCAGATTTATAAACTGAAGGAAGAAGCAATACCGTTTACTGTTGGGTCGTCTGGGGACTCTCCTTTAAACACTCCTTTCTCTATAGGGGAATTGGAGTCAGCTCTTGCGTCAACGAAGGATTCTGCACCAGGTCCTGATTCCATTGTGTACTCCATGCTGAAACATCTACCGTCATCTGCGAAACTTGTCCTCCTTCGAATATACAATCGTTTATTCGAGGAGCGCTCTTTCCCCGATGCATGGTTAGAATCGACGGTAATTCCTCTTTTGAAGCCAGGTAAAGACAAAACCAATCCCAGTAGTTATAGACCTATATCCCTTACAAGCGTCTTATGCAAACTACTGGAGAAGATGGTCAACCGCCGTCTTGTCTGGTACCTAGAAACCAATGACCTTATTTGCAACGAACAGTGTGGTTTCAGGCAAGGACGATCATCCGTTGACCAATTGGTTTTGTTAGAATCCGCTATTCAAGATGCCTTTCTCTTGCGTCAAACACTCGTTGCTGTTTTCTTCGACCTTGAGAAGGCATACGATATGGCATGGAAAAGAGGAATTCTGAACACTCTCAAGTCATGGGGTATACAAGGGAATATCCTAGCATTCATCGCTAACTTTCTTTCGAATAGATCTTTCCGCATTCGTCTTGGAGGCACGTATTCAAACAGTTATAAACAGGACAATGGTGTACCGCAGGGCAGCGTGCTGAGCGTCACGCTATTTGCCGTTGCAATAAACAGTATCACGAGTTATATACGATCTCCGGTTCACTGTTCACTCTTTGTAGATGACTTTAGTATATATGTGCCTGCTCGTAGTATGGCAACTGCGGAAAGATCTTTGCAGTTAGCAATAAGTAGATTAGAGGAATGGTCAAGAACTACAGGTTTTAAATTCTCTGCTTCGAAGACCCAGTGTGTAGCATTTAGTCGTCGTAGGCAACACCAGGAGCCGACCCTTTATCTTCATGGGATTCAACTTCAAACCACGGATAGTGTTCGATTTCTAGGTCTTTTATTTGATAAAAGACTCTCATGGATCCCACATGTTCGTGATTTGAAGGTGAGATGCAATAAGAAATTGGATATGTTAAGAGTCCTTAGTGGTACGAATTGGGGAGCAGACAGAACTAGTATGCTTCGCTTTTATCGCGCGGTCGTTAGATCGCGCATTGATTATGGCTGTCAAGCCTATTCATCCGCACGACTTACAGTTCTGAAAACTCTCGATGCTGTCCACCACTCTGGACTTAGACTGGCTACTGGTGCATTTAGAACTAGCCCAATCCCTAGTCTTCTTGTCGAGGCTGGGGAACCCGCTCTTTCAAGACGACGTCAGATGCTACAAATATCTTATATATCTGGTCTTCTAAGCAAACCTAAACATCCGGCATTTAATGTAGTGTTTAATAACCGCTACGAACCTACTTATATTGCACGCGAACGTTCAACCGCCCCTTTCGGTACACGGACGTCGCGCATAATTGATAATCTAGAGTCGGAACTTCCTACTACGTTTGAACGATCGATGTGCTGTCTACCTCCATGGATAATAAAAACGCCCCGCTTCGATTTTTCACTGTCCAGTTTTATAAAAACCAATACTCCTAATGTGGTGTACCACCAAGAGTTTTTGGCAATATGCAGATCCCACCAGTATAGTGAGATTATTTTCACGGATGGATCTAAACTGGACCATGGCGTTGGGTGTGCATTTTATGCGTCTGGACGTACCTACACTTACGGATTGCCCTCAGCTTGCAGTATTTTCACGGCAGAACTATTTGCTATTTTTAAAGCTTTGACCGTCATTCAATCTGGATCTTCGCATTATCTTTTATGTTCGGATTCCAAAAGTGCTCTTCAGGCTCTTCAGGATGTTTTCTCTAGCAACCCTTTAGTTGGGGACATTTTGTGTGCTGTACACAGGCTTCAATTGGGGGGTGTGGGGGTAACTTTCTGTTGGGTTCCTGGACATTGCGGAATACTTGGAAACACAAAAGCGGATGAAGCGGCGAAGAAAGCTACAAGTTTGGTGCCTATTACTCAACTAGTTATGGCATCTGATTATGTGTGTTTCGCGAAACATTTATTGCTCGCTGCTTGGAATGACGAGTGGCATACCGTGATTGAGAATAAGCTGAGGGATATTAAAGATACCGTCCGTCCATGGAGGTCTTCAATTCGTTCAAAACGTAGGGAGGAAGTGGTGGTTACACGCCTTCGCGTTGGCCACTCTTTTGCAACTCATGGATATTTGATGAGTCGTGAAGATCCACCAATATGCCAATATTGCGGTGATATCTTCACAATAAAACATATTTTAGTAGACTGTGTTAATGTAAGAAATATTCGTGACCTTTTTAATTTAAAAGGGAGTTTGAAGGTGGTACTAAGGGACGATTCCTCGGCCATTGACCGAGTCATCGCTTTCTTGCACCACTTGAAAATATTTTTTAAAATTTAATACATAAATATATATATTTTTTTAATTTTATTTATATATATAATTCTCTGTGTTTCTTTTATTTATTTTAATTAAATTTATTTTCTGTTCTTGTTATTGTTATTGAGATTTATTTATTGGTAAATTGTTACCTATTATTGTTTTAAATATTATTTATTTACTGTTATATTGTTCTTTGTTGTTATTTTGTTATTTAGTTTTTAAGAATTTTTTCATTGTTATATTGTTGTTTTTTGTTTTTCATTGTTGGTGTTTTATTTCGTTTTGTAATTTTTGTTGTATTTATTTATTTGTGTATTTATTAATTTATTTGATTTTATTCAAAACATCGCGTTCTGTGTTAGATTTTGTTTGGCGATGATAACCTCAATTGGTTTTTCGCCAGGAAAAAAAAAAAAAAAAAAAAAAAAAAAAAAAAAAAAAAAATTCTGTTCTTCGAAGCAAACCCAACCACCCGGCATTTGATATAGTCTTTCATAATACGTTAAATCAAGTGTACAATACACGTCAACGTTCGACCGCTCCATTTGGCATACGAACGATAAGAATATTGGATTACCTTGAGTTGCAACTTCCAACTATGTTTGAACGACAAATGTGCTATCTACCTCCATGGATAATAAAAACGCCGCACTTCGATTTCTCATTGTCCAGTTATATAAAACACGATACTCCTGTTGTGGTCTACCACCAGGAATTTTCATCCATTTATAAATCTCACCAACACAGTGAAATTATTTTCACTGATGGATCTAAACTGGACAATGGCGTTGGGTGTGCGTTTTATGCATCTGGTTGTACCTACACGTACGGATTGCCCTCAGCTTGCAGTGTTTTCACGGCAGAACTATTTGCTATTTTTAAAGCTTTGACCGTCATTCAATCTCGATCTTCGCATTATCTTTTGTGTTCGGATTCCAAAAGTGCTCTTCAGGCTCTTTAGGATGTTTTCTCTAACAACCCTTTAGTTGGGGACATTTTGTGTGCTGTACACAGGCTTCAATTGGGGGTTGTGGGGGTAACTTTCTGTTGGGTTCCTGGACATTGCGGAATACTTGGAAACACAAAAGCGGATGAAGCGGCGAAGAAAGCTACAAGTTTGGTGCCTATTACTCAACTAGTTATGTCATCCGATTATGTGTGTTTCGCGAAACATTTATTGCTCGCTGCTTGGAATGACGAGTGGCATACCGTGATTCAGAATAAGCTGAGGGAAATTAAAGATACCGTCCGTCCATGGAGGTCTTCAATTCGTTCAAAACGTAGGGAGGAAGTGGTGGTTACACGCCTTCGCGTTGGCCACTCTCTTGCAACTCATGGATATTTGATGAGGCGTGAAGATCCACCAATATGCCAATATTGCGGTGATATCTTCACAATAAAACATATTTTAGTAGACTGTGTTAATGTAAGCAATATTCGTGACCTTTTTAATTTAAAAGGGAGTTTGAAGGTGGTGCTAAGGGAGGATGCCTCGGCCATTGACCGAGTCATCGCTTTCTTGCACCACTTGAAAATATTTTTTAAAATTTAATACATAAATATATATAATTTTTTTTTATACATATAATTCTCTGTTTCTTTTATTTATTTTAATTTAATTTATTTTGTGTTCTTGTTATTGTTATTGAGATTTATTTATTGATAAATTGTTACCTATTATTGTTTTACATATTGTTATTATTTATTTACTGTTATATTGTTTTTTGTTGTAATTTTGTTATTTAATATTGTTATAGATTTATTGTTGTTTTTTGTTATTTATTGTTGTTGTTTTTTGTTTTGGAATTTTTGTTGTATTTAAATTTATTTGGTTTTATTTAAAATATTCGTTGTTCCGTTTAGATTTAGTTTGGCGATGATAACCACAAATGGTTTTTCGCCAGGAAAAAAAAAGAATAAATTTAATTTATCTTGTTATAAACCATTCATTATAGTCAGCACAAATCGTGTCATGTTAGTCACAGTGATCTGAATTACCTTTCTTAAAACAGGGAAAGGACGAAACTTCCCAGTGATTACAGTCCCATTTCTGACCAGCTGCTTATGCAAACTACTGTTGAATATGGTCAATCGACGTCTTGTCTGGTATCTAGAAACAAACAAACGTCTTTCTGACGATCAGTGTGGTTCCAGACTAAGACTTTCATCAGTTGATCAATTGGTTTTGTTGGAGTCAGCTATACAGAATGCCTTCATCTTACGACAAACGCTGGTAGCTGTGCGTAGCCGTTTTCCATCTTCATAATTCGTACAACAGATGTACGAATTATGAAGATGGAAAACGGTCAGAGAGTTCCAACAACATCATTAATCCTGACATTCGGGAAACCATCTATCCCGGAATATATATATGCTGGCTTTCTGTTGGGCCCTACGTTCCCAATCCACGCCGGTGCTTTAAATGCCAACGTTTTGGACAAGTAAGTTCTTGCTCCAAGCCAGAGGTATGCGGACAGTGTGCATCTGAAGGCCATACTGAAAAGGTTTGCACAAGTGCTCCGAAATGCACAAACTGTGCTGGTGATCACCCTGCTCGCTCCTTTAACTGCCCAAAGTTCAAGGAGGAGAAAGCGATCCTCAGCATAATGGCAAAGGACAAGACATCTTTCCACGAAGCGAAAAAGAAGTTCAAGTCAACTCAACCTAGACTTAAAACGAAATCTTATGCCTCAGCTATCACCACTGAGAAGGCGTGTTCCAACTGTGGTGAGCTAAATAAAAAAATTGAACTTCTCACTGAGCAAGTTAACCAGTTATTAGCATTGGTGACGAAAAATACTGTTTCCAACTTAAAGAATAATGTTGAATGAGCGAAGAAATCTCCATTGCCAGATACCTCTGGGAAAGTTAGAAGAAGCAAGACACTATTAGAGACAAGTGCGAAACCTACTCCAACTATGAGTAATAATAATAAAAATAACAACAAAACTGCACCTGTGAAAGTGGGTGCAAAATTACAAGCTAGTCAAAAGAGGACCGTAGCCCGTAACTGTGTCGACGCCGTTCCTGTGAGCTTAATAACTCCCGTACAAACAGTGGCAATTCAAACAGCTGTTCCGTACAAATTCACTCTCTGTTGTGTCTACCTTCCACCAAGTGACAACCTGCAACAGAGAGATCTTGTAGACCTCATAAATCAGTTACCGACTCCGTTTTTATTAGTGGGCGATTTCAATGCCCACCATGTTTCATGGGGTTCACCAGAATGCACCCCTCGAGGTAATCTGATCGAAAGCATCAGATCGGAACTGGATTTATACCTGCTAAATGACGGTTCTCCGACACATTTAGCAGCGTCAACAGGTGGATGGACGGCTGTAGACTTGTCATTATGCAGTCGTGCTTTGGCTACAAGGCTAAAATGGCCGGCATTGCCTGATCTTTACAGTAGCGGTTACATTGAGATCTCTTTGTGTGACTCCTCACCCTGTTGTGTTCGACATCCCCGTTGGATAAAATAGCCCGTACGATCTTCGAGGTAGTTTAAAGGTGGTTTTAAGAGACGATGTCACGGCTATCCACCGTGTCCTCGCTTTCTTACGCAACCTCAATCTATTTAATAATATTTAAATTTTGTATGATTTTAGGTTCTTTAGTTTTAGATAATTACAATTTTGCTTTAAACATTTATTTTGTTTTATTTTGATTAGTTTTATGTAATATTTATTTTAAAAACTTAGCTTTAGTTAGGCGATGATAACCTCAATAGGTTTTTCGCCTGGAAAAAAAAGCTAGGTGTAGGGGGGCGTGTCTTTGCGCGCGGGCCCTTGCAATACACGGACACATGGATTTACAGAGGAGAGGGAAGAATGAAAAATGAATGTGTCATATTTGGTTTTAACCTACCTGAATTTTGGATGATTTATTGCATAAATCCAAGGGTCGACACAAGACACAGATTTAGCGGCGACGGCGGGAATCATGCCTACGAATGGTGTCAATACTGACCTGTAACAAACATTATATTATAATTATCGTAAGGTGCAGAAACGTGGACTACTTGCGACAGCGAAATACTTGAACCCGCATAGGTGGTCCTGTCTAACAAACATCAATTAGCAATAACATAACTACTACACACCCTTTCTACATAAAACTAATTTTTTCTATTATGATTATCGTTGTCGAAAGTAATTTATGACAAATCTATGCTAAAAGACCTAGACTAATAACAAACTATAAAATGTTTTAATAAAATAACATATATTTATACTAAATAACTTAAACTAAACAAGCAAGATTTTTAATAATAGTAAAATGGCGTAAAAAGGCATTGACACAGTCAATGGCACCAGGGTGGGATGCAAACTAACCGCCCTTAATAAGAGATTATAGTAATGGTATATATATATATATATATATATATATATATATATATATATATATATATATGAAGTTAATATATTACTATTGTAAGTAATTTTATCCACCATTAAGTGTAATAATTTTACCTTGAGTGATGAGGCACCTTTCGGTCACTTGACCATTGTCGAATCACTGATATTTTTCTGGTGTAGATGTTCGGTCCGTGATATTGGTATTTGTTGACGTTACACGCACTTTCTCTTGATCTGTGTGTATGATGTTTTTATATAGTAAGTCTTCTGTATATGTTGTTTGTAGATTTATTAAATTGTTGTGTATGTTTTTATAAATGTGGTATTTTTCTAGTGAGTTTAGTTCTATTGGGTTATTATTTATTTCAAGTATGGTTAGGTTATTTTCGTAGTTTGTTATTTCATGTTTATGTGATATTGGGTGTGCTGCAACATTTGATACTTTTGAATTTTTGTTTTTGAATGCTCTATAATGTTCTTCAAATCTTATTTTAAATGATCTGGTTGTTTTTCCTATGTAAAAAGCGTTACAGTTGTTGCATGTAATTTTGTAAATTCCTGATAGGTTATGTTTTTCTGAATTTGTTTTGTGGTTTGTGTTATTAAGATATTTTATTATTTTGTTGTTTGGTTTGTATGTTGGAGTGTAGTATTCTTTGTTGTATATATTTGTTATTTTTTCTATTTTGTTATTGGTGTTATGGTACTATCGACACAAAGTGTAATGGCATCAGATTTTGTATGCAATGTTAAAACTACACTATTCTCTGTTTGGAATAAAAATTTGCAAAATGTTAATACAAACAAGCTTAGGGGTATCAAAAATGCCTACCTACCATGAAGATCATCCGTTCGTTCTGATGCATAATGAAGATTACGTGGCACGTCAACGTTCGACCGTTCCATTCGGCATACGAAAGGTACAAATAATGGATAACCTTGGGTTTCAACTTCTAACATTGTTAAGTACATCTTATGATAACAATCTTCGTTCAATACATCACGCTGGACTTAGACTTTCTACTGGTGCTTTTAGATCAAGCCCTATCTCCAGTCTTCTAGTTGAAGCTGGAGAACCATCTCTCTCAAAGCGACGTCAAATGCTACAAGTTTCATATTACACCGGTCTTCTAAGTAAACCTAAATTTCCGGCATTCAAAACAGTTTTTGATAACTACCTCGAGGATCGTTACAATGCGCGTCAACGTTCTACTGCTCCCTTCGGAATAAGAACGTTGCGCATTTTTAGTAATCTCAATTTAGAACATCCACCTATATTCGAACGAACATCATGCTACATCCCTCCATGGACAATACAAAAGCCAATATGTGACTTCTCATTGTCCATGTACTTAAAACACAATACTCCTGACGTTATTTATCGTCAGGAGTTTTAGCAGATTCAACTAACTCACCAACATACTGTGACCATATTCACTGACGGTTCATAACTGGACAATGGGATAGGTTGTGCATTTTATATGGAAGGACAAACCTGCACTTACGGATTGCACTCAGCCATAGAACTTTATTCAATTTTTTGCCCGCAGGGGGGTGCGGACTAGCCGCACCTACGAGGGATTTGGCGTCCCTCGCGGTACCCTAGCCTAACACTACACCACTTACAAAAACATACACACACACATACACACACCAACACAATCTATACACATTTCAACACTTACATCTTCGCTTAGGGAATTTTGACTGGTCAGAACCGTTGCGCGTTGGGAGTGCTGAAAAGTCCAGAGCGTGACAAACTCTGGTCTGGGACGCTGATGTGAGCTTGCTCTGCCGAAGACGTAAGCGCGGTTTCTGGTCTACCAGCCGCTTCGGTCCTTGGTCAGGGAGTGTCCGCGGTGCATGGGTGTCGGAGCCTGTGCACAGTATTACGAGTCCTCGACTGATGCCCATCCAGTCGAGCTAAGGAGAAAAGCTATAGGCCTCAGAGTTCTGAGGGTTGGAAATGATCTTAATGTGATCCAAGGGTGTACCCGTTCCTATAGTCTCGCCCGTAACGCTTGACACGATGGCTGGCAAAAAATATTTATGGATTCAAAAACCCCGTCAAATATGACTAGCTTAAAGAGAACACGCCAGGATTCTCCTGACGATCATATTGAAAAGGATTTGAGTAAAAAGTTGATGGTGGCAACGTCGCAGACATTGCCATCAGCAAAGTATTTAGTTGTTTCTAGTGCCGAAGAAGGGAAAGATCTTTCAAAAGTTTCTCCCTTCCTTATTAACAAGGCTATTACTGCGTGTGCTGGAGGCCCAGTAGCCTCTATCAAGAAACTCAGAAACGGAACACTGTTAGTTGCGACTTCCACCGAGAGACAAACCCGTGCTCTATCTAAAATGACCTCTTTCTTTGACCAGGTCAAGGTATCTGTGGCTCCCCACAGATCCTTGAATTACTCAAAGGGGGTCATCACATGTAGGGACTTAATGTACATTTCAGTTGATGAAATTAAGTCCGAACTGTCGTGTCAGTCAGTTACGGACGTTGTCCCTATCATGAAAATGGACAAAGGAGAAAAGGTAGCAACAGCTTCTTTTATCGTTACCTTCGGCAAACCGGAAATACCCGAATATTTACATGCAGGTTACCAAAGGCTCTCAGTGAGACCATACGTGGCTAACCCTAGGCGCTGCTTCAAGTGCCAGCGATTTGGGCATATCAGCTCTACGTGTTCGAAGCAGAACGTGTGCGGTATATGTAGCGTTGAAGGCCATGATGATAAGGATTGTGTTAATTCTCCGAAATGCGCCAACTGTGGTGGTGACCACCCAGCGCGATCCTACAATTGTCCTACCTTTAAGGAAGAGAAAGCTATCCTAGGCATCATGGCGAAAGACAAGCTGTCGTTTCCAGAGGCCAGAAAACTCTATCGATCAACTCAGCCAAAGACAGACAGTAAGACCTATGCCGCTACCCTGACCGCTTCAAAATCGTCTTGTTCCAACTGTGCTGAGCTGTCCAAGAAGATTGAAGCTCTAACTGAACAAGTGTCTCGCCTTTTGTGCTTAGTCACAAATGGTCCGTCTTTGAATTTGGAACAACCTGCAGCAACTGATAGTGTTTTGCCTCGTGTACCTATCCCTTCCACTGGGGGGATTGGAGCACGAAATAAGTCACGAAGTGAGCCTTGTGTTTCTGTGCAGAAGATATTATCAACGGGTAATAAACCTTCTGTGCAGAAGACGGAAAAATCCAAACCACGTAGACCAGTGTTACGACAGACCACATCGCCACCGTCATTACCGGGCATTAAGAAAAATGCTAACAAAGGAGGGAATGTGAAAACTACCCCTCCTAAACCCAAAACTTCCTCAGATTCCATCCCTGAACGGGTGGATATGGAATCTGAGAAATGTAAGCCTGAGACGTCTAAAAACGTCCCAGGCAAGAAAGGAGAGAGCACCAATGGGTGTCAAATAAACCCTTTGCTAAGCTAATAAATGTCTTTGCTTAGGAAGTCAGTGATACAATGGAACGTCAACGGTGTTAGGAGTCACATAGAAGAACTTAAAGTACTCGTGCGAGATGTGTACCCAATGTTTGTATGTCTACAGGAGACACATCTCCACGAATCGCATAATTTCCATTTAAGGGAGTATTCAGTTTTTAGATCGGACTTCGTTACAGAAGATCGAGCTAGAGGTGGCGTAGCCATCCTAGCCCGTGACTGTATCGATGCTGTTTCTCTAAACTTAATAACTCCTTTACAAGCAGTAGCCGTTCAAACAGCTGTCCCGTATAAAATCACTGTGTGTTGTGTCTACTTGCCACCACAAGAAAACCTGCATCACAGTGATTTAGTAAATTTGATAAGCCAGTTACCAACTCCGTTCTTATTGGTAGGGGATTTTAATGCCCACCATTCGTCTTGGGGATCTCCGACTAGGAACTCTCGAGGTGATATTGTTGAAAGTGTAAGAACGGAACTAGACTTATGTCTGCTAAATGACGGTTCTCCTACTCATTTAGCAGCATCTACTGGTGGATGGACAGCTGTTGATCTATCGATTTGCAGCCCTCAATTAGCTACTAGATGCACATGGTCGGTACTCAATGATTTGTATGGAAGCGACCATGTGCCTATTAAGATCAGTTTATGCGACTCCCAAACCTGTTATGTTCGAAATTCCAGTTGGATTTTGCGAAAAGCCAACTGGGACTCCTACTCGAATTACCTTGTATCACTTGACATGGATTATCTGACACCCATTGATGAAAATATAGAAAATTTTACAAAAGCAATTTTAAATGCCGCTGAAAAGACCATTCCGAAAACCTCTGCGCATCCACGCCGACCGCCTGTGCCGTGGTGGAACGATGAATGCACAGAAATCCTCCGTTTACGACGAAGAGCTCTTAGGAGATTTAAACGACACCCAACGAATGGAAACCTTCAGGAATATAAAATACTCCGTGCGAAAGCACGGAGGATATTTAGGCTGAGTAGAAAGAACTCTTGGGAACAGTACATTAGCACAATTAAACGAACAACTCCGTCTTCCACAGTGTGGAAGAAATTAAGATCAGTTTGTGGTACTTCCACTCCGTTGCCAGCCATTGCGCTGAAGCAACCAGATGGGAGATTAATCACAAACGGTGATGATATTGCTAATGTACTTGGAACATCTTTTTCTAACTTTTCTGCTACTACAGCCTATAATAGATTATTCCAGATTTATAAACTGAAGGAAGAAGCAATACCGTTTACTGTTGGGTCGTCTGAGGACTCTCCTTTAAACACTCCTTTCTCTATAGGGGAATTGGAGTCAGCTCTTGCGTCAACGAAGGATTCTGCACCAGGTCCTGATTCCATTGTGTACTCCATGCTAAAACATCTACCATCATCGGCGAAACTTGTCCTCCTTCGAGTATACAATCGTTTATTCGAGGAGCGCTCTTTCCCCGATGCATGGTTAGAATCGACTGTAATTCCTCTTTTGAAGCCAGGTAAGGACAAAACCAACCCCAGTAGTTACAGGCCTATAACACTTACAAGCGTCTTGTGCAAACTACTGGAGAAGATGGTCAACCGCCGTCTTGTCTGGTACCTAGAAACCAACAACCTTCTTAGCAACGAACAATGTGGTTTCAGACTAGGACGCTCATCAGTTGACCAATTGGTTTTGTTAGAATCCGCTATTCAAGATGCCTTTCTCTTGCGTCAAACGCTCGTTGCTGTTTTCTTTGACCTTGAAAAGGCATATGATATGGCATGGAAAAGAGGAATTCTGAACACTCTGAAATCATGGAGTATACAAGGGAATATCCTAGCATTCATCGCTAACTTTCTTTCAAACAGATCTTTCCGCGTTCGACTTGGAGGCACGTATTCAAACAGCTATACACAGGAGAATGGTGTACCGCAGGGCAGCGTGCTGAGCGTCACGCTATTTGCCGTTGCAATAAATAGTATCACCAGCAATATACGATCTCCGGTACACTGTTCCCTTTTTGTGGATGACTTTTGTTTATATGTGCCTGCTCGTAGTATGGCAACTGCGGAAAGATCTTTGCAGTTAGCAATATACAGGTTAGAGGAATGGTCAAAATCTACAGGTTTCAAATTCTCTGCTTCGAAGACCCAATGTGTAGCATTTAGTCGTCGTAGGCAACACCAGGAGCCGATCCTTTATCTTGACGGGGCTCAGCTTCAAACCACGGATAGTGTTCGATTTTTGGGTCTTTTATTTGATAAAAGACTCTCATGGAGTCCACATGTTCGTGATTTGAAGGTGAAATGCAGCAAGAAATTGGATATGTTAAGAGTCCTTAGTGGTACGAATTGGGGAGCAGACAGAACTAGTATGCTTCGGTTTTATCGCGCAGTCGTTAGATCGCGCATAGATTATGGTTGTCAAGTCTACTCATCTGCACGACCTACAGTTCTGAAAACTCTTGATACCATCCACCACTCTGGACTTAGACTGGCTACTGGTGCATTTAGAACTAGCCCAATCTCTAGTCTTCTTGTCGAAGCTGGGGAACCTGCCCTTTCTAGACGACGTCAGATGCTACAAATATCTTACGTTTCTGTTCTTCGAAGCAAACCCAACCACCCGGCATTTGATATAGTCTTTCATAATACGTTAAATCAAGTGTACAATACACGTCAACGTTCGACCGCTCCATTTGGCATACGAACGATAAGAATATTGGATGACCTTGAGTTGCAACTTCCAACTATGTTTGAACGACAAATGTGCTATCTACCTCCATGGAAAATAAAAACGCCCCGCTTTGATTTTTCATTGTCCAGTTATATAAAACACGATACTCCTGTTGTGGTCTACCACCAGGAATTTTCATCCATTTATAAATCTCACCAACACAGTGAAATTATTTTCACTGATGGATCTAAACTGGACAATGGCGTTGGGTGTGCGTTTTATGCATCTGGTAGTACCTACACGTACGGATTGCCCTCAGCTTGCAGTGTTTTCACGGCAGAACTATTTGCTATTTTTAAAGCTTTGACCGTCATTCAATCTCGATCTTCGCATTATCTTTTGTGTTCGGATTCCAAAAGTGCTCTTCAGGCTCTTCAGGATGTTTTCTCTAACAACCCTTTAGTTGGGGACATTTTGTGTGCTGTACACAGGCTTCAATTGAGGGGTGTGGGGGTAACTTTCTGTTGGGTTCCTGGACATTGCGGAATACTTGGAAACACAAAAGCGGATGAAGCGGCGAAGAAAGCTACAAGTTTGGTGCCTATTACTCAACTAGTTATGGCATCCGATTATGTGTGTTTCGCGAAACATTTATTGCTCGCTGCTTGGAATGACAAGTGGCATACCGTGATTCATAATAAGCTGAGGGAAATTAAAGATACCGTCCGTCCATGGAGGTCTTCAATTCGTTCAAAACGTAGGGAGGAAGTGGTGGTTACACGCCTTCGCGTTGGCCACTCTTTTGCAACTCATGGATATTTGATGAGGCGTGAAGATCCACCAATATGCCAATATTGCGGTGATACCTTCACAATAAAACATATTTTAGTAGACTGTGTTAATGTAAGCAATATTCGTGACCTTTTTAATTTAAAAGGGAGTTTGAAGGTGGTGCTAAGGGACGATGCCTCGGCCATTGACCGAGTCATCGCTTTCTTGCACCACTTGAAAATATTTTTTAAAATTTAATACATAAATATATATATTTTTTTATACATATAATTCTCTGTTTCTTTTATTTATTTTAATTTAATTTATTTTGTGTTCTTGTTATTGTTATTGAAATTTATTTATTGGTAAACTGTTACCTATTATTGTTTTAAATATTGTTATTATTTATTTACAGTTATATTGTTCTTTGTTGTTATTTTGTTATTTAGTTTTTTAAGAATTTTTTCGTTGTTATAGGTTTATTTTTGTTTTTTGTTATTTATTGTTGTTGTTTTTTTTGTTATTTTTAATTTTTGTTGTATTTAAATTTATTTAAAAAAATTGCGTTCGATTAGATTTTGTTTGGCGATGATAACCACATTTGGTTTTTCGCCAGGAAAAAAAAAAAAAAAAAAAAAAAAAAAAAAAAAAAAAACTTTATTCAATTTTCCAAGCTTTAAGATCAATTCCGTCTTCTATGTCTAAATATCTTGTATGTTCCGATTCCATATGTGCTTGCAGGAAATGTACACCAACAACTCATTAGTTGGAGACATCTTGTGCTCTATACACAGGCTCCAATTACGGGGTATCGAGGTGTCATTTCTCTGGGTGCCTTGTCACTGCGGAATATTTAGAAACACTAAAGCGGATGAAATTCTGTTTCTTTTATTTATCTTAATTTAATTTATTTTGTGTTCTTGTTATTGTTATTGAGATTTATTTATTGGTAAATTGTTACCTATTATTGTTTTACATATTGTTAGTTTTTATTTACTGTTATATTGTTCTTTGTTGTTATTTTGTTATTTATAGTTTTTTAAGAATTTGTTCATTGTTATAGATTTATTGTTGTTTTTTGTTATTTATTGTTGTTGTTTTGAAATTTTTGTTCTATTTAAATTTATTTGGTTTTATTAAAAATAATGCGTTCCGTGTTAGATTTTGTTTGGCGATGATAACCACAATTGGTTTTTCTCCAGGAAAAAAAAATTAGCTACAAGTATTGTGCCATCGACACAACGTGTTAGGGGATCAGATTTTGTATGCAATGTTAAAACTACACTATTCTCTGTTTGGAATGAAGGAAAATGGCAAAATGTAGATAGAAACTTGCTGAGGGACATCAAAAATACCGTCCGACCATGGAGAACATCTGTTCGTTCGAATCGTAGGGAGGAAGTGGTGGTAACTCGACTTCGCATCGGCCACTCTTTGTTAATGCATGGATGGTTGATGCGATATGAGGATCCACCACTATGTCCGTTTTGTAGAAGTACCATCACAATTAGGCACATTTTACTTGATTGTGATGAGTTGAGATTTTTGTATATAAGTTACGATCTTCGAGGTAGTTTAAAGGTGGTTTTGAGCGACGATGTCACGGCTATCGACCGTGTCATCGCTTTCTTACGCCACCTGAATCTATTTAATAATATTTGAATTTCGTATAATGTTAGGTTCTTTAGTTTTAGATAATTACAATTAGTTTTAAACATCTATTTTTTTTTTTTTTTTTTTTGATTAGTTTTATGTAATATTTATTTTAAAAACTTAACTTTAGTTAGGCGATGATAACCTCAATAGGTTTTTCGCCTGGAAAAAAAAACTTTGTTGTGTCTACTTTCCACCAAGTGACAACCTGCAGCAGAGAGACCTTGTAGACCTTATAAACCGTACCGAGTCCCATTTAATTGGAGAGTGATATCAACGCATGAGGTTTCCATTGGTTTCACCAGAATCCAACTCAGGAGGGCATCTGGTTGAAGATATTAGATCGGAACTAGATTTAAACTGCTAAATGGCGGATTTCCGACACATCTAGCAGCGTCTACATTGTGCAGTCCTGCTTTGGCTAAAAGGCTAACATGGCCAGCCCTGCCTGATCTGCTCAGTAGCGATCACATTACTATCGAGATCTCTTTGTGTGACTCCTCACGTCGTTGTGTTCGACATTCCCGTTGGATCTTCAAAAAAGCCAACTGGGAAATTTTTCCAAACATCTTGAATCACTGGCTTATATTGATGACGTTGCCAATTTACTTACGGAAACTGTTAAATGCTGTCGGAAATGTAATTATAAAAAAAACATCATCCTAATCACGGCCATCACCTTTTCCGTGGTGGAATGAAGAGTGTACTGATGTTCTTCGTTTACGAAAAAATGCTTTAAACAAGTCAAAAGATACCCAACGAGTGACCATCTGAAAAATGATAAAATCCGGGAATATATATATAGACACCGAATTACATAATGTCATTGACGATGCACAAGCGGGATTTAGGACAAAGCGCAGCACAATGGACCATGTTGTTTATTTCTCCCAATGCATAAAGGATGGTTACAATCGTAGAATGTCTTCTTTGGCGGTCCTGGTGGACCTGAAAAATGCATTCGACACAGTATGGAGACAAATGCTAATACATAAACTATCACAGAGTGGAGTAACTGGCAATCTGTTTGCATGGATTAGGTCCTTTCTTTCTCAGAGACTAATCAGAACACGTTTTGCGGGTGCTGCGTCCAAATATCGTCTTCAGCGGCAGGGCTTACCACAGGGAGCGGTCCTGAGTCGTGGTCTTTTTAATCTGATGATCAACGACATCCTTGAGGCTGTAAAGAGTGTTCCGGGGGTGGAAGCCCTGCTATATGCCGATGATTTAATTATGTGGGCTACCAGTAGCAACATCAAGTCTCTGGAAAATACTCTTAACGCTGCCCTATCAAAACTTGAACAATGGGCAAATGAAAATGCTATGGCAGTAAATCACTCAAAGACTACATTCCAGCTCTTCTCTCTGTCCACCAAACGCCAACATTTAATCTTAAAATACAAGGATAACGTTCTTGAAGAACACAACATCTCTAAATACTTGGGAGTCTCAATAGACCGATAACTAACCTGGAAACCGCATATAGAATACTGTGCCCAGAGAGCTATAAAGAGATCAAAAATATTAAAACGACTTACGGCCACTACTTGGGGTGCAAATCAGGATGTCCTTATTGCAGCTTGTAAGAGTTATGTCAGGCCGATCCTCGAATATGGAGCTGAGGCAACTATTACAGCATCAAATGCAAATTCGCACAAATTAGAGATCACCCAGAACATTGCCCTTCGAGTTATAACAGGGGCCCCAAAATCTACCCCTGTTGCTGCAATGGAGGCCCAAACCCAAATCGAACCTATGCTGGCTAGAAGAAACAAACTAACACTCAATTTTTGGGAGCGGTACAAGAGGACATACAGTCATCGCTGGACATATTACAGGCATGCGACCGAAAGGCTAAAAACCCAAAAAACATCACTATCAACGTACAACGATCTCCTGAATAAATACGATATTCAGCCGGGAGTACCAGCTAAACCGGTTCAACATTTGACTTTTAACAACCTACCACCAGCTAGTCTGAAACTGCAAAACCATAATGCCTCAAAAAGTCAATCAAATCCCTCAGAGCTGAGGGCAGCAGCCCTTGAAACTATTAATTCTAACTTCCCGCCAGATGACTGGCTGCACATCTACACAGATGGATCATCAGCAAGCGGTGGAACAGGAGCTGGGTTCCACAGCCGATTATTCGAAGGGGCTGTGGCAGTTGGCAGTAGCCAGAGCAATTATGATGGGGAGGTTGGAGCTATCTTGGCAGCATCCATTGAACTTTCAAAAATCAAAGGGACCTATAAGGCTGTATTTCTTGTGGACTCTATGGCAGCAATACAGGGTGTCACTAGCAACAGACAAGTGGAATGCCACCGAACATTGTCCTGTAGAAAGCAACTAGACTCCCTTCAGGAGAAGGGTTGGCAAATTCACATTCAGTGGGTGCCAAGTCATGTCAATATAGAAGGAAACGAGAAAGCCGAGTCTCTCGCTAAACAGGGAGTGCTGAAAATTCCAGAGCTTGACAAACTCTGGTCTGGGACGCTGATGTGAGCTTGCTCTGCCGAAGACGTAAGCGCGGTGTCTGGTCTACCAGCCGCTTCGGTCCTTGGTCAGGGAGTGTCCGCGGTGCACAGGTGTCGGAGCTTGTGCACAGTATTACGAGTTCTCGACTGATGCCCATCCAGTCGAGCTAAGGAGAATACTATAGGCTCCAGAGTTCTGGAGATTGGAAATGATCGCAAGTGATCCAAGGGTGTACCCGTTCCTATAGTCTCGCCCGTAACGCCAGACACGATGGTTGGCTAAAAGCATTCTATGGATCATAAAACCAAGTCAAATGGTTTGAGTTTAAAGAGGACTCGTCAGGATTCACCTGATGAACCTAAAGTTGATGATTTGAGGAAGAAGTTGATGGTGGCAACGTCACAAGCATTGCCATCGCCAAAATATTTAATAATATCTAATGCCGAAGATGGAAAGGATTTGTCCAGAGTTTCGCCTTTTCTTATAAATAAAGCAATTACTGCCTGTGCTGGAAGTCCTGTCTCATCTATAAAAAAATTAAGAAATGGGACACTGCTTGTTGCTACAAGTAATGAAAAACAGACCCGATCTCTTTTAAAAACGACTTCCTTCTTCGACCAAGTCAAGGTGTCTGTGGTTCCCCATAGATCGTTGAATTTCTCTAAGGGAGTCATTACATGTAGGGACCTGATGCACGTCCCAATAAATGAAATCAAGGCCGAACTCTCGTCACAGTCTGTCACGGATGTTGCTGTTATTATGAAGTCTGAAAAAGGCGAGAAAATTAAAACAGCCTCTTTCATATTAACTTTTGGGAAACCAGAGATTCCTGAATATATTAATGCAGGTTATCAAAGGCTGTCAGTGAGGCCTTACGTAGCTAACCCTCGGCGATGCTTCAAGTGTCAGCGTTTTGGGCACATTAGTTCTGCGTGTTCTAAACAGGGTGTATGCGGCAAGTGTAGCATGGAAGGTCATGATGAAAAAGAATGCGGCAACCCCCCGAAGTGCGCTAACTGTGGGGGCGATCATCCGGCGCGATCTTACAACTGTCCTCACTTTAAGGAGGAGAAAGCAATCCTTGGCATTATGGCTAACCAGAGGATATCATTTGCTGAAGCTAGGAAGATCTTTAAAGCTTCCCAACCAAATGTTGTCATTAAAACTTATGCTGCTTCCGCGAGCGCAACGAAGTCGTCCTGTGCCAACTGCGCAGACCTTACCGGAAAAATTGAAGCCCTTACTGAGCAGGTTGCACGTCTTCTGTCTTTAGTGACAAATGGACCTTCAGTAAGTGTAGTACAACCAGCGACTACGCCGGGTAATCTGCTAGTACGTAGCAAATCAGACGATACAGGCATTCCTGCACAGGTATCTCTCCACAAAGGAAAGACAATTAGAACAATTCCATCAGAGGGTACGAAAAATAAAACAAATTTTGATATTTTAAAAAAGAATGCCCCAATTAAAGTTGGGGAGAAAAAAAGAAAAAAAAGCAAAGGCCAAAGGAGGGGCCCATTCCATCTCACCTCCTAAGCATACAAATTCCTCGAGTTCCACCACTGCAATAGCGGTGATGGAATCCGATGATACATTGCCTGAAGCGTCTCCTGACGCTCCAGGTAAATTAACATTTAATGCCAACAATGAGAGCCAAGTCAATCCTTTTCACTAAGCAGCAATTTCCACACCTAAACAATCCGTGATTCAGTGGAACATTAACGGTGTTAAAAGTCACATTGAGGATCTCAAATTAATTGTAAGGGATGTGTCCCCTATGTACATTTGTATTCAGGAGACACATCTCCATGAATCGCACAATTTCCAACTAAGGGAGTATTCAGTTTACAGATCGGACTTCGTTACAGAAAATCGAGCTAGAGGTGGCGTAGCCATTCTAGCCCGTGACTGTGTCGACGCCGTTTCTCTGAACTTAGTAATTCCCTTACAAGCAGTAGCAATTCAAACAGCTGTTCCATACAAACTCACTCTCTGTTGTGTTTACCTTCCACCAAGTGACAACCTGCATCAGAGAGATCTTGTAGACCTTATAAATCAGTTACCGACTCCGTTTTTATTAGTGGGCGATTTCAATGCCCACCATGTTTCATGGGGTTCCCCAGATTGCAACCCGCGAGGTAATCTGATCGAAGGCATCAGATCGGAACTGGATTTATACCTGCTAAATGACGGTTCTCCGACACATTTAGCAGCGTCAACAGGTGGATGGACAGCTGTAGACTTGTCATTATGCAATCCTGCCTTGGCTACACGGCTGAAATGGTCAGCATTGCCTGATCTTTACAGTAGCGACCACATTCCTATTGAGATCTCTTTGTGTGACTCCTCACCCTGTTGTGTTCGACATCCCCGTTGGATCCTGAAAAAAGCCAACTGGGAACAATTTTCCCAAGATCTAGAATCACTGGATGTGGATTACTTGGCTCCCATCGATGACATTGTCAATTCATTTACAAAAACCGTTTTGAATGCCGCCGGAAAGGCAATTCCGAAAACCTCATCCAAACCACGACGACCACCTGTTCCGTGGTGGAATGATGAATGCACAGTGATCCTTCGTCAACGAAGAAAAGCTCTGAACCAGTTCAAGAGACATCCAACAAGTGAAAACCTGGAAAAATATAAAATCTTCCGTGCGAAAGGACGGAGAATATTTAGGCAAAGTAAACGAGAATCATGGTCCCAATACATTGGCACAATTACAAGAACTACAACTCCATCGACAGTATGGAAGAAATTACGATCAGTCTGTGGCATTTCCGTTCCGATGCCATTAATTTCATTAAGGCATCCGGATGGAGTTATGACCACGGACTGTGAGGAAATTGCCAATGTGCTAGCGTTATCGTTCTCAAAACATTCTTCATCTTCTGCATACAAGGACGTTTTCCAGGTGTTCAAACATAAACAGGAAGCCTTACCTTTCACCGTTGGATTGTCTGGAGATTCTTATTTAAATATCCATTTCTCTATCGACGAACTAGAGTCAACTCTCACGTCAACGAAGGATTCAGCTCCAGGCCCGGATGATATTGTATACCCCATGATTAAAAATCTACCACCGTCGGCAAAACTAGTTCTCCTTCGGATATACAACCGCATATTCGAGGAGCACGGTTTTCCCGATGCATGGTTAGAAGCGACAATAATTCCTCTTCTAAAACAAGGAAAGGACAAAACTAACCCCAGTAGTTACAGACCCATCTCTCTTACCAGCTGTTTATGCAAACTACTGGAGAAGATGGTCAACCGTCGCCTTGTCTGGTATCTAGAAACAAACAAACTTCTTTCCAACGTTCAGTGTGGTTCCAGACAAGGACGTTCATCAGTTGACCAATTGGTTTTGTTGGAGTCAGCTATACAGAATGCCTTCATCTTACGACAAACACTGGTAGCTGTTTTCTTTGACCTTGAGAAGGCATATGACATGGCATGGAGAAGAGGAATTTTGAACGTATTGAAATCATGGGGTATACAAGGTAACATTCTTGCTTTTATAAAAAATTATTTGAATAACAGGACTTTCCGTGTACGTCTAGGAGGCATATATTCTGATCGTTGCGAACTAGAGAATGGTGTACCACAGGGTGGCGTTTTGAGTGTGACGCTGTTTGCTGTTGCCATTAACAGCGTCACTTCAAACGTACAGTCACCGGTCCACTGTTCCCTGTTTGTAGACGATTTTTGTATATATATGGCTGCTAGAAGTATGGCAACAGCGGAAAGATCCTTACAATTAGTAATTAATAAATTGCAAGAGTGGACCAAATCTACGGGCTTCAAGTTTTCGGCTTCGAAGACCCAGTGTATAGCATTTAGTCGTCGCAGGCAACATCAGGAACCTATTCTTTATCTTGATGGTACGCGGCTTCAAACCGCGGATAATGTGAGATTTTTGGGTCTTTTATTGGATAAAAGACTTTCATGGAGTCCTCATGTTCGTGATTTGAAGGTGAGATGCAGCAAGATATTGGATATGTTGAGAGTTCTAAGTGGTACAAATTGGGGAGCAGACAGAACCTGTATGCTCCGTTTCTATCGCGCCGTTGTAAGATCGCGCATAGATTACGGCTGTATAGCCTATTCATCTGCTCGACCTACGGTTCTGAAACTCCTGGATTCAATACATCACGCTGGTCTTAGACTTTCTACTGGTGCTTTTAGATCAAGCCCAATCTCCAGCCTTCTAGTTGAAGCTGGAGAACCATCTCTCTCTATGCGACGTCAAATGCTACAAATTTCTTATTACACTGGTCTTCGAAGTAAACCTAAACATCCGGCATTCAAAGCAGTTTTTGATAACCACCTCGAGGATCGTTACAATGTGCGTCAACGTTCAACTGCTCCCTTCGGAATAAGAACGTTGCGCATTTTTAATAATCTAAATTTAGAACATCCACCTATCTTCGAACGAACATCATGCTACATCCCTCCATGGACAATACAAAAGCCAAAATGTGACTTCTCATTGTCCATGTACCTAAAACACAATACTCCTGACGTTATTTATCGTCAGGAGTTTTTGCAGATTCAACAAACTCACCAACACACTGTGACTATATTCACAGACGGTTCAAAACTGGACAATGGGATAGGTTGTGCATTTTATATGGAAGGACAAACTTTCACTTACGGATTGCCCTCAGCCTGTAGTGTTTTTACTGCAGAACTTTATGCAATTTTCCAAGCTTTAAGATCAATTCCGTCTGCAAAATCTAAATATCTTGTGTGTTGTGATTCCAAAAGTGCTCTCCAGGCTATTCAGGAAATGTACACTAAGAACCCTTTGGTTGGAGACATCTTGTGCTCTATACACAGGCTCCAATTACGAGGTGTCGAGGTGTCATTTCTCTGGGTGCCTGGACACTGTGGAATATTCGGAAACACTAAAGCAGATGAAGGTGCAAAATTAGCTACAGGTATGTTGCCATCGACACAACGTGTGATGGCATCAGATTTTGTATGCAAAGTTAAAACTACACTATTCTCTGTTTGGAATGAAGAATGGCAAAATGTAAATAGAAACAAGCTGAGGGACATCAAAAATACCGTCCGACCATGGAGGACATCTGTTCGTTCGAATCGTAGGGAGGAAGTGGTGGTTACTCGACTTCGCATCGGCCACTCTTTGTTAACGCATGGATGGTTGATGCGACATGAGGATCCACCACTATGTCCGTTTTGTAGAAATAATATTACAATCAAGCATATCCTGCTTGATTGTAATGAGTTGACAAATTTATATATACGTTACGATCTTCGAGGTAGTTTAAAGGTAGTTTTAAGAGACGATGGCACGGCTATCGACCGTGTCCTCGCTTTCTTACGCCACCTTAATATATTTAATAATATTTAAATTTTGTATAATTTTAGGTTCTTTAGTTTTAGATTATAACATTTAGTTTTAAACATTTATTTATTTTATTCTGTTTTATTTTGATTAGTTTTATTTATGAAGTATTATTTTAAAAACACAACTTTAGTTAGGCGATGATAACCTCAATAGGTTTTTCGCCTGGAAAAAAAAAAAAAAAAAAAAAAAAAAAAAAAAAAAACTTTACCGCAGCCACTTATCTCAACCTCTTTTCAATCGGTCAAAATACAGATAAACTCAGCTTTAAATCGCAGCACGAGAGAAAACCTAATCAGGGCCTCTCAAAACAAAAGCTGGGCTACACTCGTCACCGAAGGACCAATAAACCGTAGCCTTCCCCGCCGCACTGGTGTAGCACTGTTCCGCCTGGCTACTGGCCACGACTACCTGGCGGCACACCTGCACAGGATTCATGTACTCCAATCGCCGGATTGCATGTTGTGTGGAAACGGAACTATGGATGCGGATCACCTCCTCACATGCACGTCCTTGGGCTACGTCCAGCCAGACAAAGAGGACAATGAGGGACGTCTCTCTCGATTGTACTGGTCAGCGCGCCACCAAATGGCCCAGCAGCTAAGGGTGGGCGTTGGCTAGTAAGTAAGTAAGTATATATAGACACAGTAGGCGTGAATCATTGTCGCAGTATATTAGCACTAATTTCAAGAAAAACAGTTCCATCGACACTATAGAAGAAACTACTATCAGATTGTGGTACTTCTATTCCGATGCCATTAATTTTATTAAGGCAACCGGATGGACTGTCAAATTACCACAGACAGTGCGGAAATTGCTAATGTACGTGGATCATCGTTCTCAAAATTTTCTTCATCTACTGCATACAAAGATGTAAGCTTACAGTCAAGCATATTCTGCTTGAGTGTGATGAGTTGACCTACCAACTGCGTTACGATTTTCGAGGGAGTCGACAGGTGGTGTCGGAGGACGCCACGGCTGTTGACCGTATCATCGTCTTTCTACGCTAGCTTAATTATTTAATAAAATTTAATATTTTGTTGAATATTAGTCTTAATGTAAGTTAGAATTAGTTTAATTTAATTCTTTTATTTTTAACCCTGTCTTTAATTCCAAATTTATTTCTTTGTTTACTTTTGTTTCATTTTAATTCATCCATTGTAATATTTCAAATATTAGGCTGTAATAGTATTAGTTATAAGGTATTTTAACTAATTGGTTTTAGGTTTTAATTTGTTTTTAAAATAAAATGTTGAAACCCTGTTTGGTTTTTCGCCTGGGAGAAAAATACAAAAAAACCTAGATTTTGTAATAATAATTTTTAGTGGTTAGGTTGTAATGATTAGTAAAGATAATGATAAAGAAACCTTACTTGTTTAAAGAACAAAAAAAATTAAAGATGAAATTACTCTATTATTGTTCTACGAACCTATCTCCAAATGCTCCTGTGAGTGCAACCACAGCGTAAGGCGTCCAAGAGCAAATAAACAAAAAAAATATTGTTAAAGCAACTTTGGCAATCCTTATTTCTACACTTTTCTGATTCATATCTGGATTGCTCATCAAACTCTTGACGTTCATTTTCTTCGCCTGAAAAATAAAGTAAAAATATTAAACCCAGTAACATTAAATTAATATATATATAATTACATTTAATATTATTTTGTTTAGTTTCAGTTAACAAATTATGAATGATTTTGTTTTGTTTTAGTTTGTATTAGCTATATTTCGTTAAACTAATTAGTTAATTTTAATTATAATTCTAATGTTTACCTAGGTTAATTATCCTAACTGTCCTAAAGTTAAAATAGTAGAATTTATTATCATTATATTTAGTTTTAGATTAGATTAATATTTCTCTAGGAGATATATCGCTAGGAAAAGAAAGAAAAATCTATCTCTCTTTAAAAACAGATATTTTATTACTAAAGCTCACTCACAACACTGGTGACGTTGGGTAATTGCGACGGCAATTCTCTAGTCTTGAAGCTGTCGCTCGCGTCAGAAGTTAGTGGCTGTAATATAATCGGTTACGACTTTACGGAAGCTGCACCAACCAAAACAACTACACTTGAAACCATGCAAAGCAAAGCTTGAGCGCCTGACGCTAGATAGTTCAACCAAAACACACCTTAGTTGACGAAATTCGCTATAAAAGCCTATCATTAAAAATTGATATTTTATTTATTGCATTGAGATGTTAATACTGTGAATCAGTTTATTTCTATTTTTTTTGATAGTTTGACATAGTAATCTGTTTCATTTTAGTCTTATTTCAAGTGACTTCTTAGTTGTACATATAAAAATCAATTATTAAATATTTACCTGTTCTTTCAACATCTTTTCATGTTGGCGGACATGGCCAATGAGTTGTGCATAAAATATTACAATCAAGAACATAGGTATGATGTACGACCAGACAAAAATGGTGCCCACAAACCATTTGGTTTCTTCGTTTTGTGTCAAATAATCAAAGGAACAGGTTGTTAGAAAACCCTCTGAAATAATTAAAAACATATTTTTGCTAGGCAGACAATTTTTTCGAATGCTAAATTTGAATAATCTTGATATCTTGCGACATTTTCTTTAATATATAAGTGCTTGTTTTGTTAGTATCATTAAGGGTTGATTATTTAATAAACACATAACATTAAAGTTGCCTATGACTTAATACATTATAAATATACATGTTTTGTTCACTAGACATTTCCTCCTTTCTGCATGTTGTTTTAACGAACCTCCTATTATTGATTTTTTATTAATAGACTATAGGTTTCACTCTCGGGGTGGCCACCTTTTCTATGTGTAAGATATACTTTTTATTTTAAAAGTGTGTTTCGCGATCGACTTGTCATAGGCGTATTCTAAAGGGCAGACGGGTGTGAAATATATACTATGTGTATACACTCGGTTTCAGTATAAGGTGCATTCCCGTGAGGTATGGGTTGATAAGTAAAATATATTTCCAACACTATTTTTCATTTCTTATATTTTTTCAAGTCTTAGGCTCATGAAGAAATTAAATTTCCAGGTCCAACCTTTGATAGCATTCCATTCATACGATAAAAAAAGAACTTTGTTTAGTTTAATTTAGAATTAGTCAACTTAATTCTTTAATTTTATTTTCTTCAGTTTTAGTGATTTAATTGCCATTTAAAATATATTGTTTAGATAAAACTTCAGTTAAGCGATAATAACATCAATTGTTTTTTCGCCTGGATAAAAAAATTTTTTTAATAATAAATAATAATGAAACATACCATTTTTCCCGATACCTTTTCAAGATGAATTAAAACAAAAAAAATTACAAACTTGAAATAAAATTAAGTTAAATTTTTTTGTCGACTTAAGTTTACAGGATGAGGCAAAACCAACACCAGAGTTTTGAAAAGCTATTATAGAACAAGCAATATAAAAAAAATATAATCAATTCTCACTTAAATCAACAAAGAAATTGTTTATTTTAGTTTTTTAAATTTTATAATTACAGAAACAAGCTGAGGGACATCAAAAATACCGTCCGATCATGGAGGACATCTGTTCGTTCGAATCGTAGGGAGAAAGTGGTGGTAACTCGACTTCGCATCGGCCACTCTTTGTTAACGCATGGATGGTTGATGAGACATGACGATCCACCATTTTGTCCGTTTTGTAAAAGTACCATCACAATCAAGCACATTCTGCTTGATTGTGATAAGTTGGTTAATTTATATATTCGTTACAATCTTCGAGGTAGTTTAAAGGTGGTTTTAAGGGACGTTGCCACGGCTATCGACCGTGTCCTCGCTTTCTTTCGCCACCTTAATCTATTTAATAATATTTAAATTTTGTATAATTTTAGTTTCTTTAGTTTTATATAGTTACAATTAGTTTTAAACATTAATTTAATTTTATTTTGTTTTATTTTAATCAGTTTTATTTATGTAATATGTATTTAAAAAATTAACTTCAGTTAGGCGATGATAACCTCGATGGGTTTTTCGCCTGGAAAAAATAATTTATAATTACAATTTATATAAGTATGTATATACATATGTCAGAATAACAATATTAAGTGACAATATCAAATAGAAAGCGAATTTTATTGAAATTTTTAATTTCCGTTTCTATGTTTGATGTTGGACTATTGTACTTGTTTGTTACTATTTATATACTTTCTTTTTTCGTCTCTTGCATTGTTGTAGTTTCTTTTCAATTTCCTTTCGCATTGTCAGTTTGTGAAGCAAGGTTCGATAATGTTGTTCGCATCGTCCGTTTGAGAAGCAAGGTTCGATAATGTTGCTTTGTATTTACGTTACTATCTTCGAGGTAGTTTAAAGGTAGTCGTAAGGGACGATCCCACGCCTATCAACCGTGTCATCGCTTTCTTACGCCACCTGAATATATGTGATAATATTTAAAATAGTGTGTATTAATTTTATTTAGTTTGATTAAGAATTAGTTTTAATTCTATAATTGTATTTGTTTAGTTATTTAAACTCTATTTTGTAAATGAAAATAAAACATAAGTTAGGTGATGACAACCATGTTTGGTTTTTCATTTGGAATTTTTTTTTGTTTATTCAATTCTTTTCATTCATTTTTATTCCTAGAGCATTTTTTATGATATTGTGTGGTAACCATAGCAACAATTGACTGTAACATGTAATTATCATGAGTGTTCCGATTCCAAAAGTGCTCTCCAGGCTATTCAGGAAATGTACACTAAGAACCCTTTAGTTGGAGTAATCTTGTGCTTAATATATAGGCTGCAATCACGAGGTGTCAAGGTGTCATTTCTCTGGGTCCCTGATCACTGCGGAATATTCGGAAACACTAAATCAGATGAAAGTGCACAATTAGCTATAATACACATAACGTGTGATGGCATTAGATTTTATATGCAATGTTAAAACTACACTATTCTCTGTTTGGAATGAAGAATTGCAAAATATAAATGGAAACAAGCTGAGAGACATCAAGAATATCGTCCGACCATGGAGGTCATCTGTTCGTTCGAATCGTAGGGAGGACGTGGTGGTTAATGTGACATGAGGATCCACCACTATGTCCCTTTTGTGTAGGTACCATCACAATCAAGCACATTCTGCTTGATTGTGATGAGTTGACCGATTTGTATATACGTCACGATCTTCGAGGTAGTTTAAAGGTGGTTTTAATGGACGATGTCATGGCTATCGACCGTGTCATCGCCTTCTTTTAAGATACCCGAATCTAATTATATTTAAAATCTGTAAAATTTGATTTTAAACACGCCTAAATAACTGTAAATTTACAGTTGCCAGTCAAAAGTCTTGAAAAAGAGTGATCGGAGTCAGTTTTAAAATAATAATACCACCTTTGCTAATAATCATAATATTTAAAGTTATGCTGGATTATCAGCCTATCATAACTCTAGGAATTTATGACCTTTACAAATCCAGAAAGGATTACACTATAGCTAGAACGTTTTGTCTTCTACGATCGCTTCAAAGTCTACAGTATACGGAATACCTCCCCCCGCCAGACATTGCGAGCTATCGACGAAAATTGGCCTTGCGATCGACTTGTTGGCCACCCCTGATCTAACAAAACGTTGACATCCTGAACGCATCAACTAAAAGGGGATTCATCAACTTGAATGCCAAAGTACTTATTGACCAACCTTATTGGTTTTACGCTGAAACATATTTTTTTATTATTAAATGTTTTATTCGTGATAGGCTTATACATGTTACACTAGTGTTATAATAACCTCGTTTAAGTATCTTTAGTTTTGTCTTTAGTTTTGGAGTAGTATAGTTATAAGAATTACTATTAACATTTACTTTAATCCCCTAGGTCTACCTTATTTCAATTTGTTCTGACCATTATAATTTTAATTGGTTTTAAGCCAGAAAAATTCAGGTAGCATGTGTAAACGTTTGATATCTTATGACCTAATTTCAAGGATATAATCAATTTATCTAAATCGATTAATTCGAAATTCGCTAAACTAAAAAAAACCACGCAAGCAAATTATTTCTAGCTTTTATAAGAAAGTTACATTATTCTTATATTGATATTTTAATTTGTAAATTATATTGTTATTAATAGTGATTCAGTTTCTAACTCATTGGTAGATATATTAAACATTAATTTCAAATTTGCAGACAAATTTAGGTATACAAGCATTAGTTATCAAGTTTTCACTTCAATAAATGAAATTCGCTAAACTACAAATAAAAATCGTGCAAATAATTATTAATAGCTTTATAAAAAAAGTGACATCCAGTTACATTATTCTCTTATAGATATATAAACTTGTAAATTATTTTGATTTTATTTACGTTGTGATTTAGTTTTTAACACATTGGTAGATATATTCAATTATCAAATTTGCATAACGTCTGTATTTTTTGCAGGTTAGTAACTTTAACAATATTTGTACATATCTTGTACCTGGAACGTACTTTCCCCAGAAACGGAAGATTGGAAAGAGACTGAAAGGTGTAGCATAGAGCCAGGTAAACACCACCATAACCAACACTTGTTTCATTCCTAGGCGACCGTCTAGAGGAAAAGCTATAGTTCTGAAAAGATCAACTAAATATTAGTATAAAATCACAGGTTACGTCAAAATGTTGGCCAGTGAGAAAAAACACAAAATAGATTTATTTTCAAATATTTTGTATACTTCACAATATATTATTAAAAATTTATATAGGTAGGACTGTGTTGTAAAAATATACAGACATCTTTAAAAATTAGATTTGATTCGGCTTTAGTTTCAGTGAAAAGAAAATAAACTATTAGTCGCATGACTTGGTTAGTTCAGGTTGACCAATTAAAACATTAGCGTTGCATAATGGTGCTAAATTAAAAGAGAGGTAAAATATTTAGCCTATTCAAATTCAGTTTTTCACTGAACAATATTTAAGCTATAAAATAATTTAAAATTGATTCCTTTACTTTCTGGTAAAAAATTACAAATTATTATTCTAATATATCTGTTTTAAAATTGTAAAATGGCTATTGTAAATTTAAAATAACCTTTACCGCTTTCAAGTTGCCTATTTATATTCCAATTTTGCATTAACTTTATAACCATTTTAGCCTTTATTGAATCATTGTTTTTAAAAAAAGATATTAATTAACTATATGCTGCTTAACCCAGTATTTATGAATGTGTGGTATCTAAAAACAAATTAGGATCTCTTCCTCTCCATCTAAGAAATTAGCAGTTTCAAGTTTCAAAATTTTCCGCTTAATATTTAGGGTCTGGCAATTCCAAAAATTAAGAGTTCGAATGGCGATTTGCCCGGTGGCAAGTCAGTCCGGCTAAACGGAATTTCATCGTGTGAGGTGCCTCAGAAAAATATTATCTGTAGGTACGGGGTTTGGTACACTATTTAATAAGTTATAAATTGCCCTAACAGCAAATGAAAACGCTGGTTTACCATTTACGGTGAACTTTCAAAGATTCTAGATAGATTGGCTACGGTAGACATTTGAAAAATATTGCGTAGTTTTCTGTGGTTTGCAGTACTCTGAAAGATCTGACGGCAATAGATGCCATGTGACTCTAGATTTGTAATACAGCCCAGGCAATCCTCTAAATTATATTGTGATCCTGGCAGCTGTTAATTACAACTTGAAGTTAAGGATTTTTGATTTGTCACAAAAATAGCGTTTGTAGATGAATAGTGATATTATTATTTTTTTTTAAAGAATAACCTTGAACTGCAAATTATGACAAAATAGATGGAAGAGTGTGACCAAAAATACCATTGTTTTAGCACTGATACCTAAGATTATTTGGTAGTTATTTCGCTAACACCCATACATAACACTTCGGTAAATAGGATATTGTATATGAGACTCAATATTCTGAGACTAAACTAACAATAAAGATAATAAAGAGAAGCAAATGAGTTGGGGAAAGAATTTTTCCTGGTGTATCTCGCAGGTGCTTAAGTAATTACAACAAAGGAGTGTAAAAGGTTTAAGGACAGATCGATTAGATCTGATTTAATGACATAAATAGGGTTAATTTTCATTATGAAAGTTATAGGTATTACGATGTAACGTATCACATTCTATGGTATTACTGTCTTCACATTGGAGACTGTTAATATATCCATAGATATATTGATTGATTCAACAAAGGATCCACTCGTCTGATATTCGAGGGAGGTTTGGTTACAATTTAGGTATTATTATTTAGCTGTTATCTTTATTTGTTGTCGTTATTAGCAGGTTTCGACGGTTTATCAGGAATTGATCTACAGTAAGATGATTGAGACATCGGCAAGTGTTATGTTTAAGATTACTTCTAATCTTCAAGCGGATATAACTAGAACGCCTCAAATATAAGTCTTGATTTATGTCAACGGAACAATATTGGTTAAAAACAATGGCCTATTGCTAAAGACTAACATACCTGTATCTATCGTAAGCAATGACAGCGTTGTTGATACTAGAACCCATGCCTGATACAGAACCCAATAAAGCGTAAATATCACACCCCAATTCCCATCCAATGGGTCTTTGGTAGAAAGAATTCGCAATCAACATTGGCATGTCCAACATCATGATTAAGTCGAATATTGCCAGGTTAACGACAAATACATTGGACGGCGTTCGAAGTGATTTTGTTCTGAAATAATAATTTTTTAAAGCATATATCTTATATCCATTTTGTAACAAAGATCAAAGCTCAAAATAAAAACTTTTCAAAATAAGTGGTTTAAAGTAATTTCATATTGAAATTGGTTTTAATTGTATTTTATTTTGTTTACTTTTAGTTACTTAATACCATTAAAAAAAGGCGATACTAACCATGTTTGCTTTTTTCTTGCAAACAAATTTAAATGTCAATGTAATAATCACAAAAGAGAACCCTCAACATCTAGTTAGAGATGTAGCATTATTTATGCTTCACTAATTTGTATTACCGTATTAATTACTTTTTGTTGTATTTAAATGTATTTGTTTTTTTTTTTAATATTGCGTTCCGTGGTAGATTTTGTTTGGCGATGATAACCCCAATTGGTTTTTCGCCAGGAAAAAAAAACTAGTAACAAGGTCAGCAACTTCTGAGTGAATGAATAATTTTACTATAGAAATATTATATATTCTATGTAAACTCACAGTGTGTGTTAAAAAAATAATATTGTTAGATATATTTTACTTTTCAACTTTATAAATAACGAGTTTCCGAACGTATAATTTAAGCAAACTTTAGGAAAATCGTACTGAGAGATAATGTTTCAACCGTACTAAGATATCTTCATCAATTGTATTGCGCCACTTGAACATATTTTTTTAAAATTTAATATTTGAAATAAATGCTTTTATAGTTATACTTAAATTTTTTTTATTTATTATTTTTTATTTATTTAAATTAATATTTTATGTTCTTGTTATTGTGCTATTAAGATTTATTTGTTGTTACCGTAAATTGTTAACTATTGTTGTTATAAATATCGTTATTATTTATTTACTGTTATATTGTTCGTTGTTGTTATTTTGTTGTTTATAGTTTTATATTTTTAATTGTTATTTTTTCAATATTTCTTTTAGTTTCCTAATCTACTTTTTTTCATTGTTATAGATTTATTGTTGTTTTTGTTATTTATTTTTATGTTTTTCTTATTGTTATATATTTTTGGGTACATAATTATTTTATATATTGCTACGTTGTTCAAGTTTTATTTGTTTTGTAATATTTGTTTTATTTAAAATGTATTTTGTTATTGTGTTTTATTTAAAATTATGCGTTTTGTTTTAGTTTTTTATTGGCAATGATAACCACAGTTGGTTTTTCGCCAGGATAAAAAAAGCTTTAAAATACAAAAAAAGCAAATTAACAGGTCAAAAAGAAATTGATTACATTCACTTACTTAGCTTAACAAACCTCAAATGAAATCGCTCGAAATTTGAAATATCATTGTAGAAAATAGGATTTGATACTATCAACAAACTACAAAGCACGATTCATCTTCAGAAACAAGCCACTTGCCAGCCCTACTCATAACCCAAGTTCTTGACGTCAGCCAGAAAAGACCACATTTTTCAATAAAATGAAAGCATTTGAAATATAAAAGCATGTCAACACAAAAAATTAAAAATGTAAACTAAAAAACCCAATAGAAATCGCATCGATTTTTCACCACGTTATAGACTACCTACTTTAACACGGCCGCCTAGCATTTTACGCTTCCCATTTACCTATACAATGATAAAAAGATGAGTATTGAACAATGAGTTTGAAAAGTATTATCTCAGTAAATTTTTGACAAATACAAGTTCTAGTTGAATTTTATTAAAAACCTTTTATCGATTTAAGGCAAATTCAGTATGATGTTATTTATAAAGTTTGAAAGTAAAGTATACGTTTCAGCTACAATCACTGGCGAAATTATATAGCTATTAGCTTTATAGTTCTTAATAGTTAGCTTAATATTACTGAAAAAGTTTCGATATACAACCCAAAATCCACGTTGTAAGAAAGAATTTTTCTGACCTCGTTATTATAATTACAAACGGAGACTTGAAATATATTTTTTTTAAACTAATTTTTCTCAAAATGAAATTTACGAGTATTTGAAAATAAAATTTAATTAATATATTAGGTACTATATAATTATTTAATTAATAATAAATTTTCCCTATTTAATTTAAAATAAAATTATTTATTTGAAAACAGATACTTATCTTCTATTACAAAATTATAACTAGTAATACAAACTCACACAAATCACCAACAAAGTCACAATTGTAACCTTGTAATGATCGTAACACTTACGTAAAGAATAAGTAAAGAACAATTGTGTTTCCTAAGATGTTCGTGAACATTAGCATAGTATATACAGCCGCCATGAGAAAATGTGACCCAAGCTCTGGTGCGAGAAAACCTTTCCAGTGAGGATGGACGAGATCTCCATGTACTGGCGGTATGTTCCAACCTAAGAGGCGTTCCTCATTTTCTAGAGGAAAACCTCTAAACACAAGTAAGAGATAATACAGTTTATAGTAATACTGAAACATTCCTTACGTAGAACCTATTTTGAATGGGATTTTATTATAGAGACTATTTATTATTACGTTTTAACTCTCTTCTATCTATAGAAAGAGGCTTCAAGTTACTAGTCTTAATATTTATTAATTTATTTGATTTTATTTAAAATATTGCGTTCTTTGTTAGATTTTGTTTGGCGATGATAACCACAATTGGTTTTTCGCCAGGAAAAAAAATAAATAAATAAATATAATACTAGTCTTAATATTCTTTGTATGATTTGTATATACGTTACGATCTTCGAGGTAGTTTAAAGGTGATTTTAAGGGACGATGTTACGACTATCGACCGTGTAACCGCTTTCTTATGCCACCTGAATCTAATGATATTTAAATTTTGTATAATTTTAGTTTCTTTAGTTTTAGATAATTGTAATTAGTTTTAACCATTATTTTATTTCGATAGTTTCATTTATGGAACATTTTTTAAAAATAACAATTGAGTTAGGCGATGATAACCTTAATAGGTTTTTCACCTGGAAATGGAAAAAGCTGATGGAAATAAGAAGCGTACGTAGAAAAATGTATATTTTATTGACTTTATTGTTAGTGTAACTAAACAATTTAATATTAGTGTTTTTAAATAATTTTTTGCAAATACGAATATAAACCAAATTTATTTATTATTTGTAGGATACATTTTTGTAGTTATATAGTTTTTATATTTAAAGTATGTTACACGATCTATATTGTACATCTCAATATATATATATATGTATATATAAAGATATATATATATATATATATATATATATATATACAGTATATATATATATTTATATATATATGTATGTATGTATATATATATATATATATATATATATGTATGTATGTATATATATATATATATATATATATATATATATATATATATATATATATATATATATATATATATATATATATATATATATATATATTAAAACAACACAGGTTATTCAAATACAAGAATATTTATTATTTTAAATCCAAAGCTTTTCGTTGGCAAACAGTACCAACATCATCAGGAATGAAAATTACAATAATGTAATTACATTATAAATTACATTATTGTAATTTTCATTCCTGATGATGTTGGTACTGTTTGCCAAAGAAAAGCTTTGGATTTAAAATAATAAATATTCTTGTATTTGAATAACCTGTGTTGTTTTAAATTATTAAACAATAAAACGTATTTTATATATATATATATATATATATATATATATATATATATATATATATATATATACCTGAAATTAAATATCATAATTTTCACCCTAATGTAGTTAATCTATCAAATACTTGATTTAATAATAATGAAATAAAACTACTTGAAAACAATAAAACCAATATAAAAACAGACGTAAATAATAATATTAATAATATTATAATAAATACAGAACTAGCTATTAGTAAACTAAATACAAGTAATGCTTCGGCGGTCCCGGGGTGGAATCTTTGCCCTGGAAAGACGGGTTTTAGTGGGTATACTCTCATGTAGAGCCTAGTGCAATGTCGAGAGGAGTCCCACACTATGTGCATAAAGCATTTCCCGTCGTTAAAAAAAAAAAAAAAAAAAAAAAAAAAAAAAAAAAAAAAAAAAAAAAAAAAAACTAAATACAAGCTTACAAGAAAATACCAGAATCGAAGCAGCTTATGAAATTAAAACAAAAATTACAAAATAATCTTATTACAGTAAAGGCAGATAAAAGTAATGCTATTGTCATTATTGATAAAAATGAGCACATAACAAAAACAGAAAAATACATAAATGATAATAAATTTTGTCAAATACATAAAGATCCTACAAATAAATTTCAAAATAAAATAAAAAAATATTGTAAAATCTTCATATAAATTATTCAATAAAAATAAAATTAGCAACTTTATAAATGATAATCCAAAAATTCCAATATTGAATGGACTTGTGAAATTACATAAAATAGATAAACCAATAAGACCATTAATAAATTGTATAAATGCTCCATCTTATAAAATATCAAAGGTTATGGTAAATATCCTTAAAGATAAAATAGAACTAAATAATAATCATACTATCATAAATTCTATTAATCTTATTGAAAAACTAAATGCAATTAAAATTAATGAAAATACAAAATTAATATCATTAGATATAAAAAATATGTATACAAACATACCTATAAAAGAAACTCTTGAAATTATAAAATCTAAATTAAAACACGAGAAAGATAAAACATTAACATTAGAAATTTTAAATACACTCAAAATAATATTAAATCAAAATTATTTTTCATACAATGACAAAATTTATAAACAAGAAGATGGTCTTGCTATGTGCTCGCCATTATCAAATATATTATCTGAAATATTTTTACAACAATTAGATAATAAATCAAATTATAAAAATATATGATAAAAATTGTTATTGGGTTCGCTATGTAGATGATGGAATGTATATATCAAACAATAATAATATAAATTTAACAAATATTTTGAATAAAATAAATCAAATTAATATTAAAATCAAATTTACTTATGAAATTGAAACAAATAACAAAATAAATTTTCTAGATTTAACAATAATAAGAAAAAATGAAAATTTTGAATATATGATATACCGTAAACCAACTTTGACAAACCAAATTATACCAAATAATTCTAATCATCCATATAATCAAAAAATGGCTGCTTTATATAACTTATATAGAATGCATAAAATACCCATGAATGAAGAAAATAAAATAAGAGAAAAAAACATAATTTATCAAATTGCATTAGAAAACGGTTATAAAAAGAAATCTGTTGACAAACTTAATTATAATATTTTTAATAAAATAATAATTTAATTTGCAATAATAATAATAATACAATATGGACAAAATGTCACCAAATTATTTAAAAATACAAATATCAAAATTGCATACAAAACTAATAACAAAATAGTATACATAATAAATAACAATAATAAAACAATTAATATGCATGAAAAAGGTGGTGTTTATAAATTAGAATGCGAAAATTGTAATAAAGCTTATATAGGTCAAACCAAGAAAAAATTAAAAGAAAGATATAAAGAACATTTAAATGCCTATATTAATCCAGAAATATATAAATCAAATTTCGCAAATCATTGTATTAATAATAAGCACCAATTTCCAAATATAGAAAATATGAGACTTATAAAAGAAATTAATAAGGGATTAAGAATGAATATATATGAAGCATTCGAAATATATAAACACATTAATAATAACAAATTAATAAAAGAAAAAATTAAATACATTCTAAATTTGATACTATATTCAATGTCTATAATGTTACAGCAACAAAATAAATTTGGCAATTTGTATAAATTTAGCAACAGTTCTATTTCTAATTAAACATATGTTTTAGGCTTATAGCTTACATTATTGTAATTTTCATTCCTGATGATGTTGGTACTGTTTGCCAACGAAAAGCTTTGGATATAAAATAATAAATATTCTTGTATTTGAATAACCTATGTTGTTTTTAATATATATATATATATATATATATATATATATATATATATATATATATATTCTCAAAATTGAATAAAAACCTCAAATAATAATTTGACTAAAACTAAAAATCAATGAAGTAAATAAAAACGTAAATTAGGTCTAAATTTTATACTTATTTGATTCACACACGCGCGAGCGTGTGTGTGTGTTATATATATACATACACACACGCAAAGGATACTATGATACATTAGCATAGTAACAACAAATAGAATTTTGAAAATGCTTGTTCTGTCATGTATCGAGATTTCTACATTTCGACAAACACATAGTATAAAGAAAAGAAGGAAAATCTTAATACTGTACAGTAGTTAATTTTAATACTGGAAATAAATTACGTTTTGTTTCGCTTTGGTACTTGCAAAATATCCTATTCTAAAATAAAGTGTAACTTTTCGACTTACCCATGGTATGCCAAGGCTCTAGGTGTATAACCTGTGGTGTAGTTCATTGTAGCTACAAAGAGTTGCAACAGCAATGACGATATGGAGACGTCTGGATATGGAGGTGAAAATTCGGCGAACAGCCGGACTAGTCAACCTGTCTCTGTTTGCCTCTTGTTCCCTCTTCTTTATACGTTCTATTGCATGTCCAATAATTGGTTTGATTCAGTACCTATGCACGCTATCAGAAGCCAATTAAAACAATAGTAATTCGGTTATGTTGGATTTTAAGGGTTTCTTTGCATGTTTTGATTTAGTTTTTATCAATGTGGCCTTGTCCGGTATCTGTTTATTAATTTTGGTAGATTTTTGTTAGTGCCGAGAAACGAAAATGTGCCTTTTCCATGCTGGAATTTAATTTACTCTCGAAAGTTGTTTTTACTTTACGTTACTCATTAATTGTTTCTGCAATTTTATAGCGATTCGTTTCTCGCCAAAAGATCTGTTTCATTAATTATATCTTTCATTGTTTAATCTGAACATAACGATGAGACTGATTTAATGAAGCAATTGAATTAAAACGAATGATGCAAATTGTCTTTGAAATTCAAATGAAGCTTCGAATGAAATTATTTCTTTACTCCGGAGGCACTTATTTTTGTGTATACGTAAAGTGGCCACTTGAAAATAATGACTTGGAAAGAATCAAACCAAAGGAAATAAGTCTTGTGACAAATAATATTCCTCTTCAGAACGAAACGTAACATTGTTAAAATATTTAAATTAAACAAAAAACAGCACCATCTCTCGGTTCGAAATACTAAAGACAGTTGCATCTATTTAAGTTAAATAACTGGAATCAACTTTACTGGTAATTTTAAAAACGACTTATGTAGGCCTACGACGTAGAAAAAAATACAGAAACTCGATAAAAAATATTTTACAGAACATCAGGCGAATCAATTCCTAAACTAAAATTGTAACAGTCTTGAATGAGGGATTTATATAGATTTTACTGTTTTATTTATATCAGTTAATATCTGTAAATGATGTTATTAGTCGATTGTAGTGGTTAGCATGTCGGGGATAGTTTTAACTTACAAAAAAAGTTATAAAAAAGTAAAAAAAAACCTTCATGCACTGTAAGAGTTTAAAGGTGGTGTTGGACGATGCCGAGACCATTGTCCGTATCATCGCATTCTTGCGCCAGCTAAATACGAGGCATGTTTTTAAAGTAAGTACCGTTTTGATATAAAAAATGAAGTAAATTTTTTCAAACAAAACTTTATTTACCTCAAAGAGCATTCTTTCCTCTACTTCTCTACATAATTTCCATTATTATTAAGGCACTTGTCGTATCTTGGGACCAGCTTTTGTATGCCGTCGTCATAGAAGCTTGCCGCCAGACTGGACAACCACTGCTGCACAGACGTTTTTACTTCTTCATCATTGGAATGACGCTTCCCCGCTAAATGCGTCTTCAAGTGTAGAAACAAATGGTAGTCGCTAGGCGCTAGATCGGGACTGTATGGAGGATGGTCCAATTGTTCACAGCCAAATGAAGTGATGAGCTCTTGCGTTAGATTTGCTGAATGTGGACGAGCATTATCGTGGAGCAAAACGATGCCTGCACTCAACATGCCACGTCTTTTGTTTTGGATTGCGCGGCGCAGTTTTTTTAATGTTTCACAGTACGCGGCTGCATTGATCGTTTCACCGCGAGGCAGAAAATCGACCAACAACACACCCTTTCTGTCCCAAAAGACAGTGCACATGATTTTCTGGGCAGAAATTGTTTGCTTGAATTTGACTTTCCTAGGGGATGTTGAATGCCGCCATTCCATTGACTGTTGTTTTGATTCTGGTGTAACGTAGGCTACCCACGTTTCATCACCTGTAACGATATGGCTTAAAAAATCATCGCCCTCGTTACGGTAACGCTCGAGAAAGCTCAATGCACTGCCCAATCGTTTGGTTTTGTGCGTATCAGTCAACATTTTCGGTACCCACCGTGAACACAGTTTCCGATAATTTAAACGTTCAGACACAATTTCGTAGAGAACACTTCTTGATACAGCAGGAAATGTTACAGCTAAGGACGAAATTGTGAACCGTCTGTTCTCTTTCACTTTACAGTCCACTTTTTGAATGAGATCATCGGTAATGACTGAAGGTAATTACCCACTTCGTTCCTCATCATGAACGTTTGTGCGGCCATCTTTGAAGGCCCTAACCCATTTCCGCACCATTCCTTCACTCATAATGTTTTCACCATAAACTTCACTGATTTCACGTTGAATGTCAATTGCTTTTAAGCCTTTAGCACAGAAAAACGAATCACACCACGCACTTCACAGTCGGCGGGATTCTCGATTGTCTGCGGCATTTTAAAATCACGTAAACAAACTAAGACTCGATCAAACGGCGTCACTGTTGAAGTATACTGTCCTCGTATACTGTTGAAAATTTAATATTTTTAACAAATATATATTTACATATTTAACAATTATAGTATACCTATTCATGGTTTTGTTGTGTTTAGATATTTATTTATTTATTGTTTACAATTAACTTTTATTTATTTATTGTTCATTTCTGGTCTTCGTAGCAAACCAAATCACCCGGCATTCAAAATTATCTTTAACAACATCCATAATGAAGATTACGATGCACGTCAACGTTCAACCGCTCCATTCGGCATACGAACATTGCGAATAATGGATAACCTTGGGTTGCAACTACCTACAGTGTTTGAACGATCATTGTGCTATATACCTCCATGGAAAATAAAAACGCCCCGCTTTGATTTTTCATTGTCCAGTTTTATAAAAACTAATACTCCTAATGTGGTGTACCACCAGGAGTTTTTGGCAATATACGGATTCCACCAGTATTTTTACGGATGAATCTAAACTGGACAATGGCGTTGGGTGTGCGTTTTATGCGTCAGGACGTACCTACACGTACGGATTGCCCTCAGCCTGCAGTGTTTTCACGGCAGAACTATTTGCTATTTTTAAAGCTTTGACCGTCATTCAATCTCGATCCTCGCATTATTTTTTTTTGTGTTCGGATTCCAAAAGTGCTCTTCAGGATGTTTTCTCTAGCAACCCTTTAGTTGGGGACATTTTGTGTGCTGTACACAGGCTTCAATTGAGGGGTGTAGGGGTAACTTTCTGTTGGGTACCTGGACATTGCGGAATATTTGGAAATACAAAAGCGGATGAAGCGGCGAAGAAAGCTACAAGTTTGGTGCCTATTACTCAACTAGTTATGGCATCTGACTATGTGTGTTTCGCGAAACATTTATTGCTCGCTGCTTGGAATGACGAGTGGCATACTGTGATTCAGAATAAGCTGAGGGAACATATTTTGGTAGATTGTGTTAGTGTAGGCAATGTTCGTGCCCTTTTTAATTTAAAGGGAGTTTGAAGGTGGTGCTAAAGGACGGACGATGCCTCGGCCATTGACCGAGTCATCGCTTTCTTGCACCACTTGAAAATATTTTTTAAAATTTAATACATAAATATATATATATATATATATATATATATATATATATATATATATATATATATATTATTTTTTTTATTTATACATATAATTCTCTGTGTTTCTTTTATTTATTTTAATTAAATTTATTTTCTGTTCTTGTTATTGTTATTGAGATTTATTTATTGGTAAATTGTTACCTATTATTGTTTTACATATTATTTATTTACTGTTATATTGTTCTTTGTTGTTATTTTGTTATTTAGTTTTTAAGAACTTTTTCATTGTTATAGGTTTATTGTTGTTTTTTGTTATTTATTGTTGGTGTTTTTTTTGTTTTGTAATTTTTGTTGTATTGAAATTTATTTGGTTTTATTTAAAACATTGCGTTCCGTATTAGATTTTGTTTGGCGATGATAACCACAATTGGTTTTTTCGCTAGGAAAAAAAATATATTTATTGTTCTTAATTTTCACGTTATTTATTAAGTGTTTAAATTTTATTGTTATAAATTTATTGTTGCATTTTATTGATATATCTTTATTGTTATGTTTTTATACTGTTTATTTATTGTCTGTTGTTTGTTTTTCTATGTGTATTGAATTAATCCAACTTAATTCTATAATTTTATTTTGTTTAGCTGTTGATAATTAAAATTGGTTTAAACTATTAATTTTATTTTGTTTAGTTTTATTCCGTTAAATTTTATTTTTAAAATCCACTTATTGTTTCTTGCCTTAAAAAATGTTTTTTTGTTGTAATTTGTAATTTTTCATTATACTTGAAATGTTTTACCTTAGTCAATACTCTTGATTGGAGATACTAACCAAAATAGATTTTTCGTCACGGAATAAGTCTAAATCAAGTTATTTTTATCCACTAATGGTAAATACTAACTGATCTAAGAAATAACGTAAATTGTATTAAGACTGAAAGTAAATTTTTTCTATATATAGCACTTCGTTCTCTACCATTTTTAACAGTCGCGTCGTGGGTAAAATGTATTTAACCAGGGCTTTTCTGCCAGAACTTTTCTTCTACTGTAGTAAATTTGTTGTTTATTTTTACAGTTTTTGTTGTTATAATATCAATAATAGTAGCCTATTATAGACAATAATTATTTTCAGTGCTTGATTTGTAATAAAAGAGATTCCGGTACTGTGTGGGCTACCGATAATTTGTTCCCCGATTATAGGATACGGTACGACGTACACGTGCGTACCATCTTAAATCTAGCCCTGATTATTATAATGAAAAGATCAAATATGTCTATTTTAAAAGATTTGTCAAATTAATTGGTTCTATAATTTCAACAGGTTCTGATTTAGTGTAATGAATTTTTTCAAAATGCTCTTGACTTATTTTAGTGATTCTTCATTATTATAAGGTAAAGCTAGGAGAGTCTGCGCACAATTCGAATTATGTTAGTTATGAAGTATACATGGGATGATTATATGAACTATTTGCTGGTGTGATAACATTGCACATTTGCCTATACACTAATTTTTTCAGAATTTTGGTCTTATATTTAAGATGGTAAAAAACAGAATACAAAAAAAAATGGTTTTGCGCAGTCTCTCCTCGCGGAGTAGGTGAGATTGTTTTTAATAATAACTATAAAAGCTCACTCTTTGGATGTATTTATTGAACTAAATTAATTTATACAATTTTACAAGTTAAAAATATTAGCTTGTTAAAAAAAACACTATTTCACGTTTTCTTCACGTTTGTCCACAGTTTCTTTTTTTTCCACGTCATCCACAGTCAATGCATTTTATCTCATAAATGGTGCAGGTTTCATGCATCCACCTGCCACAAATTATGTATGTTATCCAATCAGATCTCGATGTCGTCTCGTGGTTTAGCTCCAGACATTCTGTGCACTTGTCATCCTTACCATCCCTGACATGGTCCGTGAGAATTTCAACGTCTACTTCATTTTAATCTAATTTTTCTAAACATAACCTCTTCTTTATTGTCAATTCTTTATTTTTATGTCTTAGTATTTGAGCTGTGGGAGGTTTTTTATTAGCAGGTTTTTTTTTTTTTTACCTTTCTGTTTTTTTAAGCCGCTTCTTTTTTTCATCCTTTTTAATAACTCCCTTACAAGCAGTAGCAATTCAAACAGCTGTTCCATACAAACTCACTCTCTGTTGTGTCTACCTCCCACCAAGTGACAACCTGCAACAGAGAGATCTTGTAGACCTTATGAATCAGTTGCCGACTCCGTTTTTATTAGTGGGCGATTTCAATGCCCACCATGTTTCATGGGGTTCCCCAGAATGCAACCCGCGAGGTAATCTGATCGAAAGCATCAGATAGGAACTGGATTTATACCTGCTAAATGACGGCTCTCCGACACATTTAGCAGCGTCAACAGGAGGATGGACAGCTGTAGACTTGTCATTATGCAGTCCTGTCTTGGCTACAAGGCTAAAATGGTCAGCATTGCCTGATCTTTACAGTAGCGACCACATTCCTATTGAGATCTCTTTCTGTGACTTCTCACCCTGTTGTGTTCGACATCCCCGTTGGATCCTGAAAAAAGCCAACTGGGAACAATTTTCACAAGATCTAGAATCACTGGACGTGGATTACTTGGCTCCCATTGATGACATTGTCAATTCATTTACAAAAACCGTTTTGAATGCCGCCGGAAAGGCAATTCCGAAAACCTCATCCAAACCACGACGACCACCTGTTCCGTGGTGGAATGATGAGTGCACTGTGATCCTTCGTCAACGGAGAAAAGCTTTGAACCAGTTCAAGAGACATCCAAAGAGTGAAAACCTGGAAAAATATAAAATCTTCCGTGCGAAAGCACGGAGAATATTTAGGCAAAGTAAACGAGAATCATGGTCGCAGTACATTGGCACAATTACAAGAACTACAGCTCCATCTACAGTATGGAAGAAATTACGATCAGTCTGTGGCATTTCCGTTCCGATGCCATCAATTTCATTAAGGCATTCGGATGGTGTTTTGACCACGGACTGTGAGGAAATTGCCAATGTGCTAACGTTATCGTTTTCAAAACATTCTTCATCTTCTGCATACAAGGACGCTTTCCAGGTGTACAAACGTAAACAGGAAGCCTTACCTTTCACCGTTGGATTGTCTGGAGATTCTTGTTTGAATATCGATTTCTAGAGTCAGCTCTCTCGTCAACGAAGGATTCAGCTCCAGGCCCGGATGATATTGTATACTCCATGATTAAAAATCTACCACCGTCGGCAAAAGTAGTGCTCCTTCGGATATACAACCGTATATTCGAGGAGCATGGTTTTCCCGATGCATGGTTAGAATTCCGATGCCGATGCGACAATAATTCCTCTTCTAAAACAAGGAAAGGACAAAACTAATCCCAGTAGTTACAGACCCATCTCTCTTACCAGCTGCTTATGCAAACTACTGGAGAAGATGGTCAACCGTCGTCTTGTCTGGTACCTAGAACCAAACAAACTTCTTTCTAACGTTCAGTGTGGTTCCAGACAAGGACGTTCATCAGTTGACCAATTGGTTTTGTTGGAGTCAGCTATACAGAATGCCTTCATCTTACGACAAACACTGGTAGCTGTTTTCTTTAACCTTGAGAAGGCATATGACATGGCATGGAGAAGAAGAATTTTGAACGTATTGAAATCATGGGGTATACAAGGTAGCATTCTTGCTTTTATAAAAAATTATTTGAATAACAGGACTTTCCGTGTACGCCTAGGAGGCATATATTCTGATCGTTGCGAACTAGAGAATGGTGTACCACAGGGTGGCGTTTTGAGTGTGACGCTGTTTGCTGTTGCCATTAACAGCGTCACTTCAAACGTACAGTCACCGGTCCACTGTTCCCTGTTTGTAGACGATTTTTGTATATATATGGCTGCTAGAAGTATGGCAACAGCGGAAAGATCCTTACAATTAGTAATTAATAAATTGCAAGAGTGGACCAAATCTACGGGCTTCAAGTTTTCGGCTTCGAAGACCCAGTGTATAGCATTTAGTCGTCGCAGGCAACATCAGGAACCTATTCTTTATCTTGATGGTACGCGGCTTCAAACCGCGGATAATGTGAGATTTTTGGGTTTTTTATTGGATAAAAGACTCATGGGATCCGCATGTGCGTGATTTGAGGACCCGGTGCAGCAAGCTATTGGATATGTTGAGAGTTCTAAGTGGTACAAATTGGGGAGCAGACAGAACCTGTATGCTCCGTTTCTATCGCGCCGTTGTAAGATCGCGCATAGATTACGGCTATTCATCTGCTCGACCTACGGTTCTGAAACTCCTGGATTCAATACATCACGCTGGCCTTAGACTTTCTACTGGTGCTTTTAGATCAAGCCCAATCTCCAGCCTTCTAGTTGAAGCTGGAGAACCATCTCTCTCTATGCGACATCAAATGCTACAAATTTCATATTACACTGGTCTTCGAAGTAAAGCTAAACATCCGGCATTCAAAGCAGTTTTTGACAACCACCTCGAGGATCGTTACAATGTGCGTCAACGTTCAACTGCTCCCTTCGGAATAAGAACGTTGCGCATTTTTAGGAATCTAAATTTAGAACATCCACCTATATTCGAACGAACATCATGCTACATCCCTCCATGGACAATACAAAAGCCAAAATGTGACTTCTCATTGTCCATGTACCTAAAACACAATACTCCTGACGTTATTTATCGTCAGGAGTTTTTGCAGATTCAACAAACTCACCAACACACTGTGACTATATTCACAGACGGTTCAAAACTGGACAATGGGATAGGTTGTGCATTTTATATGGAAGGACAAACTTTCACTTACGGATTGCCCTCAGCCTGTAGCGTTTTTACTGCAGAACTTTATGCAATTTTCCAAGCTTTAAGATCAATTCCGTCTGCAAAATCTAAATACTTTGTATGTTGTGATTCCAAAAGTGCTCTCCAGGCTATTCAGGAAATGTACACTAAGAACCCTTTAGTTGGAGACATCTTGTGCTCTATACACAGGCTCCAATTACGAGGTGTCGACGTGTCATTTCTCTGGGTGCCTGGACACTGTGGAATATTCGGAAACACTAAAGCAGATGAAGGTGCAAAATTAGCTACAGGTATGTTGCCATCGACACAACGTGTGATGGCATCAGATTTTGTATGCAATGTTAAAACTGTACTATTCTCTGTTTGGAATGAAGAATGGCAAAATGTAAATAGAAACAAGCTGAGGGACATCAAAAATACCGTCCGACCATGGAGGACATCTGTTCGTTCGAATCGTAGGGAGGAAGTGGTGGTTACTCGACTTCGCATCGGCCACTCTTTAGCATCGGCCAGTGTATAGCATTTAGTCGTCGCAGGCAACATCAGGAACCTATTCTTTATCTTGATGGTGCGCGGCTTCAAACCGCGGATAATGTGAGATTTTTGGGTCTTTTATTTGATAAAAGACTTTCATGGAATCCGCATGTGCGTGATTTGAGGACCCGGTGCAGCAAGATACTTGATATGTTGAGAGTTCTAAGTGGTACAAATTGGGGAGCAGACAGAACCTGTATGCTCCGTTTCTATCGCGCCGTTGTAAGATCGCGCATAGATTACGGCTGTATAGCCTATTCATCTGCTCGACCTACGATTCTGAAACTCCTTGATTCAATACATCATGCTGGCCTTAGACTTTCTACTGGTGCTTTTAGATCAAGCCCAATCTCCAGCCTTCTAGTTGAAGCTGGAGAACCATCTCTCTCAATGCGACGTCAAATGCTACAAATTTCATATTACACTGGTCTTCGAAGTAAACCTAATCATCCGGCATTCAAAGCGGTTTTTGATAACTACCTCGTGGATCGTTACAATGTGCATCAACGTTCAACTGCTCCCTTCGGAATAAGAACGTTTCGCATTTTTAGCAATCTAAATTTAGAACATCCACCTATATTCGAACGAACATCATGCTACATCCCTCCATGGATAATAAAAAAAAAAAAAAAAAAAAAAAACAAAAGCCAAAATGTGACTTCTCATTGTCCATCTACCTAAAACACAATACTCCTGACGTTATTTATCGTCAGGGGTTTTTGCAGATTCAACAAACTCACCAACATACTGTGAGTATATTCACAGACGGTTCAAAATTCACACGGCCTATGCATTAAACCCTGTTATAACTATGTTAAATTGAAGTATTATATGATACAATATAATCTATGCTAAATATCGTGTGATTAGATCGTTTGAGAAACACTACATCTCTGGATTATTTTTATATTATGCGAATTTGAATAGATTAATAAATTTGGGTCTGTCTTGAATCTGTACAGACATGTTACTGTGTTTTTGGAATAGAGCGCTGGATATTGACTTTTGGAAATGGACTGTTTCTCAAACGACCTATTCATTTGGTGTTTGTCATAAATATAACGGTACTACTCCTAATAATATTATGGCACAATAATATGCTGAGAGCCTGACGTTACCCAATACGGAATGCGTATTTTGTATACCCATTTTTTCTTGTCTACGGCTCAGCCTCAGATCGTAATGAGCCATATTAATATTAAAATGTTCCCCATCTAGTGTATAGGATATTCCATACTCGTCTGAATCAATATCGTTGTTGTCCCAAGACCAGTTGGGGGGAGCTAGGTCAAAGGACTGGTTAAAGTATTCATCGAATTGACAACATTTTCTAAAAAATAAATGATACCTTTCTATAAGCGTATCTTTATTATAATTTATATCAGAGAACATACCGTCAGGATCGCTGTATAGAATATAATTGTAAAGATACGTGTTATAGAAGTGGGTTTTCGATTCATTTTTTATATACGGCCTTACATCGTTCAACAGTTTCATATTATAATAGTGATGCTGTAGGTCGTCCAGTTTGAAAATTTTTGAATACTCCAACCTCAAATCGTATTCGATCTTTACGAGCATGGTATGCACTATATACTCCCAATTTTGTAGAAAAACTTTCTTTAGATAACCGCCCTCCCTCAATTTAGAATTTATATACTTGAAATAGTATTTTTGGTGTTCCGACGAGTTGATTTGTTTGTAATTAATATATCTGTTCTGGAATTTATATTTATGACAGAATGAACATCTATCAAACAGTTCGCATCTTTTCAATTTATAATACCCGGTTAGTAGTTTTCTAAATGTGTCTAAATCTTGGCATTCGCCGGATCTTATAAACTGAAAGATTTCATTTGTTTGATTGGTGTTCATAAAGTAGTTACTAAATCTGCATAAAACACTAACTAGTAAATATCTTAAAACTAGCAAAATTAAATCTAAATATATACAACCGCTAATTACAATGTCCAACTTACGTCTATGCACTTTTAGTCCTCCTCTACAACACCCTAAATAACTAACATCTGTTTCACTATACATGTTTAACAATTTATTTTGACACCAATACTAACCTGGGTTACACTAACGACAGTTTGTTTTATAAAGATGTTTAGTCATGCTTTGTGAGTTGCTTTTAGGTCGTGTTTTTTTTAAAGTGACCAGTACAGGATGCGGTGTGTGTCTTTACGGAAACTCTTTTTCTGTTTGTTTGCGGTCGGTGGTTTCTAAGAGCAGGTGTTATCAGCTTGGTGTAGTTTGGTAATTTTGTCACTGGATGTGCGTATTTGTTCTTTATCGACGGATGTCCTACCGTTATTTTCCTGGAAACCTTTCCTACCCGGATTTCCTTTTTCAGACATCTATTGTCGTTCAGACTTGGTGGTTGAGTGAATTGTCGATTCCAATAGGTTTTCGTTGTAGTGTTTTCATAAAGTCTATACATCATGTTCAGACCAAATAATGAGTGGCTCATGATCGACAGCTGTTTGGACAACCTGACCCGCATGGGGGTGCGGACTGGCCGCACCTACGAGGGATTTGGCGCCCCTCGCGGTACCCTAGCCTAACACTACACCACTCACAAAAACCTACACACACACACATACACACACCAACACAATCTATACACATTTCAACACTTACATCTTCGCTTAGGGGATTTTGACTGGTCAGAACCGTTGAGCGTTGGGAGTGCTGAAAAGTCCAGAGCGTGACAAACTCTGGTCTGGGACGCTGACGTGAGCTTGCTCTGCCGAAGACGTAAGCGCGGTTTCTGGTCTACCAGCCGCTTCGGTCCTTGGTCAGGGAGTGTCCGCGGTGCATGGGTGTCGGAGCCTGTGCACAGTATTACGAGTCCTCGACTGATGCCCATCCAGTCGAGCTAAGGAGAAAAGCTATAGGCCTCAGAGTTCTGAGGGTTGGAAATGATCTTAATGTGATCCAAGGGTGTACCCGTTCCTATAGTTTCGCCCGTAACGCTTGACACGATGGCTGGCAAAAAATATTTATGGATTCCAAAACCACGTCAAATATGACTAGTCTGAAGAGGACACGCCAGGATTCTCCTGACGATAGTCAAGATCTGAGTAAAAAGTTGATGGTGGCAACGTCGCAGACATTGCCATCAGCAAAGTATTTAGTTGTTTCTAGTGCCGAAGAAGGGAAAGATCTTTCCAAAGTTTCTCCCTTCCTTATTAACAAGGCTATTACTGCTTGTGCTGGAGGCCCAGTAGCCTCTATTAAGAAACTCAGAAACGGAACACTGTTAGTTGCGACTTCCACCGAGAGACAAACCCGTGCTCTATCTAAAATGACCTCTTTCTTTGACCAGGTCAAGGTATCTGTGGCTCCCCACAGATCCTTGAATTACTCAAAGGGGGTCATCACATGTAGGGATTTAATGTACATTTCAGTTGATGAAATTAAGTCCGAACTGTCGTCTCAGTCAGTTACGGACGTTGTCCCTATCATGAAAATGGACAAAGGAGAAAAGGTAGCAACAGCTTCTTTTATCGTTACCTTCGGCAAACCGGAAATACCCGAATATTTACATGCAGGTTACCAAAGGCTCTCAGTGAGACCATACGTGGCTAACCCTAGGCGCTGCTTCAAGTGCCAGCGATTTGGGCATATCAGCTCTACGTGTTCGAAGCAGAACGTATGCGGTATATGTAGCGTTAAAGGCCATGATGATAAGGATTGTGTTAATTCTCCGAAATGCGCCAACTGTGGTGGTGACCACCCAGCGCGATCCTACAATTGTCCTACCTTTCTAGGAAGAGAAAGCTATCCTAGGCATCATGGCGAAAGACAAGCTGTCGTTTCCAGAGGCCAAAAAACTATCGATCAACTCAGCCAAAGACAGACAGTAAGACTTATGCCGCTACCCTGACCGCTTCAAAATCGTCTTGTTCCAACTGTGCTGAGCTGTCCAAGAAGATTGAAGCTCTAACTGAACAAGTGTCTCGCCTTTTGTGCTTAGTCACAAATGGTCCGTCCTTGAATTTGGTACAACCTGCAGCAACGGATAATGTTTTACCTCGTGTACCTGTCCCTTCCACTGGGGGGATTGGAGCACGAAATAAATCACTGAGCGAGCCTTGTGTTTCTGCGCAGAAGATATTATCAACGGGTAATAAACCTTCTGTGCAGAAGACGTTGGAAAAATCAAAACCACGTAAACCAGTGTTACGTCAGACCACATCTCCACCGTCGTTACCGGGTATTAAGAAAAATGCTAACAAAGGAGGGAATGTAAAAACTACCCCTCCTAAAACCAAAACTTCCTCAGATTCCATCCCTGAACGGGTGGATATGAAATCTGAGAAATGTGAGCCTGAGACGTCTAAAAACGTCCCAGGCAAGAAAGGAGAGAGCACCAATGGGTGTCAAATAAATCCTTTGCTAAGCTAATAAATGTCTTTGCTTAGGAAGTCAGTGATACAATGGAACGTCAACGGTGTTAGGAGTCACATAGAAGAACTTAAAGTACTCGTGCGAGATGTGTATCCAATGTTTGTATGTCTACAGGAGACACATCTCCACGAATCGCATAAGTTCCATTTAAGGGAGTATTCAGTTTTTAGATCGGACTTCGTTACAGAAGATCGAGCTAGAGGTGGCGTAGCCATCCTAGCCCGTGACTGTATCGATGCTGTTTCTCTAAACTTAATAACTCCTTTACAAGCAGTAGCCGTTCAAACAGCTGTCCCGTATAAAATCACTGTGTGTTGTGTCTACTTGCCACCACAAGAAAACCTGCATCACAGTGATTTAGTAAATTTGATAAGCCAGTTACCAACTCCGTTCTTATTGGTAGGGGATTTTAATGCCCACCATTCGTCTTGGGGATCTCCGACTAGGAACTCTCGAGGTGATATTGTTGAAAGTGTAAGAACGGAACTAGACTTATGTCTGCTAAATGACGGTTCTCCTACTCATTTAGCAGCATCTACTGGTGGATGGACAGCTGTTGATCTATCGATTTGCAGCCCTCAATTAGCTACTGGTCGGTACTCAATGATTTGTATGGAAGCGACCATGTGCCTATTAAGATCAGTTTATGTGACTCCCAACCCTGTTATGCTCGAAATTCCAGTTGGATTTTGCGAAAAGCCAACTGGGACTCCTACTCGAATTACCTTGTATCACTTGACATGGATATACCGTCCGACCATGGAGGACATCTGTTCGTTCGAATCGTAGGGAGGAAGTGGTGGTTACTCGACTTCGCATCGGCCACTCTGTTAACGCATGGATGGTTGATGCGACATGAGGATCCACCACTATGTCCGTTTTGTAGAAATAATATTACAATCAAGCATATCCTGCTTGATTGTAATGAGTTGACAAATTTGTATATACGTTACGATCTTCGAGGTAGTTTAAAGGTGGTTTTAAGAGACGATGTCACGGCTATCGACCGTGTCCTCGCTTTCTTACGCCACCTGAATCTATTTAATAATATTTAAACTATGTATAATTTTAGTGTCTTTAGTTTTAGTTACAATTTGTATTAAACTTTTATTTTATATAATTTTGTTTAGTTGGTAAGTTTTATTTTAAAATAATCGTTTAAAATAACTTTAGTTAGGCGATGATAACCTTCATAGGTTTTTCGCCTGGAAAAAAAAAAATACAGTTCTGTAGTCACAGTTTTGATGTCAAATTTAGCCTTGCTTACACTGTTCATTAATAACCGAAATACAGTTCTGTAGTCACAATTTTGATGTCAAATTTAGCCTTGCTTACACTGTTCATTAATAACCGAAATACAGTTCTGTAGTCACAATTTTGATGTCAAACTTAGCCTTGCTTACACTGTTCATTAATAACAGAAATACAGTTCTGTAGTCACAATTTCACTATATAGTATGGTTTTAGTCTCTCTTACACTCTTCATTATTAATGGGCTTCATTTGCTAATTACAAGCTGTGTAATTAATACGACGGCTCTATTGGTATCGGCAGTTTGTCCTCACATCTCTGCGACGGCATCGGCTGCCTCGGATGTATTCTAGTCTTTTTCTCTCCTTTTCATTTACCCTTTCCCGGCTAATGGCATGGTTTTTCTCATTTTTAAAAGGTGATATATCTATATTAAATTCATTTATTGTATTACCTAACGAATATCATATGTTACATTATATTCTATGCTAAAATATCGTGTGTATAGACCGTCTGAGAACCAACCCATCTCCGGATAGTTTTTAGTATGTAAATATGATAGTGATTTTGAATAGATTAATAGAATTGAGTCTGTCTTACAACTGTACAGACGTGTTAGTAATTTTGGAATACGACGTTGGATATTGACGTTAACCACTTTTCCCCCATAAAGATGGTTCTCTACGGACATGGACTGTTTCTCACACGGCCTATGCATTAAACCCTGTTATAACTATGTTAAATTGAAGTATTATATGATACAATATAATCTATGCTAAATATCGTGTGATTAGATCGTTTGAGAAACACTACATCTCTGGATTATTTTTATATTATGCGAATTTGAATAGATTAATAAATTTGGGTCTGTCTTGAATCTGTACAGACATGTTACTGTGTTTTTGGAATAGAGCGCTGGATATTGACTTTTGGAAATGGACTGTTTCTCAAACGACCTATTCATTTGGTGTTTGTCATAAATATAACGGTACTACTCCTAATAATATTATGGCACAATAATATGCTGAGAGCCTGACGTTACCCAATACGGAATGCGTATTTTGTATACCCATTTTTTCTTGTCTACGGCTCAGCCTCAGATCGTAATGAGCCATATTAATATTAAAATGTTCCCCATCTAGTGTATAGGATATTCCATACTCGTCTGAATCAATATCGTTGTTGTCCCAAGACCAGTTGGGGGGAGCTAGGTCAAAGGACTGGTTAAAGTATTCATCGAATTGACAAGATTTTCTAAAAAATAAATGATACCTTTCTATAAGCGTATCTTTATTATAATTTATATCAGAGAACATACCGTCAGGATCGCTGTATAGAATATAATTGTAAAGATACGTGTTATAGAAGTGGGTTTTCGATTCATTTTTTATATATACGGCCTTACAACGTTCAACAGTTTCATATTATAATAGTGATGCTGTAGGTCGTCCAGTTTGAAAATTTTTGAATACTCCAACCTCAAATCGTATTCGATCTTTACGAGCATGGTATGCACTATATACTCCCAATTTTGTAGAAAAACTTTCTTTAGATAACCGCCCTCCCTCAATTTAGAATTTATATACTTGAAATAGTATTTTTGGTGTTCCGACGAGTTGATTTGTTTGTAATTAATATATCTGTTCTGGAATTTATATTTATGACAGAATGAACATCTATCAAACAGTTCGCATCTTTTCAATTTATAATACCCGGTTAGTAGTTTTCTAAATGTGTCTAAATCTTGGCATTCGCCGGATCTTATAAACTGAAAGATTTCATTTGTTTGATTGGTGTTCATAAAGTAGTTACTAAATCTGCATAAAACACTAACTAGTAAATATCTTAAAACTAGCAAAATTAAATCTAAATATATACAACCACTAATTACAATGTCCAACTTACGTCTATGCACTTTTAGTCCTCCTCTACAACACCCTAAATAACTAACATCTGTTTCACTATACATGTTTAACAATTTATTTTGACACCAACACTAACCTGGGTTACACTAACGACAGTTTCTTTTATAAAGATGTTTAGTCATGCTTTGTGAGTTGCTTTTAGGTCGTGTTTTTTTAAAGTGACCAGTACAGGATGCGGTGTGTGTCTTTACGGAAACTCTTTTTCTGTTTGTTTGCGGTCGGTGGTTTCTAAGAGCAGGTGTTATCAGCTTGGTGTAGTTTGGTAATTTTGTCACTGGATGTGCGTATTTGTTCTTTATCGACGGATGTCCTACCGTTATTTTCCTGGAAACCTTTCCTACCCGGATTTCCTTTTTCAGACATCTATTGTCGTTCAGACTTGGTGGTTGAGTGAATTGTCGATTCCAATAGGTTTTCGTTGTAGTGTTTTCATAAAGTCTATACATCATGTTCAGACCAAATAATGAGTGGCTCATGATCGACAGCTGTTTGGACAACCTGACCCGCAGGGGGGTGCGGACTAGCCGCACCTACGAGGGATTTGGCGCCCCTCGCGGTACCCTAGCCTAACACTACACCACTCACAAAAACCTACACACACACACACACACATACACACACCAACACAATCTATACACATTTCAACACTTACATCTTCGCTTAGGGAATTTTTACTGGTCAGAACCGTTGAGCGTTGGGAGTGCTGAAAAGTCCAGAGCGTGACAAACTCTGGTCTGGGACGCTGACGTGAGCTTGCTCTGCCGAAGACGTAAGCGCGGTTTCTGGTCTACCAGCCGCTTCGGTCCTTGGTCAGGGAGTGTCCGCGGTGCATGGGTGTCGGAGCCTGTGCACAGTATTACGAGTCCTCGACTGATGCCCATCCAGTCGAGCTAAGAAGAAAAGCTATATGCCTCAGAGTTCTGAGGGTTGGAAATGATCTTAATGTGATCCAAGGGTGTACCCGTTCCTATAGTCTCGCCCGTAACGCTTGACACGATGGCTGGCAAAAAATATTTATGGATTCCAAAACCACGTCAAATATGACTAGTCTGAAGAGGACACGCCAGGATTCTCCTGACGATAGTCAAGATCTGAGTAAAAAGTTGATGGTGGCAACGTCGCAGACATTGCCATCAGCAAAGTATTTAGTTGTTTCTAGTGCCGAAGAAGGGAAAGATCTTTCCAAAGTTTCTCCCTTCCTTATTAACAAGGCTATTACTGCTTGTGCTGGAGGCCCAGTAGCCTCTATTAAGAAACTCAGAAACGGAACACTGTTAGTTGCGACTTCCACCGAGAGACAAACCCGTGCTCTATCTAAAATGACCTCTTTCTTTGACCAGGTCAAGGTATCTGTGGCTCCCCACAGATCCTTGAATTACTCAAAGGGGGTCATCACATGTAGGGATTTAATGTACATTTCAGTTGATGAAATTAAGTCCGAACTGTCGTCTCAGTCAGTTACGGACGTTGTCCCTATCATGAAAATGGACAAAGGAGAAAAGGTAGCAACAGCTACTTTTATCGTTACCTTCGGCAAACCGGAAATACCCGAATATTTACATGCAGGTTACCAAAGGCTCTCAGTGAGACCATACGTGGCTAACCCTAGGCGCTGCTTCAAGTGCCAGCGATTTGGGCATATCAGCTCTACGTGTTCGAAGCAGAACGTATGCGGTATATGTAGCGTTGAAGGCCATGATGATAAGGATTGTGTTAATTCTCCGAAATGCGCCAACTGTGGTGGTGACCACCCAGCGCGATCCTACAATTGTCCTACCTTTCTAGGAAGAGAAAGCTATCCTAGGCATCATGGCGAAAGACAAGCTGTCGTTTCCAGAGGCCAAAAAACTATCGATCAACTCAGCCAAAGACAGACAGTAAGACTTATGCCGCTACCCTGACCGCTTCAAAATCGTCTTGTTCCAACTGTGCTGAGCTGTCCAAGAAGATTGAAGCTCTAACTGAACAAGTGTCTCGCCTTTTGTGCTTAGTCACAAATGGTCCGTCCTTGAATTTGGTACAACCTGCAGCAACGGATAATGTTTTACCTCGTGTACCTGTCCCTTCCACTGGGGGGATTGGAGCACGAAATAAATCACTGAGCGAGCCTTGTGTTTCTGCGCAGAAGATATTATCAACGGGTAATAAACCTTCTGTGCAGAAGACGTTGGAAAAATCAAAACCACGTAAACCAGTGTTACGTCAGACCACATCTCCACCGTCGTTACCGGGTATTAAGAAAAATGCTAACAAAGGAGGGAATGTAAAAACTACCCCTCCTAAAACCAAAACTTCCTCAGATTCCATCCCTGAACGGGTGGATATGAAATCTGAGAAATGTGAGCCTGAGACGTCTAAAAACGTCCCAGGCAAGAAAGGAGAGAGCACCAATGGGTGTCAAATAAATCCTTTGCTAAGCTAATAAATGTCTTTGCTTAGGAAGTCAGTGATACAATGGAACGTCAACGGTGTTAGGAGTCACATAGAAGAACTTAAAGTACTCGTGCGAGATGTGTATCCAATGTTTGTATGTCTACAGGAGACACATCTCCACGAATCGCATAAGTTCCATTTAAGGGAGTATTCAGTTTTTAGATCGGACTTCGTTACAGAAGATCGAGCTAGAGGTGGCGTAGCCATCCTAGCCCGTGACTGTATCGATGCTGTTTCTCTAAACTTAATAACTCCTTTACAAGCAGTAGCCGTTCAAACAGCTGTCCCGTATAAAATCACTGTGTGTTGTGTCTACTTGCCACCACAAGAAAACCTGCATCACAGTGATTTAGTAAATTTGATAAGCCAGTTACCAACTCCGTTCTTATTGGTAGGGGATTTTAATGCCCACCATTCGTCTTGGGGATCTCCGACTAGGAACTCTCGAGGTGATATTGTTGAAAGTGTAAGAACGGAACTAGACTTATGTCTGCTAAATGACGGTTCTCCTACTCATTTAGCAGCATCTACTGGTGGATGGACAGCTGTTGATCTATCGATTTGCAGCCCTCAATTAGCTACTAGATGCACATGGTCGGTACTCAATGATTTGTATGGAAGCGACCATGTGCCTATTAAGATCAGTTTATGTGACTCCCAACCCTGTTATGCTCGAAATTCCAGTTGGATTTTGCGAAAAGCCAACTGGGACTCCTACTCGAATTACCTTGTATCACTTGACATGGATATACCGTCCGACCATGGAGGACATCTGTTCGTTCGAATCGTAGGGAGGAAGTGGTGGTTACTCGACTTCGCATCGGCCACTCTGTTAACGCATGGATGGTTGATGCGACATGAGGATCCACCACTATGTCCGTTTTGTAGAAATAATATTACAATCAAGCATATCCTGCTTGATTGTAATGAGTTGACAAATTTGTATATACGTTACGATCTTCGAGGTAGTTTAAAGGTGGTTTTAAGAGACGATGTCACGGCTATCGACCGTGTCCTCGCTTTCTTACGCCACCTGAATCTATTTAATAATATTTAAACTATGTATAATCTTAGTGTCTTTAGTTTTAGTTACAATTTGTATTAAACTTTTATTTTATATAATTTTGTTTAGTTGGTAAGTTTTATTTTAAAATAATCGTTTAAAATAACTTTAGTTAGGCGATGATAACCTTCATAGGTTTTTCGCCTGGAAAAAAAAAATACAGTTCTGTAGTCACAGTTTTGATGTCAAATTTAGCCTTGCTTACACTGTTCATTAATAACCGAAATACAGTTCTGTAGTCACAATTTTGATGTCAAATTTAGCCTTGCTTACACTGTTCATTAATAACCGAAATACAGTTCTGTAGTCACAATTTTGATGTCAAACTTAGCCTTGCTTACACTGTTCATTAATAACAGAAATACAGTTCTGTAGTCACAATTTCACTATATAGTATGGTTTTAGTCTCTCTTACACTCTTCATTATTAATGGGCTTCATTTGCTAATTACAAGCTGTGTAATTAATACGACGGCTCTATTGGTATCGGCAGTTTGTCCTCACATCTCTGCGACGGCATCGGCTGCCTCGGATGTATTCTAGTCTTTTTCTCTCCTTTTTATTTACCCTTTCCCGGCTAATGGCATGGTTTTTCTCATTTTTAAAAGGTGATATATCTATATTAAATTCATTTATTGTATTACCTAACGAATATCATATGTTACATTATATTCTATGCTAAAATATCGTGTGTATAGACCGTCTGAGAACCAACCCATCTCCGGATAGTTTTTAGTATGTAAATATGATAGTGATTTTGAATAGATTAATAGAATTGAGTCTGTCTTACAACTGTACAGACGTGTTAGTAATTTTGGAATACGACGTTGGATATTGACGTTAACCACTTTTCCCCCATAAAGATGGTTCTCTACGGACATGGACTGTTTCTCACACGGCCTATGCATTAAACCCTGTTATAACTATGTTAAATTGAAGTATTATATGATACAATATAATCTATGCTAAATATCGTGTGATTAGATCGTTTGAGAAACACTACATCTCTGGATTATTTTTATATTATGCGAATTTGAATAGATTAATAAATTTGGGTCTGTCTTGAATCTGTACAGACATGTTACTGTGTTTTTGGAATAGAGCGCTGGATATTGACTTTTGGAAATGGACTGTTTCTCAAACGACCTATTCATTTGGTGTTTGTCATAAATATAACGGTACTACTCCTAATAATATTATGGCACAATAATATGCTGAGAGCCTGACGTTACCCAATACGGAATGCGTATTTTGTATACCCATTTTTTCTTGTCTACGGCTCAGCCTCAGATCGTAATGAGCCATATTAATATTAAAATGTTCCCCATCTAGTGTATAGGATATTCCATACTCGTCTGAATCAATATCGTTGTTGTCCCAAGACCAGTTGGGGGGAGCTAGGTCAAAGGACTGGTTAAAGTATTCATCGAATTGACAACATTTTCTAAAAAATAAATGATACCTTTCTATAAGCGTATCTTTATTATAATTTATATCAGAGAACATACCGTCAGGATCGCTGTATAGAATATAATTGTAAAGATACGTGTTATAGAAGTGGGTTTTCGATTCATTTTTTATATACGGCCTTACATCGTTCAACAGTTTCATATTATAATAGTGATGCTGTAGGTCGTCCAGTTTGAAAATTTTTGAATACTCCAACCTCAAATCGTATTCGATCTTTACGAGCATGGTATGCACTATATACTCCCAATTTTGTAGAAAAACTTTCTTTAGATAACCGCCCTCCCTCAATTTAGAATTTATATACTTGAAATAGTATTTTTGGTGTTCCGACGAGTTGATTTGTTTGTAATTAATATATCTGTTCTGGAATTTATATTTATGACAGAATGAACATCTATCAAACAGTTCGCATCTTTTCAATTTATAATACCCGGTTAGTAGTTTTCTAAATGTGTCTAAATCTTGGCATTCGCCGGATCTTATAAACTGAAAGATTTCATTTGTTTGATTGGTGTTCATAAAGTAGTTACTAAATCTGCATAAAACACTAACTAGTAAATATCTTAAAACTAGCAAAATTAAATCTAAATATATACAACCGCTAATTACAATGTCCAACTTACGTCTATGCACTTTTAGTCCTCCTCTACAACACCCTAAATAACTAACATCTGTTTCACTATACATGTTTAACAATTTATTTTGACACCAATACTAACCTGGGTTACACTAACGACAGTTTGTTTTATAAAGATGTTTAGTCATGCTTTGTGAGTTGCTTTTAGGTCGTGTTTTTTTTAAAGTGACCAGTACAGGATGCGGTGTGTGTCTTTACGGAAACTCTTTTTCTGTTTGTTTGCGGTCGGTGGTTTCTAAGAGCAGGTGTTATCAGCTTGGTGTAGTTTGGTAATTTTGTCACTGGATGTGCGTATTTGTTCTTTATCGACGGATGTCCTACCGTTATTTTCCTGGAAACCTTTCCTACCCGGATTTCCTTTTTCAGACATCTATTGTCGTTCAGACTTGGTGGTTGAGTGAATTGTCGATTCCAATAGGTTTTCGTTGTAGTGTTTTCATAAAGTCTATACATCATGTTCAGACCAAATAATGAGTGGCTCATGATCGACAGCTGTTTGGACAACCTGACCCGCATGGGGGTGCGGACTGGCCGCACCTACGAGGGATTTGGCGCCCCTCGCGGTACCCTAGCCTAACACTACACCACTCACAAAAACCTACACACACACACATACACACACCAACACAATCTATACACATTTCAACACTTACATCTTCGCTTAGGGGATTTTGACTGGTCAGAACCGTTGAGCGTTGGGAGTGCTGAAAAGTCCAGAGCGTGACAAACTCTGGTCTGGGACGCTGACGTGAGCTTGCTCTGCCGAAGACGTAAGCGCGGTTTCTGGTCTACCAGCCGCTTCGGTCCTTGGTCAGGGAGTGTCCGCGGTGCATGGGTGTCGGAGCCTGTGCACAGTATTACGAGTCCTCGACTGATGCCCATCCAGTCGAGCTAAGGAGAAAAGCTATAGGCCTCAGAGTTCTGAGGGTTGGAAATGATCTTAATGTGATCCAAGGGTGTACCCGTTCCTATAGTCTCGCCCGTAACGCTTGACACGATGGCTGGCAAAAAATATTTATGGATTCCAAAACCACGTCAAATATGACTAGTCTGAAGAGGACACGCCAGGATTCTCCTGACGATAGTCAAGATCTGAGTAAAAAGTTGATGGTGGCAACGTCGCAGACATTGCCATCAGCAAAGTATTTAGTTGTTTCTAGTGCCGAAGAAGGGAAAGATCTTTCCAAAGTTTCTCCCTTCCTTATTAACAAGGCTATTACTGCTTGTGCTGGAGGCCCAGTAGCCTCTATTAAGAAACTCAGAAACGGAACACTGTTAGTTGCGACTTCCACCGAGAGACAAACCCGTGCTCTATCTAAAATGACCTCTTTCTTTGACCAGGTCAAGGTATCTGTGGCTCCCCACAGATCCTTGAATTACTCAAAGGGGGTCATCACATGTAGGGATTTAATGTACATTTCAGTTGATGAAATTAAGTCCGAACTGTCGTCTCAGTCAGTTACGGACGTTGTCCCTATCATGAAAATGGACAAAGGAGAAAAGGTAGCAACAGCTTCTTTTATCGTTACCTTCGGCAAACCGGAAATACCCGAATATTTACATGCAGGTTACCAAAGGCTCTCAGTGAGACCATACGTGGCTAACCCTAGGCGCTGCTTCAAGTGCCAGCGATTTGGGCATATCAGCTCTACGTGTTCGAAGCAGAACGTATGCGGTATATGTAGCGTTAAAGGCCATGATGATAAGGATTGTGTTAATTCTCCGAAATGCGCCAACTGTGGTGGTGACCACCCAGCGCGATCCTACAATTGTCCTACCTTTCTAGGAAGAGAAAGCTATCCTAGGCATCATGGCGAAAGACAAGCTGTCGTTTCCAGAGGCCAAAAAACTATCGATCAACTCAGCCAAAGACAGACAGTAAGACTTATACCGCTACCCTGACCGCTTCAAAATCGTCTTGTTCCAACTGTGCTGAGCTGTCCAAGAAGATTGAAGCTCTAACTGAACAAGTGTCTCGCCTTTTGTGCTTAGTCACAAATGGTCCGTCCTTGAATTTGGTACAACCTGCAGCAACGGATAATGTTTTACCTCGTGTACCTGTCCCTTCCACTGGGGGGATTGGAGCACGAAATAAATCACTGAGCGAGCCTTGTGTTTCTGCGCAGAAGATATTATCAACGGGTAATAAACCTTCTGTGCAGAAGACGTTGGAAAAATCAAAACCACGTAAACCAGTGTTACGTCAGACCACATCTCCACCGTCGTTACCGGGTATTAAGAAAAATGCTAACAAAGGAGGGAATGTAAAAACTACCCCTCCTAAAACCAAAACTTCCTCAGATTCCATCCCTGAACGGGTGGATATGAAATCTGAGAAATGTGAGCCTGAGACGTCTAAAAACGTCCCAGGCAAGAAAGGAGAGAGCACCAATGGGTGTCAAATAAATCCTTTGCTAAGCTAATAAATGTCTTTGCTTAGGAAGTCAGTGATACAATGGAACGTCAACGGTGTTAGGAGTCACATAGAAGAACTTAAAGTACTCGTGCGAGATGTGTATCCAATGTTTGTATGTCTACAGGAGACACATCTCCACGAATCGCATAAGTTCCATTTAAGGGAGTATTCAGTTTTTAGATCGGACTTCGTTACAGAAGATCGAGCTAGAGGTGGCGTAGCCATCCTAGCCCGTGACTGTATCGATGCTGTTTCTCTAAACTTAATAACTCCTTTACAAGCAGTAGCCGTTCAAACAGCTGTCCCGTATAAAATCACTGTGTGTTGTGTCTACTTGCCACCACAAGAAAACCTGCATCACAGTGATTTAGTAAATTTGATAAGCCAGTTACCAACTCCGTTCTTATTGGTAGGGGATTTTAATGCCCACCATTCGTCTTGGGGATCTCCGACTAGGAACTCTCGAGGTGATATTGTTGAAAGTGTAAGAACGGAACTAGACTTATGTCTGCTAAATGACGGTTCTCCTACTCATTTAGCAGCATCTACTGGTGGATGGACAGCTGTTGATCTATCGATTTGCAGCCCTCAATTAGCTACTGGTCGGTACTCAATGATTTGTATGGAAGCGACCATGTGCCTATTAAGATCAGTTTATGTGACTCCCAACCCTGTTATGCTCGAAATTCCAGTTGGATTTTGCGAAAAGCCAACTGGGACTCCTACTCGAATTAAAATTTTAGTTAGGCGATGATAACCTCGATAGGTTTTTCGCCTGGAAAAAAAAAAAAAAAAAAAAAAAAAAAAAAAAAAAAAAATCGAATTACCTTGTATCACTTGACATGGATATACCGTCCGACCATGGAGGACATCTGTTCGTTCGAATCGTAGGGAGGAAGTGGTGGTTACTCGACTTCGCATCGGCCACTCTGTTAACGCATGGATGGTTGATGCGACATGAGGATCCACCACTATGTCCGTTTTGTAGAAATAATATTACAATCAAGCATATCCTGCTTGATTGTAATGAGTTGACAAATTTGTATATACGTTACGATCTTCGAGGTAGTTTAAAGGTGGTTTTAAGAGACGATGTCACGGCTATCGACCGTGTCCTCGCTTTCTTACGCCACCTGAATCTATTTAATAATATTTAAACTATGTATAATTTTAGTGTCTTTAGTTTTAGTTACAATTTGTATTAAACTTTTATTTTATATAATTTTGTTTAGTTGGTAAGTTTTATTTTAAAATAATCGTTTAAAATAACTTTAGTTAGGCGATGATAACCTTCATAGGTTTTTCGCCTGGAAAAAAAAAATACAGTTCTGTAGTCACAGTTTTGATGTCAAATTTAGCCTTGCTTACACTGTTCATTAATAACCGAAATACAGTTCTGTAGTCACAATTTTGATGTCAAATTTAGCCTTGCTTACACTGTTCATTAATAACCGAAATACAGTTCTGTAGTCACAATTTTGATGTCAAACTTAGCCTTGCTTACACTGTTCATTAATAACAGAAATACAGTTCTGTAGTCACAATTTCACTATATAGTATGGTTTTAGTCTCTCTTACACTCTTCATTATTAATGGGCTTCATTTGCTAATTACAAGCTGTGTAATTAATACGACGGCTCTATTGGTATCGGCAGTTTGTCCTCACATCTCTGCGACGGCATCGGCTGCCTCGGATGTATTCTAGTCTTTTTTTTCTCTCCTTTTCATTTACCCTTTCCCGGCTAATGGCATGGTTTTTCTCATTTTTAAAAGGTGATATATCTATATTAAATTCATTTATTGTATTACCTAACGAATATCATACCCGCAGGGGGGTGCGGACTAGCCGCACCTACGAGGGATTTGGCGTCCTTCGCGGTACCCTAGCCTAACACTACACCACTCACAAAAACATACACACACACATACACACACCAACACAATCTATACACATTTCAAAACTTACATCTTCGCTTAGGGAATTTTGACTGGTCAGAACCGTTGCGCGTTGGGAGTGCTGAAAAGTCCAGAGCGTGACAAACTCTGGTCTGGGACGCTGATGTGAGCTTGCTCTGCCGAAGACGTAAGCGCGGTTTCTGGTCTACCAGCCGCTTCGGTCCTTGGTCAGGGAGTGTCCGCGGTGCACGGGTGTCGGAGCCCGTGCACAGTATTACGAGTCCTCGACTGATGCCCATCCAGTCGAGCTAAGGAGAAAAGCTATAGGCCTCAGAGTTCTGAGGGTTGGAAATGATCTTAATGTGATCCAAGGGTGTACCCGTTCCTATAGTCTCGCCCGTAACGCTTGACACGATGGCTGGCAAAAAATATTTATGGATTCCAAAACCACGTCAAATATGACTAGTTTAAAAAGAACACGCCAGGATTCTCCTGACGATATAATTACTAAAGATTTGAGTAAAAAGTTGATGGTGGCAACGTCACAGACATTGCCATCAGCAAAGTACTTAGTTGTATCTAGTGCCGAAGAAGGGAAAGATCTTTCCAAAGTTTCTCCTTTCCTGATCAACAAGGCTATTACTGCCTGTGCTGGAGGTCCAGTAGCCTCTATTAAGAAACTCAGAAACGGAACACTGTTAGTTGCGACTTCCACCGAGAGACAAACATGTGCTCTATCTAAAATGACCTCTTTCTTTGATCAGGTCAAGGTATCTGTGGCTCCCCATAGATCCTTGAATTATTCAAAGGGGGTTATCACATGTAGGGATTTAATGTACCTTCCGGTTGATGAAATTAAATCCGAACTCTCGTCTCAGTCAGTTACGGACGTTGTCAATATAATGAAAATGGACAAAGGAGAAAAAGTAGCAACAGCTTCTTTTATCGTCACTTTTGGAAAGCCGGAAATACCCGAATACTTACATGCAGGTTACCAAAGGCTCTCAGTGAGACCATACGTGGCTAACCCTAGGCGCTGCTTCAAGTGCCAGCGATTTGGGCATATCAGCTCTACCTGTTCGAAGCAGAACGTATGCGGTATATGTAGCGTTGAAGGCCATGATGATAAGGAATGTGTCAATTCTCCGAAATGCGCCAACTGTGGTGGTGACCACCCAGCGCGATCCTACAACTGCCCTACTTTTAAGGAAGAGAAAGCTATCCTAGGCATCATGGCGAAAGACAAGCTGTCGTTTCCAGAGGCCAAAAAACTCTATAGATCTACTCAGCCGAAGGCAGACAGTAAGACTTATGCCGCTACCCTGACCGCTTCAAAATCGTCTTGTTCCAACTGTGCTGAGCTGTCCAAGAAGATTGAAGCTCTAACTGAACAAGTTTCTCGCCTTTTGTCCATAGTCACGAATGGCCCGTCCTTGAATTTGGTACAACCTGCAGCAACGGATAATGTTTTACCTCGTGTGCCTGTCCCTTCCACTGGGGGGATTGGAACACGAAATAAATCACTAAGCGAGCCTTGTGTTTCTGTGCAGAAGATATTATCAACGGGTAATAAACCTTCTGTGCAGAAGACGGAAAAATCCAAACCACGTAGACCAGTGTTACGACAGACCACATCGCCACCGTCATTACCGGGCATTAAGAAAAATGCTAACAAAGGAGGGAATGTGAAAACTACCCCTCCTAAACCCAAAACTTCCTCAGATTCCATCCCTGAACGGGTGGATATGGAATCTGAGACATGTAAGCCTGAGACGTCTAAAAACGTCCCAGGGAAGAAAGGAGAGAGCACCAATGGATGTCAAATAAACCCTTTGCTAAGCTAATAAATGTCTTTGCTTAGGAAGTCAGTGATACAATGGAACGTCAACGGTGTTAGGAGTCACATAGAAGAACTTAAACTACTCGTGCGAGATGTGTACCCAATGTTTGTATGTCTACAGGAGACACATCTCCACGCATCGCATAATTTCCATTTAAGGGAGTATTCAGTTTTTAGATCGGACTTCGTTACAGAAGATCGAGCTAGAGGTGGCGTAGCCATCCTAGCCCGCGACTGTATCGATGCTGTTTCTCTAAACTTAATAACTCCTTTACAAGCAGTAGCCGTTCAAACAGCTGTCCCGTATAAAATCACTGTGTGTTGTGTCTACTTGCCACCACAAGAAAACCTGCATCACAGTGATTTAGTGAATTTAATAAGCCAGTTACCAACTCCGTTCTTATTGGTAGGGGATTTTAATGCCCACCATTCGTCTTGGGGATCTCCGACTAGGAACTCTCGAGGTGACCTTGTTGAGAGTGTGAGAACGGAACTGGACTTATGTCTGCTAAATGACGGTTCGCCTACCCATTTAGCAGCATCTACTGGTGGATGGACAGCTGTTGACCTATCGCTTTGCAGCCCTCAATTAGCTACTAGATGCACATGGTCGGTACTCAACGATTTGTATGGAAGCGACCATGTGCCTATTAAGATCAGTTTATGTGACTCCCAACCCTGTTATACCCGAAATCCCAGTTGGATTTTGCGAAAAGCCAACTGGGACTCCTACTCGAATTACCTTGTATCACTTGACATGGATTATTTGACACCCATTGATGAAAATATAAAAAATTTTACGAAAGCAATTTTAAATGCCGCTGAAAAGACCATTCCGAAAACCTCTACGTATCCACGCCGACCGCCTGTGCCGTGGTGGAACGATGAATGCACAGAAATCCTCCGTTTACGACGAAGAGCTCTTAGGAAGTTTAAACGACACCCAACGAATGGAAACCTTCAGGAATATAAAATGCTCCGTGCGAAAGCACGGAGGATTTTTAGGCTGAGTAGAAAGAACTCTTGGGAACAGTACATTAGCACAATTAGACGAACAACTCCGTCTTCCACAGTGTGGAGGAAACTAAGATCAGTTTGTGGTACTTTCTCTTCGTTGCCAGCCATTGCGCTGAAACAACCGGATGGAAGAATAATCTCAAACCGTGATGATATTGCTAATGTACTTGGTAAATCATTTTCTAACTTTTCTGCTACTACAGCCTACAATAGATTATTCCAGATTTATAAACTGAAGGAAGAAGCAATACCGTTTACTGTTGGGTCGTCTGGGGACTCTCCTTTAAACACTCCTTTCTCTATAGGGGAATTGGAGTCAGCTCTTGCGTCAACGAAGGATTCTGCACCAGGTCCAGATTCCATTGTGTACTCCATGCTAAAACATCTACCATCATCGGCGAAACTTGTCCTCCTTCGAGTATACAATCGTTTATTCGAGGAGCGCTCTTTCCCCGATGCATGGTTAGAATCGACTGTAATTCCTCTTTTGAAGCCAGGTAAAGACAAAACCAATCCCAGTAGTTATAGACCTATATCCCTTACAAGCGTCTTATGCAAACTACTGGAGAAGATGGTCAACCGCCGTCTTGTCTGGTACCTAGAAACCAATGACCTTATTTGCAACGAACAGTGTGGTTTCAGGCAAGGACGATCATCCGTTGACCAATTGGTTTTGTTAGAATCCGCTATTCAAGATGCCTTTCTCTTGCGTCAAACACTCGTTGCGGTTTTCTTCGACCTTGAGAAGGCATACGATATGGCATGGAAAAGAGGAATTCTGAACACTTTAAAATCATGGGGTATACAAGGGAATATCCTAGCATTCATCGCTAACTTTCTTTCTAATAGATCTTTCCGCGTTCGACTTGGAGGCACGTATTCAAACAGCTATACACAGGAGAATGGTGTACCGCAGGGCAGCGTGCTGAGCGTCACGCTATTTGCCGTTGCAATAAATAGTATCATCAGCAATATACGATCTCCGGTACACTGTACCCTTTTTGTGGATGACTTTTGTATATATGTGCCTGCTCGTAGTATGGCAACTGCGGAAAGATCTTTGCAGTTAGCAATAAGTAGATTAGAGGAATGGTCAAGAACTACAGGTTTTAAATTCTCTGCTTCGAAGACCCAGTGTGTAGCATTTAGTCGTCGTAGGCAACACCAGGAGCCGATCCTTTATCTTGACGGGGTTCAGCTTCAAACCACGGATAGTGTTCGATTTTTGGGTCTTTTATTTGATAAAAGACTCTCATGGAGTCCACATGTTCGTGATTTGAAGGTGAGATGCAGCAAGAAATTGGATATGTTAAGAGTCCTTAGTGGTACGAATTGGGGAGCAGACAGAACTAGTATGCTTCGATTTTATCGCGCAGTCGTTAGATCGCGCATAGATTATGGTTGTCAAGTCTACTCATCTGCACGACCTACAGTTCTGAAAACTCTTGATACCATCCACCACTCTGGACTTAGACTGGCTACTGGTGCATTTAGAACTAGCCCAATCCCTAGTCTTCTTGTCGAAGCTGGGGAGCCTGCCCTTTCTAGACGACGTCAGATGCTACAAATATCTTACGTTTCTGTTCTTCGAAGCAAACCCAACCACCCGGCATTTGAAATAGTCTTTCACAATACGCTAAATGAAGTGTACAATACACGTCAACGTTCGACCCATCCATTTGGCATACGAACTTTAAGAATATTGGATGACCTTGAGTTGCAACTTCCAACTATGTTTGAACGACAAATGTGCTATCTACCTCCATGGATAATAAAAACGCCGCACTTCGATTTCTCATTGTCCAGTTATATAAAACACGATACTCCTGTTGTGGTCTACCACCAGGAATTATTATCCACTTATAAATCTCACCAACACAGTGAAATTATTTTCACTGATGGATCTAAACTGGACAATGGCGTTGGGTGTGCGTTTTATGCATCTGGATATACCTACACGTACGGATTGCCCTCAGCTTGCAGTGTTTTCACGGCAGAACTATTTGCTATTTTTAAAGCTTTGACCGTCATTCAATCTCAATCCTCGCATTATCTTTTGTGTTCGGATTCCAAAAGTGCTCTTCAGGCTCTTCAGGATGTTTTCTCCAGCAACCCTTTAGTTGGGGACATTTTGTGTGCTGTACACAGGCTTCAATTGAGGGGTGTGGGGGTAACTTTCTGTTGGGTTCCTGGACATTGCGGAATACTTGGAAACACAAAAGCGGATGAAGCGGCGAAGAAAGCTACAAGTTTGGTGCCTATTACTCAACTGGTTATGGCATCTGATTATGTGTGTTTCGCGAAACATTTATTGCTCGCTGCTTGGAATGACGAGTGGCATACCGTGATTCAGAATAAGCTGAGGGAAATTAAAGATACCGTCCGTCCATGGAGGTCTTCAATTCGTTCAAAACGTAGGGAGGAAGTGGTGGTCACACGCCTTCGCGTTGGCCACTCTTTTGCAACTCATGGATATTTGATGAGTCGTGAAGATCCACCAATATGCCAATATTGCGGTGATATCTTCACAATAAAACATATTTTGGTAGATTGTGTTAGTGTAGTTAATGTTCGTGCCCTTTTTAATTTAAAAGGGAGTTTAAAGGTGGTGCTAAGGGACGATGCCTCGGCCATTGACCGAGTCATCGCTTTCTTGCACCACTTGAAAATATTTTTTAAAATTTAATACATAAATATATATATATATATTTTTAAATTTTATTTATACATATAATTCTGTGTGTTTCTTTTATTTATTTTAATTAAATTTATTTTCTGTTCTTGTTATTGTTATTGAGATTTATTTATTGGTAAATTGTTACCTATTATTGTTTTACATATTATTTATTTACTGTTATATTGTTCTTTGTTGTTATTTTGTTATTTAGTTTTTAAGGATTTTTTAATTGTTATATTGTTGTTTTTTGTTTTTTATTGTTGGTGTTTTATTTTGTTTTGTAATTTTTGTTGTATTTATTTATTTGTTTATTTATTAATTTATTTGATTTTATTTAAAACATTGCGTGCTGTGTTAGATTTTGTTTGGCGATGATAACCACAATTGGTTTTTCGCCAGGAAAAAAAAAAAAAAAAAAAAAAAAAAAAAAAAAAAAAAAAAAACGAATATCATATGTTACATTATATTCTATGCTAAAATATCGTGTGTATAGACCGTCTGAGAACCAACCCATCTCCGGATAGTTTTTAGTATGTAAATATGATAGTGATTTTGAATAGATTAATAGAATTGAGTCTGTCTTACAACTGTACAGACGTGTTAGTAATTTTGGAATACGACGTTGGATATTGACGTTAACCACTTTTCCCCCATAAAGATGGTTCTCTACGGACATGGACTGTTTCTCACACGGCCTATGCATTAAACCCTGTTATAACTATGTTAAATTGAAGTATTATATGATACAATATAATCTATGCTAAATATCGTGTGATTAGATCGTTTGAGAAACACTACATCTCTGGATTATTTTTATATTATGCGAATTTGAATAGATTAATAAATTTGGGTCTGTCTTGAATCTGTACAGACATGTTACTGTGTTTTTGGAATAGAGCGCTGGATATTGACTTTTGGAAATGGACTGTTTCTCAAACGACCTATTCATTTGGTGTTTGTCATAAATATAACGGTACTACTCCTAATAATATTATGGCACAATAATATGCTGAGAGCCTGACGTTACCCAATACGGAATGCGTATTTTGTATACCCATTTTTTCTTGTCTACGGCTCAGCCTCAGATCGTAATGAGCCATATTAATATTAAAATGTTCCCCATCTAGTGTATAGGATATTCCATACTCGTCTGAATCAATATCGTTGTTGTCCCAAGACCAGTTGGGGGGAGCTAGGTCAAAGGACTGGTTAAAGTATTCATCGAATTGACAAGATTTTCTAAAAAATAAATGATACCTTTCTATAAGCGTATCTTTATTATAATTTATATCAGAGAACATACCGTCAGGATCGCTGTATAGAATATAATTGTAAAGATACGTGTTATAGAAGTGGGTTTTCGATTCATTTTTTATATATACGGCCTTACAACGTTCAACAGTTTCATATTATAATAGTGATGCTGTAGGTCGTCCAGTTTGAAAATTTTTGAATACTCCAACCTCAAATCGTATTCGATCTTTACGAGCATGGTATGCACTATATACTCCCAATTTTGTAGAAAAACTTTCTTTAGATAACCGCCCTCCCTCAATTTAGAATTTATATACTTGAAATAGTATTTTTGGTGTTCCGACGAGTTGATTTGTTTGTAATTAATATATCTGTTCTGGAATTTATATTTATGACAGAATGAACATCTATCAAACAGTTCGCATCTTTTCAATTTATAATACCCGGTTAGTAGTTTTCTAAATGTGTCTAAATCTTGGCATTCGCCGGATCTTATAAACTGAAAGATTTCATTTGTTTGATTGGTGTTCATAAAGTAGTTACTAAATCTGCATAAAACACTAACTAGTAAATATCTTAAAACTAGCAAAATTAAATCTAAATATATACAACCACTAATTACAATGTCCAACTTACGTCTATGCACTTTTAGTCCTCCTCTACAACACCCTAAATAACTAACATCTGTTTCACTATACATGTTTAACAATTTATTTTGACACCAACACTAACCTGGGTTACACTAACGACAGTTTCTTTTATAAAGATGTTTAGTCATGCTTTGTGAGTTGCTTTTAGGTCGTGTTTTTTTAAAGTGACCAGTACAGGATGCGGTGTGTGTCTTTACGGAAACTCTTTTTCTGTTTGTTTGCGGTCGGTGGTTTCTAAGAGCAGGTGTTATCAGCTTGGTGTAGTTTGGTAATTTTGTCACTGGATGTGCGTATTTGTTCTTTATCGACGGATGTCCTACCGTTATTTTCCTGGAAACCTTTCCTACCCGGATTTCCTTTTTCAGACATCTATTGTCGTTCAGACTTGGTGGTTGAGTGAATTGTCGATTCCAATAGGTTTTCGTTGTAGTGTTTTCATAAAGTCTATACATCATGTTCAGACCAAATAATGAGTGGCTCATGATCGACAGCTGTTTGGACAACCTGACCCGCAGGGGGGTGCGGACTAGCCGCACCTACGAGGGATTTGGCGCCCCTCGCGGTACCCTAGCCTAACACTACACCACTCACAAAAACCTACACACACACACACACACATACACACACCAACACAATCTATACACATTTCAACACTTACATCTTCGCTTAGGGAATTTTTACTGGTCAGAACCGTTGAGCGTTGGGAGTGCTGAAAAGTCCAGAGCGTGACAAACTCTGGTCTGGGACGCTGACGTGAGCTTGCTCTGCCGAAGACGTAAGCGCGGTTTCTGGTCTACCAGCCGCTTCGGTCCTTGGTCAGGGAGTGTCCGCGGTGCATGGGTGTCGGAGCCTGTGCACAGTATTACGAGTCCTCGACTGATGCCCATCCAGTCGAGCTAAGGAGAAAAGCTATAGGCCTCAGAGTTCTGAGGGTTGGAAATGATCTTAATGTGATCCAAGGGTGTACCCGTTCCTATAGTCTCGCCCGTAACGCTTGACACGATGGCTGGCAAAAAATATTTATGGATTCCAAAACCACGTCAAATATGACTAGTCTGAAGAGGACACGCCAGGATTCTCCTGACGATAGTCAAGATCTGAGTAAAAAGTTGATGGTGGCAACGTCGCAGACATTGCCATCAGCAAAGTATTTAGTTGTTTCTAGTGCCGAAGAAGGGAAAGATCTTTCCAAAGTTTCTCCCTTCCTTATTAACAAGGCTATTACTGCTTGTGCTGGAGGCCCAGTAGCCTCTATTAAGAAACTCAGAAACGGAACACTGTTAGTTGCGACTTCCACCGAGAGACAAACCCGTGCTCTATCTAAAATGACCTCTTTCTTTGACCAGGTCAAGGTATCTGTGGCTCCCCACAGATCCTTGAATTACTCAAAGGGGGTCATCACATGTAGGGATTTAATGTACATTTCAGTTGATGAAATTAAGTCCGAACTGTCGTCTCAGTCAGTTACGGACGTTGTCCCTATCATGAAAATGGACAAAGGAGAAAAGGTAGCAACAGCTTCTTTTATCGTTACCTTCGGCAAACCGGAAATACCCGAATATTTACATGCAGGTTACCAAAGGCTCTCAGTGAGACCATACGTGGCTAACCCTAGGCGCTGCTTCAAGTGCCAGCGATTTGGGCATATCAGCTCTACGTGTTCGAAGCAGAACGTATGCGGTATATGTAGCGTTGAAGGCCATGATGATAAGGATTGTGTTAATTCTCCGAAATGCGCCAACTGTGGTGGTGACCACCCAGCGCGATCCTACAATTGTCCTACCTTTCTAGGAAGAGAAAGCTATCCTAGGCATCATGGCGAAAGACAAGCTGTCGTTTCCAGAGGCCAAAAAACTATCGATCAACTCAGCCAAAGACAGACAGTAAGACTTATGCCGCTACCCTGACCGCTTCAAAATCGTCTTGTTCCAACTGTGCTGAGCTGTCCAAGAAGATTGAAGCTCTAACTGAACAAGTGTCTCGCCTTTTGTGCTTAGTCACAAATGGTCCGTCCTTGAATTTGGTACAACCTGCAGCAACGGATAATGTTTTACCTCGTGTACCTGTCCCTTCCACTGGGGGGATTGGAGCACGAAATAAATCACTGAGCGAGCCTTGTGTTTCTGCGCAGAAGATATTATCAACGGGTAATAAACCTTCTGTGCAGAAGACGTTGGAAAAATCAAAACCACGTAAACCAGTGTTACGTCAGACCACATCTCCACCGTCGTTACCGGGTATTAAGAAAAATGCTAACAAAGGAGGGAATGTAAAAACTACCCCTCCTAAAACCAAAACTTCCTCAGATTCCATCCCTGAACGGGTGGATATGAAATCTGAGAAATGTGAGCCTGAGACGTCTAAAAACGTCCCAGGCAAGAAAGGAGAGAGCACCAATGGGTGTCAAATAAATCCTTTGCTAAGCTAATAAATGTCTTTGCTTAGGAAGTCAGTGATACAATGGAACGTCAACGGTGTTAGGAGTCACATAGAAGAACTTAAAGTACTCGTGCGAGATGTGTATCCAATGTTTGTATGTCTACAGGAGACACATCTCCACGAATCGCATAAGTTCCATTTAAGGGAGTATTCAGTTTTTAGATCGGACTTCGTTACAGAAGATCGAGCTAGAGGTGGCGTAGCCATCCTAGCCCGTGACTGTATCGATGCTGTTTCTCTAAACTTAATAACTCCTTTACAAGCAGTAGCCGTTCAAACAGCTGTCCCGTATAAAATCACTGTGTGTTGTGTCTACTTGCCACCACAAGAAAACCTGCATCACAGTGATTTAGTAAATTTGATAAGCCAGTTACCAACTCCGTTCTTATTGGTAGGGGATTTTAATGCCCACCATTCGTCTTGGGGATCTCCGACTAGGAACTCTCGAGGTGATATTGTTGAAAGTGTAAGAACGGAACTAGACTTATGTCTGCTAAATGACGGTTCTCCTACTCATTTAGCAGCATCTACTGGTGGATGGACAGCTGTTGATCTATCGATTTGCAGCCCTCAATTAGCTACTAGATGCACATGGTCGGTACTCAATGATTTGTATGGAAGCGACCATGTGCCTATTAAGATCAGTTTATGTGACTCCCAACCCTGTTATGCTCGAAATTCCAGTTGGATTTTGCGAAAAGCCAACTGGGACTCCTACTCGAATTACCTTGTATCACTTGACATGGATATACCGTCCGACCATGGAGGACATCTGTTCGTTCGAATCGTAGGGAGGAAGTGGTGGTTACTCGACTTCGCATCGGCCACTCTGTTAACGCATGGATGGTTGATGCGACATGAGGATCCACCACTATGTCCGTTTTGTAGAAATAATATTACAATCAAGCATATCCTGCTTGATTGTAATGAGTTGACAAATTTGTATATACGTTACGATCTTCGAGGTAGTTTAAAGGTGGTTTTAAGAGACGATGTCACGGCTATCGACCGTGTCCTCGCTTTCTTACGCCACCTGAATCTATTTAATAATATTTAAACTATGTATAATCTTAGTGTCTTTAGTTTTAGTTACAATTTGTATTAAACTTTTATTTTATATAATTTTGTTTAGTTGGTAAGTTTTATTTTAAAATAATCGTTTAAAATAACTTTAGTTAGGCGATGATAACCTTCATAGGTTTTTCGCCTGGAAAAAAAAAATACAGTTCTGTAGTCACAGTTTTGATGTCAAATTTAGCCTTGCTTACACTGTTCATTAATAACCGAAATACAGTTCTGTAGTCACAATTTTGATGTCAAATTTAGCCTTGCTTACACTGTTCATTAATAACCGAAATACAGTTCTGTAGTCACAATTTTGATGTCAAACTTAGCCTTGCTTACACTGTTCATTAATAACAGAAATACAGTTCTGTAGTCACAATTTCACTATATAGTATGGTTTTAGTCTCTCTTACACTCTTCATTATTAATGGGCTTCATTTGCTAATTACAAGCTGTGTAATTAATACGACGGCTCTATTGGTATCGGCAGTTTGTCCTCACATCTCTGCGACGGCATCGGCTGCCTCGGATGTATTCTAGTCTTTTTCTCTCCTTTTCATTTACCCTTTCCCGGCTAATGGCATGGTTTTTCTCATTTTTAAAAGGTGATATATCTATATTAAATTCATTTATTGTATTACCTAACGAATATCATATGTTACATTATATTCTATGCTAAAATATCGTGTGTATAGACCGTCTGAGAACCAACCCATCTCCGGATAGTTTTTAGTATGTAAATATGATAGTGATTTTGAATAGATTAATAGAATTGAGTCTGTCTTACAACTGTACAGACGTGTTAGTAATTTTGGAATACGACGTTGGATATTGACGTTAACCACTTTTCCCCCATAAAGATGGTTCTCTACGGACATGGACTGTTTCTCACACGGCCTATGCATTAAACCCTGTTATAACTATGTTAAATTGAAGTATTATATGATACAATATAATCTATGCTAAATATCGTGTGATTAGATCGTTTGAGAAACACTACATCTCTGGATTATTTTTATATTATGCGAATTTGAATAGATTAATAAATTTGGGTCTGTCTTGAATCTGTACAGACATGTTACTGTGTTTTTGGAATAGAGCGCTGGATATTGACTTTTGGAAATGGACTGTTTCTCAAACGACCTATTCATTTGGTGTTTGTCATAAATATAACGGTACTACTCCTAATAATATTATGGCACAATAATATGCTGAGAGCCTGACGTTACCCAATACGGAATGCGTATTTTGTATACCCATTTTTTCTTGTCTACGGCTCAGCCTCAGATCGTAATGAGCCATATTAATATTAAAATGTTCCCCATCTAGTGTATAGGATATTCCATACTCGTCTGAATCAATATCGTTGTTGTCCCAAGACCAGTTGGGGGGAGCTAGGTCAAAGGACTGGTTAAAGTATTCATCGAATTGACAACATTTTCTAAAAAATAAATGATACCTTTCTATAAGCGTATCTTTATTATAATTTATATCAGAGAACATACCGTCAGGATCGCTGTATAGAATATAATTGTAAAGATACGTGTTATAGAAGTGGGTTTTCGATTCATTTTTTATATATACGGCCTTACAACGTTCAACAGTTTCATATTATAATAGTGATGCTGTAGGTCGTCCAGTTTGAAAATTTTTGAATACTCCAACCTCAAATCGTATTCGATCTTTACGAGCATGGTATGCACTATATACTCCCAATTTTGTAGAAAAACTTTCTTTAGATAACCGCCCTCCCTCAATTTAGAATTTATATACTTGAAATAGTATTTTTGGTGTTCCGACGAGTTGATTTGTTTGTAATTAATATATCTGTTCTGGAATTTATATTTATGACAGAATGAACATCTATCAAACAGTTCGCATCTTTTCAATTTATAATACCCGGTTAGTAGTTTTCTAAATGTGTCTAAATCTTGGCATTCGCCGGATCTTATAAACTGAAAGATTTCATTTGTTTGATTGGTGTTCATAAAGTAGTTACTAAATCTGCATAAAACACTAACTAGTAAATATCTTAAAACTAGCAAAATTAAATCTAAATATATACAACCACTAATTACAATGTCCAACTTACGTCTATGCACTTTTAGTCCTCCTCTACAACACCCTAAATAACTAACATCTGTTTCACTATACATGTTTAACAATTTATTTTGACACCAACACTAACCTGGGTTACACTAACGACAGTTTCTTTTATAAAGATGGTTAGTCATGCTTTGTGAGTTGCTTTTAGGTCGTGTTTTTTTAAAGTGACCAGTACAGGATGCGGTGTGTGTCTTTACGGAAACTCTTTTTCTGTTTGTTTGCGGTCGGTGGTTTCTAAGAGCAGGTGTTATCAGCTTGGTGTAGTTTGGTAATTTTGTCACTGGATGTGCGTATTTGTTCTTTATCGACGGATGTCCTACCGTTATTTTCCTGGAAACCTTTCCTACCCGGATTTCCTTTTTCAGACATCTATTGTCGTTCAGACTTGGTGGTTGAGTGAATTGTCGATTCCAATAGGTTTTCGTTGTAGTGTTTTCATAAAGTCTATACATCATGTTCAGACCAAATAATGAGTGGCTCATGATCGACAGCTGTTTGGACAACCTGACCCGCAGGGGGGTGCGGACTAGCCGCACCTACGAGGGATTTGGCGCCCCTCGCGGTACAGTAGCCTAACACTACACCACTCACAAAAACCTACACACACACACACACATACACACACCAACACAATCTATACACATTTCAACACTTACATCTTCGCTTAGGGAATTTTGACTGGTCAGAACCGTTGAGCGTTGGGAGTGCTGAAAAGTCCAGAGCGTGACAAACTCTGGTCTGGGACGCTGACGTGAGCTTGCTCTGCCGAAGACGTAAGCGCGGTTTCTGGTCTACCAGCCGCTTCGGTCCTTGGTCAGGGAGTGTCCGCGGTGCATGGGTGTCGGAGCCTGTGCACAGTATTACGAGTCCTCGACTGATGCCCATCCAGTCGAGCTAAGGAGAAAAGCTATAGGCCTCAGAGTTCTGAGGGTTGGAAATGATCTTAATGTGATCCAAGGGTGTACCCGTTCCTATAGTCTCGCCCGTAACGCTTGACACGATGGCTGGCAAAAAATATTTATGGATTCCAAAACCACGTCAAATATGACTAGTCTGAAGAGGACACGCCAGGATTCTCCTGACGATAGTCAAGATCTGAGTAAAAAGTTGATGGTGGCAACGTCGCAGACATTGCCATCAGCAAAGTATTTAGTTGTTTCTAGTGCCGAAGAAGGGAAAGATCTTTCCAAAGTTTCTCCCTTCCTTATTAACAAGGCTATTACTGCTTGTGCTGGAGGCCCAGTAGCCTCTATTAAGAAACTCAGAAACGGAACACTGTTAGTTGCGACTTCCACCGAGAGACAAACCCGTGCTCTATCTAAAATGACCTCTTTCTTTGACCAGGTCAAGGTATCTGTGGCTCCCCACAGATCCTTGAATTACTCAAAGGGGGTCATCACATGTAGGGATTTAATGTACATTTCAGTTGATGAAATTAAGTCCGAACTGTCGTCTCAGTCAGTTACGGACGTTGTCCCTATCATGAAAATGGACAAAGGAGAAAAGGTAGCAACAGCTTCTTTTATCGTTACCTTCGGCAAACCGGAAATACCCGAATATTTACATGCAGGTTACCAAAGGCTCTCAGTGAGACCATACGTGGCTAACCCTAGGCGCTGCTTCAAGTGCCAGCGATTTGGGCATATCAGCTCTACGTGTTCGAAGCAGAACGTATGCGGTATATGTAGCGTTGAAGGCCATGATGATAAGGATTGTGTTAATTCTCCGAAATGCGCCAACTGTGGTGGTGACCACCCAGCGCGATCCTACAATTGTCCTACCTTTCTAGGAAGAGAAAGCTATCCTAGGCATCATGGCGAAAGACAAGCTGTCGTTTCCAGAGGCCAAAAAACTCTATCGATCAACTCAGCCAAAGACAGACAGTAAGACTTATGCCGCTACCCTGACCGCTTCAAAATCGTCTTGTTCCAACTGTGCTGAGCTGTCCAAGAAGATTGAAGCTCTAACTGAACAAGTGTCTCGCCTTTTGTGCTTAGTCACAAATGGTCCGTCCTTGAATTTGGTACAACCTGCAGCAACGGATAATGTTTTACCTCGTGTACCTGTCCCTTCCACTGGGGGGATTGGAGCACGAAATAAATCACTGAGCGAGCCTTGTGTTTCTGCGCAGAAGATATTATCAACGGGTAATAAACCTTCTGTGCAGAAGACGTTGGAAAAATCAAAACCACGTAAACCAGTGTTACGTCAGACCACATCTCCACCGTCGTTACCGGGTATTAAGAAAAATGCTAACAAAGGAGGGAATGTAAAAACTACCCCTCCTAAAACCAAAACTTCCTCAGATTCCATCCCTGAACGGGTGGATATGAAATCTGAGAAATGTGAGCCTGAGACGTCTAAAAACGTCCCAGGCAAGAAAGGAGAGAGCACCAATGGGTGTCAAATAAATCCTTTGCTAAGCTAATAAATGTCTTTGCTTAGGAAGTCAGTGATACAATGGAACGTCAACGGTGTTAGGAGTCACATAGAAGAACTTAAAGTACTCGTGCGAGATGTGTATCCAATGTTTGTATGTCTACAGGAGACACATCTCCACGAATCGCATAATTTCCATTTAAGGGAGTATTCAGTTTTTAGATCGGACTTCGTTACAGAAGATCGAGCTAGAGGTGGCGTAGCCATCCTAGCCCGTGACTGTATCGATGCTGTTTCTCTAAACTTAATAACTCCTTTACAAGCAGTAGCCGTTCAAACAGCTGTCCCGTATAAAATCACTGTGTGTTGTGTCTACTTGCCACCACAAGAAAACCTGCATCACAGTGATTTAGTAAATTTGATAAGCCAGTTACCAACTCCGTTCTTATTGGTAGGGGATTTTAATGCCCACCATTCGTCTTGGGGATCTCCGACTAGGAACTCTCGAGGTGATATTGTTGAAAGTGTAAGAACGGAACTAGACTTATGTCTGCTAAATGACGGTTCTCCTACTCATTTAGCAGCATCTACTGGTGGATGGACAGCTGTTGATCTATCGATTTGCAGCCCTCAATTAGCTACTAGATGCACATGGTCGGTACTCAATGATTTGTATGGAAGCGACCATGTGCCTATTAAGATCAGTTTATGTGACTCCCAACCCTGTTATGCTCGAAATTCCAGTTGGATTTTGCGAAAAGCCAACTGGGACTCCTACTCGAATTACCTTGTATCACTTGACATGGATATACCGTCCGACCATGGAGGACATCTGTTCGTTCGAATCGTAGGGAGGAAGTGGTGGTTACTCGACTTCGCATCGGCCACTCTGTTAACGCATGGATGGTTGATGCGACATGAGGATCCACCACTATGTCCGTTTTGTAGAAATAATATTACAATCAAGCATATCCTGCTTGATTGTAATGAGTTGACAAATTTGTATATACGTTACGATCTTCGAGGTAGTTTAAAGGTGGTTTTAAGAGACGATGTCACGGCTATCGACCGTGTCCTCGCTTTCTTACGCCACCTGAATCTATTTAATAATATTTAAACTATGTATAATCTTAGTGTCTTTAGTTTTAGTTACAATTTGTATTAAACTTTTATTTTATATAATTTTGTTTAGTTGGTAAGTTTTATTTTAAAATAATCGTTTAAAATAACTTTAGTTAGGCGATGATAACCTTCATAGGTTTTTCGCCTGGAAAAAAAAAATACAGTTCTGTAGTCACAGTTTTGATGTCAAATTTAGCCTTGCTTACACTGTTCATTAATAACCGAAATACAGTTCTGTAGTCACAATTTTGATGTCAAATTTAGCCTTGCTTACACTGTTCATTAATAACCGAAATACAGTTCTGTAGTCACAATTTTGATGTCAAACTTAGCCTTGCTTACACTGTTCATTAATAACAGAAATACAGTTCTGTAGTCACAATTTCACTATATAGTATGGTTTTAGTCTCTCTTACACTCTTCATTATTAATGGGCTTCATTTGCTAATTACAAGCTGTGTAATTAATACGACGGCTCTATTGGTATCGGCAGTTTGTCCTCACATCTCTGCGACGGCATCGGCTGCCTCGGATGTATTCTAGTCTTTTTCTCTCCTTTTCATTTACCCTTTCCCGGCTAATGGCATGGTTTTTCTCATTTTTAAAAGGTGATATATCTATATTAAATTCATTTATTGTATTACCTAACGAATATCATATGTTACATTATATTCTATGCTAAAATATCGTGTGTATAGACCGTCTGAGAACCAACCCATCTCCGGATAGTTTTTAGTATGTAAATATGATAGTGATTTTGAATAGATTAATAGAATTGAGTCTGTCTTACAACTGTACAGACGTGTTAGTAATTTTGGAATACGACGTTGGATATTGACGTTAACCACTTTTCCCCCATAAAGATGGTTCTCTACGGACATGGACTGTTTCTCACACGGCCTATGCATTAAACCCTGTTATAACTATGTTAAATTGAAGTATTATATGATACAATATAATCTATGCTAAATATCGTGTGATTAGATCGTTTGAGAAACACTACATCTCTGGATTATTTTTATATTATGCGAATTTGAATAGATTAATAAATTTGGGTCTGTCTTGAATCTGTACAGACATGTTACTGTGTTTTTGGAATAGAGCGCTGGATATTGACTTTTGGAAATGGACTGTTTCTCAAACGACCTATTCATTTGGTGTTTGTCATAAATATAACGGTACTACTCCTAATAATATTATGGCACAATAATATGCTGAGAGCCTGACGTTACCCAATACGGAATGCGTATTTTGTATACCCATTTTTTCTTGTCTACGGCTCAGCCTCAGATCGTAATGAGCCATATTAATATTAAAATGTTCCCCATCTAGTGTATAGGATATTCCATACTCGTCTGAATCAATATCGTTGTTGTCCCAAGACCAGTTGGGGGGAGCTAGGTCAAAGGACTGGTTAAAGTATTCATCGAATTGACAACATTTTCTAAAAAATAAATGATACCTTTCTATAAGCGTATCTTTATTATAATTTATATCAGAGAACATACCGTCAGGATCGCTGTATAGAATATAATTGTAAAGATACGTGTTATAGAAGTGGGTTTTCGATTCATTTTTTATATATACGGCCTTACAACGTTCAACAGTTTCATATTATAATAGTGATGCTGTAGGTCGTCCAGTTTGAAAATTTTTGAATACTCCAACCTCAAATCGTATTCGATCTTTACGAGCATGGTATGCACTATATACTCCCAATTTTGTAGAAAAACTTTCTTTAGATAACCGCCCTCCCTCAATTTAGAATTTATATACTTGAAATAGTATTTTTGGTGTTCCGACGAGTTGATTTGTTTGTAATTAATATATCTGTTCTGGAATTTATATTTATGACAGAATGAACATCTATCAAACAGTTCGCATCTTTTCAATTTATAATACCCGGTTAGTAGTTTTCTAAATGTGTCTAAATCTTGGCATTCGCCGGATCTTATAAACTGAAAGATTTCATTTGTTTGATTGGTGTTCATAAAGTAGTTACTAAATCTGCATAAAACACTAACTAGTAAATATCTTAAAACTAGCAAAATTAAATCTAAATATATACAACCACTAATTACAATGTCCAACTTACGTCTATGCACTTTTAGTCCTCCTCTACAACACCCTAAATAACTAACATCTGTTTCACTATACATGTTTAACAATTTATTTTGACACCAACACTAACCTGGGTTACACTAACGACAGTTTCTTTTATAAAGATGTTTAGTCATGCTTTGTGAGTTGCTTTTAGGTCGTGTTTTTTTAAAGTGACCAGTACAGGATGCGGTGTGTGTCTTTACGGTAACTCTTTTTCTGTTTGTTTGCGGTCGGTGGTTTCTAAGAGCAGGTGTTATCAGCTTGGTGTAGTTTGGTAATTTTGTCACTGGATGTGCGTATTTGTTCTTTATCGACGGATGTCCTACCGTTATTTTCCTGGAAACCTTTCCTACCCGGATTTCCTTTTTCAGACATCTATTGTCGTTCAGACTTGGTGGTTGAGTGAATTGTCGATTCCAATAGGTTTTCGTTGTAGTGTTTTCATAAAGTCTATACATCATGTTCAGACCAAATAATGAGTGGCTCATGATCGACAGCTGTTTGGACAACCTGACCCGCAGGGGGGTGCGGACTAGCCGCACCTACGAGGGATTTGGCGCCCCTCGCGGTACCCTAGCCTAACACTACATCACTCACAAACACCTACACACACACACACATACACACACCAACACAATCTATACACATTTCAACACTTACATCTTCGCTTAGGGAATTTTGACTGGTCAGAACCGTTGAGCGTTGGGAGTGCTGAAAAGTCCAGAGCGTGACAAACTCTGGTCTGGGACGCTGACGTGAGCTTGCTCTGCCGAAGACGTAAGCGCGGTTTCTGGTCTACCAGCCGCTTCGGTCCTTGGTCAGGGAGTGTCCGCGGTGCATGGGTGTCGGAGCCTGTGCACAGTATTACGAGTCCTCGACTGATGCCCATCCAGTCGAGCTAAGGAGAAAAGCTATAGGCCTCAGAGTTCTGAGGGTAGGAAATGATCTTAATGTGATCCAAGGGTGTACCCGTTCCTATAGTCTCGCCCGTAACGCTTGACACGATGGCTGGCAAAAAATATTTATGGATTCCAAAACCACGTCAAATATGACTAGTCTGAAGAGGACACGCCAGGATTATCCTGACGATAGTCAAGATCTGAGTAAAAAGTTGATGGTGGCAACGTCGCAGACATTGCCATCAGCAAAGTATTTAGTTGTTTCTAGTGCCGAAGAAGGGAAAGATCTTTCCAAAGTTTCTCCCTTCCTTATTAACAAGGCTATTACTGCTTGTGCTGGAGGCCCAGTAGCCTCTATTAAGAAACTCAGAAACGGAACACTGTTAGTTGCGACTTCCACCGAGAGACAAACCCGTGCTCTATCTAAAATGACCTCTTTCTTTGACCAGGTCAAGGTATCTGTGGCTCCCCACAGATCCTTGAATTACTCAAAGGGGGTCATCACATGTAGGGATTTAATGTACATTTCAGTTGATGAAATTAAGTCCGAACTGTCGTCTCAGTCAGTTACGGACGTTGTCCCTATCATGAAAATGGACAAAGGAGAAAAGGTAGCAACAGCTTCTTTTATCGTTACCTTCGGCAAACCGGAAATACCCGAATATTTACATGCAGGTTACCAAAGGCTCTCAGTGAGACCATACGTGGCTAACCCTAGGCGCTGCTTCAAGTGCCAGCGATTTGGGCATATCAGCTCTACGTGTTCGAAGCAGAACGTATGCGGTATATGTAGCGTTGAAGGCCATGATGATAAGGATTGTGTTAATTCTCCGAAATGCGCCAACTGTGGTGGTGACCACCCAGCGCGATCCTACAATTGTCCTACCTTTCTAGGAAGAGAAAGCTATCCTAGGCATCATGGCGAAAGACAAGCTGTCGTTTCCAGAGGCCAAAAAACTCTATCGATCAACTCAGCCAAAGACAGACAGTAAGACTTATGCCGCTACCCTGACCGCTTCAAAATCGTCTTGTTCCAACTGTGCTGAGCTGTCCAAGAAGATTGAAGCTCTAACTGAACAAGTGTCTCGCCTTTTGTGCTTAGTCACAAATGGTCCGTCCTTGAATTTGGTACAACCTGCAGCAACGGATAATGTTTTACCTCGTGTACCTGTCCCTTCCACTGGGGGGATTGGAGCACGAAATAAATCACTGAGCGAGCCTTGTGTTTCTGCGCAGAAGATATTATCAACGGGTAATAAACCTTCTGTGCAGAAGACGTTGGAAAAATCAAAACCACGTAAACCAGTGTTACGTCAGACCACATCTCCACCGTCGTTACCGGGTATTAAGAAAAATGCTAACAAAGGAGGGAATGTAAAAACTACCCCTCCTAAAACCAAAACTTCCTCAGATTCCATCCCTGAACGGGTGGATATGAAATCTGAGAAATGTGAGCCTGAGACGTCTAAAAACGTCCCAGGCAAGAAAGGAGAGAGCACCAATGGGTGTCAAATAAATCCTTTGCTAAGCTAATAAATGTCTTTGCTTAGGAAGTCAGTGATACAATGGAACGTCAACGGTGTTAGGAGTCACATAGAAGAACTTAAAGTACTCGTGCGAGATGTGTATCCAATGTTTGTATGTCTACAGGAGACACATCTCCACGAATCGCATAATTTCCATTTAAGGGAGTATTCAGTTTTTAGATCGGACTTCGTTACAGAAGATCGAGCTAGAGGTGGCGTAGCCATCCTAGCCCGTGACTGTATCGATGCTGTTTCTCTAAACTTAATAACTCCTTTACAAGCAGTAGCCGTTCAAACAGCTGTCCCGTATAAAATCACTGTGTGTTGTGTCTACTTGCCACCACAAGAAAACCTGCATCACAGTGATTTAGTAAATTTGATAAGCCAGTTACCAACTCCGTTCTTATTGGTAGGGGATTTTAATGCCCACCATTCGTCTTGGGGATCTCCGACTAGGAACTCTCGAGGTGATATTGTTGAAAGTGTAAGAACGGAACTAGACTTATGTCTGCTAAATGACGGTTCTCCTACTCATTTAGCAGCATCTACTGGTGGATGGACAGCTGTTGATCTATCGATTTGCAGCCCTCAATTAGCTACTAGATGCACATGGTCGGTACTCAATGATTTGTATGGAAGCGACCATGTGCCTATTAAGATCAGTTTATGTGACTCCCAACCCTGTTATGCTCGAAATTCCAGTTGGATTTTGCGAAAAGCCAACTGGGACTCCTACTCGAATTACCTTGTATCACTTGACATGGATATACCGTCCGACCATGGAGGACATCTGTTCGTTCGAATCGTAGGGAGGAAGAGGTGGTTACTCGACTTCGCAACGGCCACTCTTTGTTAACGCATGGATGGTTGATGCGACATGAGGATCCACCACTATGTCCGTTTTGTAGAAATAATATTACAATCAAGCATATCCTGCTTGATTGTAATGAGTTGACAAATTTGTATATACGTTACGATCTTCGAGGTAGTTTAAAGGTGGTTTTAAGAGACGATGTCACGGCTATCGACCGTGTCCTCGCTTTCTTACGCCACCTGAATCTATTTAATAATATTTAAACTATGTATAATTTTAGTGTCTTTAGTTTTAGTTACAATTTGTATTAAACTTTTATTTTATTTTATTTTGTTTAGTTGGTAAGTTATTTTAAAATAATCGTTTAAAATAACTTTAGTTAGGCGATGATAACCTTCATAGGTTTTTCGCCTGGAAAAAAAAAATACAGTTCTGTAGTCACAGTTTTAATGTCAAATTTAGCCTTGCTTACACTGTTCATTAATAACCGAAATACAGTTCTGTAGTCACAATTTTGATGTCAAATTTAGCCTTGCTTACACTGTTCATTAATAACCGAAATACAGTTCTGTAGTCACAATTTTGATGTCAAACTTAGCCTTGCTTACACTGTTCATTAATAACAGAATTACAGTTCTGTAGTCACAATTTCACTATATAGTATGGTTTTAGTCTCTCTTACACTCTTCATTATTAATGGGCTTCATTTGCTAATTACAAGCTGTGTAATTAATACGACGGCTCTATTGGTATCGGCAGTTTGTCCTCACATCTCTGCGACGGCATCGGCTGCCTCGGATGTATTCTAGTCTTTTTCTCTCCTTTTCATTTACCCTTTCCCGGCTAATGGCATGGTTTTTCTCATTTTTAAAAGGTGATATATCTATATTAAATTCATTTATTGTATTACCTAACGAATATCATATGTTACATTATATTCTATGCTAAAATATCGTGTGTATAGACCGTCTGAGAACCAACCCATCTCCGGATAGTTTTTAGTATGTAAATATGATAGTGATTTTGAATAGATTAATAGAATTGAGTCTGTCTTACAACTGTACAGACGTGTTAGTAATTTTGGAATACGACGTTGGATATTGACGTTAACCACTTTTCCCCCATAAAGATGGTTCTCTACGGACATGGACTGTTTCTCACACGGCCTATGCATTAAACCCTGTTATAACTATGTTAAATTGAAGTATTATATGATACAATATAATCTATGCTAAATATCGTGTGATTAGATCGTTTGAGAAACACTACATCTCTGGATTATTTTTATATTATGCGAATTTGAATAGATTAATAAATTTGGGTCTGTCTTGAATCTGTACAGACATGTTACTGTGTTTTTGGAATAGAGCGCTGGATATTGACTTTTGGAAATGGACTGTTTCTCAAACGACCTATTCATTTGGTGTTTGTCATAAATATAACGGTACTACTCCTAATAATATTATGGCACAATAATATGCTGAGAGCCTGACGTTACCCAATACGGAATGCGTATTTTGTATACCCATTTTTTCTTGTCTACGGCTCAGCCTCAGATCGTAATGAGCCATATTAATATTAAAATGTTCCCCATCTAGTGTATAGGATATTCCATACTCGTCTGAATCAATATCGTTGTTGTCCCAAGACCAGTTGGGGGGAGCTAGGTCAAAGGACTGGTTAAAGTATTCATCGAATTGACAACATTTTCTAAAAAATAAATGATACCTTTCTATAAGCGTATCTTTATTATAATTTATATCAGAGAACATACCGTCAGGATCGCTGTATAGAATATAATTGTAAAGATACGTGTTATAGAAGTGGGTTTTCGATTCATTTTTTATATATACGGCCTTACAACGTTCAACAGTTTCATATTATAATAGTGATGCTGTAGGTCGTCCAGTTTGAAAATTTTTGAATACTCCAACCTCAAATCGTATTCGATCTTTACGAGCATGGTATGCACTATATACTCCCAATTTTGTAGAAAAACTTTCTTTAGATAACCGCCCTCCCTCAATTTAGAATTTATATACTTGAAATAGTATTTTTGGTGTTCCGACGAGTTGATTTGTTTGTAATTAATATATCTGTTCTGGAATTTATATTTATGACAGAATGAACATCTATCAAACAGTTCGCATCTTTTCAATTTATAATACCCGGTTAGTAGTTTTCTAAATGTGTCTAAATCTTGGCATTCGCCGGATCTTATAAACTGAAAGATTTCATTTGTTTGATTGTTGTTCATAAAGTAGTTACTAAATCTGCATAAAGCACTAACTAGTAAATATCTTAAAACTAGCAAAATTAAATCTAAATATATACAACCGCTAATTACAATGTCCAACTTACGTCTATGCACTTTTAGTCCTCCTCTACAACACCCTAAATAACTAACATCTGTTTCACTATACATGTTTAACAATTTATTTTGACACCAACACTAACCTGGGTTACACTAACGACAGTTTGTTTTATAAAGATGTTTAGTCATGCTTTGTCAGTTACTTTTAGGTCGTGTTTTTTTTAAAGTGACCAGTACAGGATGCGGTGTGTGTCTTTACGGAAACTCTTTTTCTGTTTGTTTGCGGTCGGTGGTTTCTAAGAGCAGGTGTTATCAGCTTGGTGTAGTTTGGTAATTTTGTCACTGGATGTGCGTATTTGTTCTTTATCGACGGATGTCCTACCGTTATTTTCCTGGAAACCTTTCCTACCCGGATTTCCTTTTTCAGACATCTATTGTCGTTCAGACTTGGTGGTTGAGTGAATTGTCGATTCCAATAGGTTTTCGTTGTAGTGTTTTCATAAAGTCTATACATCATGTTCAGACCAAATAATGAGTGGCTCGTGATCGACAGCTGTTTGGACAACCTGACCCGCAGGGGGGTGCGGACTAGCCGCACCTACGAGGGATTTGGCGCCCCTCGCGGTACCCTAGCCTAACACTACACCACTCACAAAAACCTACACACACACACATACACACACCAACACAATCTATACACATTTCAACACTTACATCTTCGCTTAGGGAATTTTGACTGGTCAGAACCGTTGAGCGTTGGGAGTGCTGAAAAGTCCAGAGCGTGACAAACTCTGGTCTGGGACGCTGACGTGAGCTTGCTCTGCCGAAGACGTAAGCGCGGTTTCTGGTCTACCAGCCGCTTCGGTCCTTTTTCAGGGAGTGTCCGCGGTGCATGGGTGTCGGAGCCTGTGCACAGTATTACGAGTCCTCGACTGATGCCCATCCAGTCGAGCTAAGGAGAAAAGCTATAGGCCTCAGAGTTCTGAGGGTTGGAAATGATCTTAATGTGATCCAAGGGTGTGCCCGTTCCTATAGTCTCGCCCGTAACGCTTGACACGATGGCTGGCAAAAAATATTTATGGATTCCAAAACCACGTCAAATATGACTAGTCTGAAGAGGACACGCCAGGATTCTCCTGACGATAGTCAAGATCTGAGTAAAAAGTTGATGGTGGCAACGTCGCAGACATTGCCATCAGCAAAGTATTTAGTTGTTTCTAGTGCCGAAGAAGGGAAAGATCTTTCCAAAGTTTCTCCCTTCCTTATTAACAAGGCTATTACTGCTTGTGCTGGAGGCCCAGTAGCCTCTATTAAGAAACTCAGAAACGTAACACTGTTAGTTGCGACTTCCACCGAGAGACAAACCCGTGCTCTATCTAAAAGACCTCTTTCTTTGACCAGGTCAAGGTATCTGTGGCTCCCCACAGATCCTTGAATTACTCAAAGGGGGTCATCACATGTAGGGATTTAATGTACATTTCAGTTGATGAAATTAAGTCCGAACTGTCGTCTCAGTCAGTTACGGACGTTGTCCCTATCATGAAAATGGACAAAGGAGAAAAGGTAGCAACAGCTTCTTTTATCGTTACCTTCGGCAAACCGGAAATACCCGAATATTTACATGCAGGTTACCAAAGGCTCTCAGTGAGACCATACGTGGCTAACCCTAGGCGCTGCTTCAAGTGCCAGCGATTTGGGCATATCAGCTCTACGTGTTCGAAGCAGAACGTATGCGGTATATGTAGCGTTGAAGGCCATGATGATAAGGATTGTGTTAATTCTCCGAAATGCGCCAACTGTGGTGGTGACCACCCAGCGCGATCCTACAATTGTCCTACCTTTCTAGGAAGAGAAAGCTATCCTAGGCATCATGGCGAAAGACAAGCTGTCGTTTCCAGAGGCCAAAAAACTATCGATCAACTCAGCTAAAGACAGACAGTAAGACTTATGCCGCTACCCTGACCACTTCAAAATCGTCTTGTTCCAACTGTGCTGAGCTGTCCAAGAAGATTGAAGCTCTAACTGAACAAGTGTCTCGCCTTTTGTGCTTAGTCACAAATGGTCCGTCCTTGAATTTGGTACAACCTGCAGCAACGGATAATGTTTTACCTCGTGTACCTGTCCCTTCCACTGGGGGGATTGGAGCACGAAATAAATCACTGAGCGAGCCTTGTGTTTCTGCGCAGAAGATATTATCAACGGGTAATAAACCTTCTGTGCAGAAGACGTTGGAAAAATCAAAACCACGTAAACCAGTGTTACGTCAGACCACATCCCCACCGTCGTTACCGGGTATTAAGAAAAATGCTAACAAAGGAGGGAATGTAAAAACTACCCCTCCTAAAACCAAAACTTCCTCAGATTCCATCCCTGAACGGGTGGATATGAAATCTGAGAAATGTGAGCCTGAGACGTCTAAAAACGTCCCAGGCAAGAAAGGAGAGAGCACCAATGGGTGTCAAATAAATCCTTTGCTAAGCTAATAAATGTCTTTGCTTAGGAAGTCAGTGATACAATGGAACGTCAACGGTGTTAGGAGTCACATAGAAGAACTTAAAGTACTCGTGCGAGATGTGTATCCAATGTTTGTATGTCTACAGGAGACACATCTCCACGAATCGCATAAGTTCCATTTAAGGGAGTATTCAGTTTTTAGATCGGACTTCGTTACAGAAGATCGAGCTAGAGGTGGCGTAGCCATCCTAGCCCGTGACTGTATCGATGCTGTTTCTCTAAACTTAATAACTCCTTTACAAGCAGTAGCCGTTCAAACAGCTGTCCCGTATAAAATCACTGTGTGTTGTGTCTACTTGCCACCACAAGAAAACCTGCATCACAGTGATTTAGTAAATTTGATAAGCCAGTTACCAACTCCGTTCTTATTGGTAGGGGATTTTAATGCCCACCATTCGTCTTGGGGATCTCCGACTAGGAACTCTCGAGGTGATATTGTTGAAAGTGTAAGAACGGAACTAGACTTATGTCTGCTAAATGACGGTTCTCCTACTCATTTAGCAGCATCTACTGGTGGATGGACAGCTGTTGATCTATCGATTTGCAGCCCTCAATTAGCTACTAGATGCACATGGTCGGTACTCAATGATTTGTATGGAAGCGACCATGTGCCTATTAAGATCAGTTTATGTGACTCCCAACCCTGTTATGCTCGAAATTCCAGTTGGATTTTGCGAAAAGCCAACTGGGACTCCTACTCGAATTACCTTGTATCACTTGACATGGATATACCGTCCGACCATGGAGGACATCTGTTCGTTCGAATCGTAGGGAGGAAGTGGTGGTTACTCGACTTCGCATCGGCCACTCTTTGTTAACGCATGGATGGTTGATGCGACATGAGGATCCACCACTATGTCCGTTTTGTAGAAATAATATTACAATCAAGCATATCCTGCTTGATTGTAATGAGTTGACAAATTTGTATATACGTTACGATCTTCGAGGTAGTTTAAAGGTGGTTTTAAGAGACGATGTCACGGCTATCGACCGTGTCCTCGCTTTCTTACGCCACCTGAATCTATTTAATAATATTTAAACTATGTATAATTTTAGTGTCTTTAGTTTTAGTTACAATTTGTATTAAACTTTTATTTTATTTTATTTTGTTTAGTTGGTAAGTTTTATTTTAAAATAATCGTTTAAAATAACTTTAGTTAGGCGATGATAACCTTCATAGGTTTTTCGCCTGGAAAAAAAAAATACAGTTCTGTAGTCACAGTTTTGATGTCAAATTTAGCCTTGCTTACACTGTTCATTAATAACCAAAATACAGTTCTGTAGTCACAATTTTGATGTCAAATTTAGCCTTGCTTACACTGTTCATTAATAACTGAAATACAGTTCTGTAGTCACAATTTTGATGTCAAACTTAGCCTTGCTTACACTGTTCATTAATAACAGAAATACAGTTCTGTAGTCACAATTTCACTATATAGTATGGTTTTAGTCTCTCTTACACTCTTCATTATTAATGGGCTTCATTTGCTAATTACAAGCTGTGTAATTAATACGACGGCTCTATTGGTATCGGCAGTTTGTCCTCACATCTCTGCGACGGCATCGGCTGCCTCGGATGTATTCTAGTCTTTTTCTCTCCTTTTCATTTACCCTTTCCCGGCTAATGGCATGGTTTTTCTCATTTTTAAAAGGTGATATATCTATATTAAATTCATTTATTGTATTACCTAACGAATATCATATGTTACATTATATTCTATGCTAAAATATCGTGTGTATAGACCGTCTGAGAACCAACCCATCTCCGGATAGTTTTTAGTATGTAAATATGATAGTGATTTTGAATAGATTAATAGAATTGAGTCTGTCTTACAACTGTACAGACGTGTTAGTAATTTTGGAATACGACGTTGGATATTGACGTTAACCACTTTTCCCCCATAAAGATGGTTCTCTACGGACATGGACTGTTTCTCACACGGCCTATGCATTAAACCCTGTTATAACTATGTTAAATTGAAGTATTATATGATACAATATAATCTATGCTAAATATCGTGTGATTAGATCGTTTGAGAAACACTACATCTCTGGATTATTTTTATATTATGCGAATTTGAATAGATTAATAAATTTGGGTCTGTCTTGAATATGTACAGACATGTTACTGTGTTTTTGGAATAGAGCGCTGGATATTGACTTTTGGAAATGGACTGTTTCTCAAACGACCTATTCATTTGGTGTTTGTCATAAATATAACGGTACTACTCCTAATAATATTATGGCACAATAATATGCTGAGAGCCTGACGTTACCCAATACGGAATGCGTATTTTGTATACCCATTTTTTCTTGTCTACGGCTCAGCCTCAGATCGTAATGAGCCATATTAATATTAAAATGTTCCCCATCTAGTGTATAGGATATTCCATACTCGTCTGAATCAATATCGTTGTTGTCCCAAGACCAGTTGGGGGAAGCTAGGTCAAAGGACTGGTTAAAGTATTCATCGAATTGACAACATTTTCTAAAAAATAAATGATACCTTTCTATAACCGTATCTTTATTATAATTTATATCAGAATATACCGTCAGGATCGCTGTATAGAATATAATTGTAAAGATACGTGTTATAGAAGTGGGTTTTCGATTCATTTTTTATATACGGCCTTACAACGTTCAACAGTTTCATATTATAATAGTGATGCTGTAGGTCGTCCAGTTTGAAAATTTTTGAATACTCCAACCTCAAATCGTATTCGATCTTTACGAGCATGGTATGCACTATATACTCCCAATTTTGTAGAAAAACTTTCTTTAGATAACCGCCCTCCCTCAATTTAGAATTTATATACTTGAAATAGTATTTTTGGTGTTCCGACGAGTTGATTTGTTTGTAATTAATATATCTGTTCTGGAATTTATATTTATGACAGAATGAACATCTATCAAACAGTTCGCATCTTTTCAATTTATAATACCCGGTTAGTAGTTTTCTAAATGTGTCTAAATCTTGGCATTCGCCGGATCTTATAAACTGAAAGATTTCATTTGTTTGATTGGTGTTCATAAAGTAGTTACTAAATCTGCATAAAACACTAACTAGTAAATATCTTAAAACTAGCAAAATTAAATCTAAATATATAGAACCACTAATTACAATGTCCAACTTACGTCTATGCACTTTTAGTCCTCCTCTACAACACCCTAAATAACTAACATCTGTTTCACTATACATGTTTAACAATTTATTTTGACACCAACACTAACCTGGGTTACACTAACGACAGTTTCTTTTATAAAGATGTTTAGTCATGCTTTGTGAGTTGCCTTTAGGTCGTGTTTTTTTTAAAGTGACCAGTACAGGATGCGGTGTGTGTCTTTACGGAAACTCTTTTTCTGTTTGTTTGCGGTCGGTGGTTTCTAAGAGCAGGTGTTATCAGCTTGGTGTAGTTTGGTAATTTTGTCACTGGATGTGCGTATTTGTTCTTTATCGACGGATGTCCTACCGTTATTTTCCTGGAAACCTTTCCTACCCGGATTTCCTTTTTCAGACATCTATTGTCGTTCAGACTTGGTGGTTGAGTGAATTGTCGATTCCAATAGGTTTTCGTTGTAGTGTTTTCATAAAGTCTATACATCATGTTCAGACCAAATAATGAGTGGCTCATGATCGACAGCTGTTTGGACAACCTGACCCGCAGAGGGGTGCGGACTAGCCGCACCTACGAGGGATTTGGCGCCCCTCGCGGTACCCTAGCCCAACACTACACAACTCACAAAAACCTACACACACACACATACACACACCAACACAATCTATACACATTTCAACACTTACATCTTCGCTTAGGGAATTTTGACTGGTCAGAACCGTTGAGCGTTGGGAGTGCTGAAAAGTCCAGAGCGTGACAAACTCTGGTCTGGGACGCTGATGTGAGCTTGCTCTGCCGAAGACGTAAGCGCGGTTTCTGGTCTACCAGCCGCTTCGGTCCTTGGTCAGGGAGTGTCCGCGGTGCATGGGTGTCGGAGCCTGTGCACAGTATTACGAGTCCTCGACTGATGCCCATCCAGTCGAGCTAAGGAGAAACGCTATAGGCCTCAGAGTTCTGAGGGTTGGAAATGATCTTAATGTGATCCAAGGGTGTACCCGTCCTATAGTCTCGCCCGTAACGCTTGACACGATGGCTGGCAAAAAATATTTATGGATTCCAAAACCACGTCAAATATGACTAGTCTGAAGAGGACACGCCAGGATTCTCCTGACGATAGTCAAGATCTGAGTAAAAAGTTGATGGTGGCAACGTCGCAGACATTGCCATCAGCAAAGTATTTAGTTGTTTCTAGTGCCGAAGAAGGGAAAGATCTTTCCAAAGTTTCTCCCTTCCTTATTAACAAGGCTATTACTGCTTGTGCTGGAGGCCCAGTAGCCTCTATTAAGAAACTCAGAAACGGAACACTGTTAGTTGCGACTTCCACCGAGAGACAAACCCGTGCTCTATCTAAAATGACCTCTTTCTTTGACCAGGTCAAGGTATCTGTGGCTCCCCACAGATCCTTGAATTACTCAAAGGGGGTCATCACATGTAGGGATTTAATGTACATTTCAGTTGATGAAATTAAGTCCGAACTGTCGTCTCAGTCAGTTACGGACGTTGTCCCTATCATGAAAATGGACAAAGGAGAAAAGGTAGCAACAGCTTCTTTTAACGTTACCTTCGGCAAACCGGAAATACCCGAATATTTACATGCAGGTTACCAAAGGCTCTCAGTGAGACCATACGTGGCTAACCCTAGGCGCTGCTTCAAGTGCCAGCGATTTGGGCATATCAGCTCTACGTGTTCGAAGCAGAACGTATGCGGTATATGTAGCGTTGAAGGCCATGATGATAAGGATTGTGTTAATTCTCCGAAATGCGCCAACTGTGGTGGTGACCACCCAGCGCGATCCTACAATTGTCCTACCTTTCTAGGAAGAGAAAGCTATCCTAGGCATCATGGCGAAAGACAAGCTGTCGTTTCCAGAGGCCAAAAAACTCTATCGATCAACTAAGCCAAAGACAGACAGTAAGACTTATGCCGCTACCCTGACCGCTTCAAAATCGTCTTGTTCCAACTGTGCTGAGCTGTCCAAGAAGATTGAAGCTCTAACTGAACAAGTGTCTCGCCTTTTGTGCTTAGTCACAAATGGTCCGTCCTTGAATTTGGTACAACCTGCAGCAACGGATAATGTTTTACCTCGTGTACCTGTCCCTTCCACTGGGGGGATTGGAGCACGAAATAAATCACTGAGCGAGCCTTGTGTTTCTGCGCAGAAGATATTATCAACGGGTAATAAACCTTCTGTGCAGAAGACGTTGGAAAAATCAAAACCACGTAAACCAGTGTTACGTCAGACCACATCGCCACCGTCGTTACCGGGTATTAAGAAAAATGCTAACAAAGGAGGGAATGTAAAAACTACCCCTCCTAAAACCAAAACTTCCTCAGATTCCATCCCTGAACGGGTGGATATGAAATCTGAGAAATGTGAGCCTGAGACGTCTAAAAACGTCCCAGGCAAGAAAGGAGAGAGCACCAATGGGTGTCAAATAAATCCTTTGCTAAGCTAATAAATGTCTTTGCTTAGGAAGTCAGTGATACAATGGAACGTCAACGGTGTTAGGAGTCACATAGAAGAACTTAAAGTACTCGTGCGAGATGTGTATCCAATGTTTGTATGTCTACAGGAGACACATCTCCACGAATCGCATAATTTCCATTTAAGGGAGTATTCAGTTTTTAGATCGGACTTCGTTACAGAAGATCGAGCTAGAGGTGGCGTAGCCATCCTAGCCCGTGACTGTATCGATGCTGTTTCTCTAAACTTAATAACTCCTTTACAAGCAGTAGCCGTTCAAACAGCTGTCCCGTATAAAATCACTGTGTGTTGTGTCTACTTGCCACCACAAGAAAACCTGCATCACAGTGATTTAGTAAATTTGATAAGCCAGTTACCAACTCCGTTCTTATTGGTAGGGGATTTTAATGCCCACCATTCGTCTTGGGGATCTCCGACTAGGAACTCTCGAGGTGATATTGTTGAAAGTGTAAGAACGGAACTAGACTTATGTCTGCTAAATGACGGTTCTCCTACTCATTTAGCAGCATCTACTGGTGGATGGACAGCTGTTGATCTATCGATTTGCAGCCCTCAATTAGCTACTAGATGCACATGGTCGGTACTCAATGATTTGTATGGAAGCGACCATGTGCCTATTAAGATCAGTTTATGTGACTCCCAACCCTGTTATGCTCGAAATTCCAGTTGGATTTTGCGAAAAGCCAACTGGGACTCCTACTCGAATTACCTTGTATCACTTGACATGGATATACCGTCCGACCATGGAGGACATCTGTTCGTTCGAATCGTAGGGAGGAAGTGGTGGTTACTCGACTTCGCATCGGCCACTCTTTGTTAACGCATGGATTTTTGATGCGACATGAGGATCCACCACTATGTCCGTTTTGTAGAAATAATATTACAATCAAGCATATCCTGCTTGATTGTAATGAGTTGACAAATTTGTATATACGTTACGATCTTCGAGGTAGTTTAAAGGTGGTTTTAAGAGACGATGTCACGGCTATCGACCGTGTCCTCGCTTTCTTACGCCACCTGAATCTATTTAAGAATATTTAAACTATGTATAATTTTAGTGTCTTTAGTTTTAGTTACAATTTGTATTAAACTTTTATTTTTATTTTATTTTGTTTAGTTGGTAAGTTTTATTTTAAAATAATCGTTTAAAATAACTTTAGTTAGGCGATGATAACCTTCATAGGTTTTTCGCCTGGAAAAAAAAAAAAAAAATACAGTTCTGTAGTCACAGTTTTGATGTCAAATTTAGCCTTGCTTACACTGTTCATTAATAACCGAAATACAGTTCTGTAGTCACAATTTTGATGTCAAATTTAGCCTTGCTTACACTGTTCATTAATAACCGAAATACAGTTCTGTAGTCACAATTTTGATGTCAAACTTAGCCTTGCTTACACTGTTCATTAATAACAGAAATACAGTTCTGTAGTCACAATTTCACTATATAGTATGGTTTTAGTCTCTCTTACACTCTTCATTATTAATGGGCTTCATTTGCTAATTACAAGCTGTGTAATTAATACGACGGCTCTATTGGTATCGGCAGTTTGTCCTCACATCTCTGCGACGGCATCGGCTGCCTCGGATGTATTCTAGTCTTTTTCTCTCCTTTTCATTTACCCTTTCCCGGCTAATGGCATGGTTTTTCTCATTTTTAAAAGGTGATATATCTATATTAAATTCATTTATTGTATTACCTAACGAATATCATATGTTACATTATATTCTATGCTAAAATATCGTGTGTATAGACCGTCTGAGAACCAACCCATCTCCGGATAGTTTTTAGTATGTAAATATGATAGTGATTTTGAATAGATTAATAGAATTGAGTCTGTCTTACAACTGTACAGACGTGTTAGTAATTTTGGAATACGACGTTGGATATTGACGTTAACCACTTTTCCCCCATAAAGATGGTTCTCTACGGACATGGACTGTTTCTCACACGGCCTATGCAATAAACCCTGTTATAACTATGTTAAATTGAAGTATTATATGATACAATAAATATAATCTATGCTAAATATCGTGTGATTAGATCGTTTGAGAAACACTACATCTCTGGATTATTTTTATATTATGCGAATTTGAATAGATTAATAAATTTGGGTCTGTCTTGAATATGTACAGACATGTTACTGTGTTTTTGGAATAGACCGCTGGATATTGACTTTTGGAAATGGACTGTTTCTCAAACGACCTATTCATTTGGTGTTTGTCATAAATATAACGGTACTACTCCTAATAATATTATGGCACAATAATATGCTGAGAGCCTGACGTTACCCAATACGGAATGCGTATTTTGTATACCCATTTTTTCTTGTCTACGGCTCAGCCTCAGATTGTAATGAGCCATATTAATATTAAAATGTTCCCCATCTAGTGTATAGGATATTCCATACTCGTCTGAATCAATATCGTTGTTGTCCCAAGACCAGTTGGGGGGAGCTAGGTCAAAGGACTGGTTAAAGTATTCATCGAATTGACAACATTTTCTAAAAAATAAATGATACCTTTCTATAACCGTATCTTTATTATAATTTATATCAGAGAACATACCGTCAGGATCGCTGTATAGAATATAATTGTAAAGATACGTGTTATAGAAGTGGGTTTTCGATTCATTTTTTATATACGGCCTTACAACGTTCAACAGTTTCATATTATAATAGTGATGCTGTAGGTCGTCCAGTTTGAAAATTTTTGAATACTCCAACCTCAAATCGTATTCGATCTTTACGAGCATGGTATGCACTATATACTCCCAATTTTGTAGAAAAACTTTCTTTAGATAACCGCCCTCCCTCAATTTAGAATTTATATACTTGAAATAGTATTTTTGGTGTTCCGACGAGTTGATTTGTTTGTAATTAATATATCTGTTCTGGAATTTATATTTATGACAGAATGAACATCTATCAAACAGTTCGCATCTTTTCAATTTATAATACCCGGTTAGTAGTTTTCTAAATGTGTCTAAATCTTGGCATTCGCCGGATCTTATAAACTGAAAGATTTCATTTGTTTGATTGGTGTTCATAAGGTAGTTACTAAATCTGCATAAAACACTAACTAGTAAATATCTTAAAACTAGCAAAATTAAATCTAAATATATACAACCACTAATTACAATGTCCAACTTACGTCTATGCACTTTTAGTCCTCCTCTACAACACCCTAAATAACTAACATCTGTTTCACTATACATGTTTAACAATTTATTTTGACACCAACACTAACCTGGGTTACACTAACGACAGTTTCTTTTATAAAGATGTTTAGTCATGCTTTGTGAGTTGCTTTTAGGTCGTGTTTTTTTTAAAGTGACCAGTACAGGATGCGGTGTGTGTCTTTACGGAAACTCTTTTTCTGTTTGTTTGCGGTCGGTGGTTTCTAAGAGCAGGTGTTATCAGCTTGGTGTAGTTTGGTAATTTTGTCACTGGATGTGCGTATTTGTTCTTTATCGACGGATGTCCTACCGTTATTTTCCTGGAAACCTTTCCTACCCGGATTTCCTTTTTCAGACATCTATTGTCGTTCAGACTTGGTGGTTGAGTGAATTGTCGATTCCAATAGGTTTTCGTTGTAGTGTTTTCATAAAGTCTATACATCATGTTCAGACCAAATAATGAGTGGCTCATGATCGACAGCTGTTTGGACAACCTGACCCGCAGGGGGTGCGGACTAGCCGCACCTACGAGGGATTTGGCGCCCCTCGCGGTACCCTAGCCTAACACAACACCACTCACAAAAACCTACACACACACACATACACACACCAACACAATCTATACACATTTCAACACTTACATCTTCGCTTAGGGAATTTTGACTGGTCAGAACCGTTGAGCGTTGGGAGTGCTGAAAAGTCCAGAGCGTGACAAACTCTGGTCTGGGACGCTGACGTGAGCTTGCTCTGCCGAAGACGTAAGCGCGGTTTCTGGTCTACCAGCCGCTTCGGTCCTTGGTCAGGGAGTGTCCGCGGTGCATGGGTGTCGGAGCCTGTGCACAGTATTACGAGTCCTCGACTGATGCCCATCCAGTCGAGCTAAGGAGAAAAGCTATAGGCCTCAGAGTTCTGAGGGTTGGAAATGATCTTAATGTGATCCAAGGGTGTACCCGTTCCTATAGTCTCGCCCGTAACGCTTGACACGATGGCTGGCAAAAAATATTTATGGATTCCAAAACCACGTCAAATATGACTAGTCTGAAGAGGACACGCCAGGATTCTCCTGACGATAGTCAAGATCTGAGTAAAAAGTTGATGGTGGCAACGTCGCAGACATTGCCATCAGCAAAGTATTTAGTTGTTTCTAGTGCCGAAGAAGGGAAAGATCTTTCCAAAGTTTCTCCCTTCCTTATTAACAAGGCTATTACTGCTTGTGCTGGAGGCCCAGTAGCCTCTATTAAGAAACTCAGAAACGGAACACTGTTAGTTGCGACTTCCACCGAGAGACAAACCCGTGCTCTATCTAAAATGACCTCTTTCTTTGACCAGGTCAAGGTATCTGTGGCTCCCCACAGATCCTTGAATTACTCAAAGGGGGTCATCACATGTAGGGATTTAATGTACATTTCAGTTGATGAAATTAAGTCCGAACTGTCGTCTCAGTCAGTTACGGACGTTGTCCCTATCATGAAAATGGACAAAGGAGAAAAGGTAGCAACAGCTTCTTTTATCGTTACCTTCGGCAAACCGGAAATACCCGAATATTTACATGCAGGTTACCAAAGGCTCTCAGTTAGACCATACGTGGCTAACCCTAGGCGCTGCTTCAAGTGCCAGCGATTTGGGCATATCAGCTCTACGTGTTCGAAGCAGAACGTATGCGGTATATGTAGCGTTGAAGGCCATGATGATAAGGATTGTGTTAATTCTCCGAAATGCGCCAACTGTGGTGGTGACCACCCAGCGCGATCCTACAATTGTCCTACCTTTCTAGGAAGAGAAAGCTATCCTAGGAATCATGGCGAAAGACAAGCTGTCGTTTCCAGAGGCCAAAAAACTCTATCGATCAACTCAGCCAAAGACAGACAGTAAGACTTATGCCGCTACTCTGACCGCTTCCAAATCGTCCTGTAACAACTGTGCCGACCTGTCGAAAAAAATTGAAGTTCTAACTGAACAAGTTTCTCGCCTTTTGTCCATAGTCACGAATGGTCCTCCTACTTTGAACTTAGTACAACCTGCAGCGACGGATAGTGATTTACCTCTTGTACCAATCCCTTCCTCTGGGGGGATTGGAGCACGAAACAAGTCATTAAGTGAGCCTTGTGTTTCTGTGCAGAAGATATTATCAACGGGTAATAAACCTTCTGTGCAGAAGACGTTGGAAAAATCCAAACCACGGAAACCTGTGTTACGTCAGACCACATCGCCTCCGTCGTTACCGGGTATTAAGAAAAATGTTAACAAAGGAGGGAATGTAAAAACTACCCCTCCTAAACCCAAAACTTCCTCAGATTCCATCCCTGAACGGGTGGATATGGAATCTGAGACATGTAAGCCTGAGACGCCTAAAAACGTCCCAGGCAAGAAAGGAGAGAGCACCAATGGGTGTCAAATAAACCCTTTGCTAAGCTAATAAATGGCTTTGCTTAGGAAGTCAGTGATACAATGGAACGTCAACGGTGTTAGGAGTCACATAGAAGAACTTAAAGTACTCGTGCGAGATGTGTACCCAATGTTTGTATGTCTACAGGAGACACATCTCCACGCATCGCATAATTTCCATTTAAGGGAGTATTCAGTTTTTAGATCGGACTTCGTTACAGAAGATCGAGCTAGAGGTGGCGTAGCCATCCTAGCCCGTGACTGTATCGATGCTGTTTCTCTAAACTTAATAACTCCTTTACAAGCAGTAGCCGTTCAAACAGCTGTCCCGTATAAAATCACTGTGTGTTGTGTCTACTTGCCACCACATGAAAACCTGCATCACAGTGATTTAGTGAATTTAATAAGCCAGTTACCAACTCCGTTCTTATTGGTAGGGGATTTTAATGCCCACCATTCGTCTTGGGGATCTCCGACTAGGAACTCTCGAGGTGACCTTGTTGAGAGTGTGAGAACGGAACTGGACTTATGTCTGCTAAATGACGGTTCGCCTACCCATTTAGCAGCATCTACTGGTGGATGGACAGCTGTCGACCTATCGATTTGCAGCCCTCAATTAGCTACTAGATGCACATGGTCGGTACTCAACGATTTGTATGGAAGCGACCATGTGCCTATTAAGATCAGTTTATGTGACTCCCAACCCTGTTATACCCGAAATCCCAGTTGGATTTTGCGAAAAGCCAACTGGGACTCATACTCGAATTACCTTGTATCACTTGACATGGATTATTTGACACCCATTGATGAAAATATAGAAAATTTTAAGAAAGCAATTTTAAATGCCGCTGAAAAGACCATTCCGAAAACCTCTACGCATCCACGCCGACCGCCTGTGCCGTGGTGGAACGATGAATGCACAGAAATCCTCCGTTTACGACGAAGAGCTCTTAGAAAATTTAAACGACACCCAACGAATGGAAACCTTCAGGAATATAAAATACTCCGTGCGAAAGCACGGAGGATATTTAGGCTGAGTAGAAAGAACTCTTGGGAACAGTACATTAGCACAATTAGACGAACAACTCCGTCTTCCACAGTGTGGAGGAAGCTAAGATCAGTTTGTGGTACTTCCACTCCGTTGCCAGCCATTGCGCTGAAGTAACCAGATGGGAGATTAATCACAAACGGTGATGACATTGCTAATGTACTTGGAACATCTTTTTCTAACTTTTCTGCTACTACAGCCTATGATAGATTATTCCAGATTTATAAACTGAAGGAAGAAGCAATACCGTTTACTGTTGGGTCGTCTGGGGACTCTCCTTTAAACACACCTTTCTCTATAGGGGAATTGGAGTCAGCTCTTGCGTCAACGAAGGATTCTGCACCAGGTCCTGATTCCATTGTGTACTCCATGCTGAAACATCTACCGTCATCTGCGAAACTTGTCCTCCTTCGAATATACAATCGTTTATTCGAGGAGCGCTCTTTCCCCGATGCATGGTTAGAATCGACGGTAATTCCTCTTTTGAAGCCAGGTAAAGACAAAACCAATCCCAGTAGTTATAGACCTATATCCCTTACAAGCGTCTTATGCAAACTACTGGAGAAGATGGTCAACCGCCGTCTTGTCTGGTACCTAGAAACCAATGACCTTATTTGCAACGAACAGTGTGGTTTCAGGCAAGGACGATCATCCGTTGACCAATTGGTTTTGTTAGAATCCGCTATTCAAGATGCCTTTCTCTTGCGTCAAACACTCGTTGCTGTTTTCTTCGACCTTGAGAAGGCATACGATATGGCATGGAAAAGAGGAATTCTGAACACTCTCAAATCATGGGGTATACAAGGGAATATCCTAGCATTCATCGCTAACTTTCTTTCGAATAGATCTTTCCGCATTCGTCTTGGAGGCACGTATTCAAACAGTTATAAACAGGAGAATGGTGTACCGCAGGGCAGCGTGCTGAGCGTCACGCTATTTGCCGTTGCAATAAACAGTATCACGAGTTATATACGATCTCCGGTTCACTGTTCACTCTTTGTAGATGACTTTAGTATATATGTGCCTGCTCGTAGTATGGCAACTGCGGAAAGATCTTTGCAGTTAGCAATAAGTAGATTAGAGGAATGGTCAAGAACTACAGGTTTTAAATTCTCTGCTTCGAAGACCCAGTGTGTAGCATTTAGTCGTCGTAGGCAACACCAGGAGCCGACCCTTTATCTTCATGGGATTCAACTTCAAACCACGGATAGTGTTCGATTTCTAGGTCTTTTATTTGATAAAAGACTCTCATGGATCCCACATGTTCGTGATTTGAAGGTGAGATGCAATAAGAAATTGGATATGTTAAGAGTCCTTAGTGGTACGAATTGGGGAGCAGACAGAACTAGTATGCTTCGCTTTTATCGCGCGGTCGTTAGATCGCGCATTGATTATGGCTGTCAAGCCTATTCATCCGCACGACTTACAGTTCTGAAAACTCTCGATGCTGTCCACCACTCTGGACTTAGACTTGCTACTGGTGCATTTAGAACTAGCCCAATCCCTAGTCTTCTTGTCGAGGCTGGGGAACCCGCTCTTTCAAGACGACGTCAGATGCTACAAATATCTTATATATCTGGTCTTCGAAGCAAAAGTAAACATCCGGCATTTAATGTAGTATTTAATAACCGCTACGAACCTACTTATATTGCACGCGAACGTTCAACCGCCCCTTTCGGTACACGGACGTCGCGCATAATTGATAATCTAGAGTCGGAACTTCCTACTACGTTTGAACGATCGATGTGCTGTCTACCTCCATGGATAATAAAAACGCCCCGCTTCGATTTTTCACTGTCCAGTTTTATAAAAACCAATACTCCAAATGTGGTGTACCACCAAGAGTTTTTGGCAATATACAGATCCCACCAGTATAGTGAGATTATTTTCACGGATGGATCTAAACTGGACCATGGCGTTGGGTGTGCATTTTATGCGTCTGGACGTACCTACACTTACGGATTGCCCTCAGCTTGCAGTATTTTCACGGCAGAACTATTTGCTATTTTTAAAGCTTTGACCGTCATTCAATCTGGATCTTTGCATTATCTTTTATGTTCGGATTCCAAAAGTGCTCTTCAGGCTCTTCAGGATGTTTTCTCTAGCAACCCTTTAGTTGGGGACATTTTGTGTGCTGTACACAGGCTTCAATTGGGGGGTGTGGGGGTAACTTTCTGTTGGGTTCCTGGACATTGCGGAATACTTGGAAACACAAAAGCGGATGAAGCGGCGAAGAAAGCTACAAGTTTGGTGCCTATTACTCAACTAGTTATGGCATCTGATTATGTGTGTTTCGCGAAACATTTATTGCTCGCTGCTTGGAATGACTAGTGGCATACCGTGATTCAGAATAAGCTGAGGGATATTAAAGATACCGTCCGTCCATGGAGGTCTTCAATTCGTTCAAAACGTAGGGAGGAAGTGGTGGTTACACGCCTTCGCGTTGGCCACTCTTTTGCAACTCATGGATATTTGATGAGGCGTGAAGATCCACCAATATGCCAATATTGCGGTGATATCTTCACAATAAAACATATTTTAGTAGACTGTGTTAATGTAAGAAATATTCGTGACCTTTTTAATTTAAAAGGGAGTTTGAAGGTGGTACTAAGGGACGATGCCTCGGCCATTGACCGAGTCATCGCTTTCTTGCACCACTTGAAAATATTTTTTAAAATTTAATACATAAATATATATATTTTTTAATTATATTTATATATATAATTCTCTGTGTTTCTTTTATTTATTTTAATTAAATTTATTTTCTGTTCTTGTTATTGTTATTGAGATTTATTTATTGGTAAATTGTTACCTATTATTGTTTTACATATTATTTATTTACTGTTACCCGCAGGGGGGTGCGGACTAGCCGCACCTACGAGGGATTTGGCGTCCTTCGCGGTACCCTAGCCTAACACTACACCACTCACAAAAACATACACACACACATACACACACCAACACAATCTATACACATTTCAAAACTTACATCTTCGCTTAGGGAATTTTGACTGGTCAGAACCGTTGCGCGTTGGGAGTGCTGAAAAGTCCAGAGCGTGACAAACTCTGGTCTGGGACGCTGATGTGAGCTTGCTCTGCCGAAGACGTAAGCGCGGTTTCTGGTCTACCAGCCGCTTCGGTCCTTGGTCAGGGAGTGTCCGCGGTGCACGGGTGTCGGAGCCCGTGCACAGTATTACGAGTCCTCGACTGATGCCCATCCAGTCGAGCTAAGGAGAAAAGCTATAGGCCTCAGAGTTCTGAGGGTTGGAAATGATCTTAATGTGATCCAAGGGTGTACCCGTTCCTATAGTCTCGCCCGTAACGCTTGACACGATGGCTGGCAAAAAATATTTATGGATTCCAAAACCACGTCAAATATGACTAGTTTAAAAAGAACACGCCAGGATTCTCCTGACGATATAATTACTAAAGATTTGAGTAAAAAGTTGATGGTGGCAACGTCACAGACATTGCCATCAGCAAAGTACTTAGTTGTATCTAGTGCCGAAGAAGGGAAAGATCTTTCCAAAGTTTCTCCTTTCCTGATCAACAAGGCTATTACTGCCTGTGCTGGAGGTCCAGTAGCCTCTATTAAGAAACTCAGAAACGGAACACTGTTAGTTGCGACTTCCACCGAGAGACAAACATGTGCTCTATCGAAAATGACCTCTTTCTTTGATCAGGTCAAGGTATCTGTGGCTCCCCATAGATCCTTGAATTATTCAAAGGGGGTTATCACATGTAGGGATTTAATGTACCTTCCGGTTGATGAAATTAAATCCGAACTCTCGTCTCAGTCAGTTACGGACGTTGTCAATATAATGAAAATGGACAAAGGAGAAAAAGTAGCAACAGCTTCTTTTATCGTCACTTTTGGAAAGCCGGAAATACCCGAATACTTACATGCAGGTTACCAAAGGCTCTCAGTGAGACCATACGTGGCTAACCCTAGGCGCTGCTTCAAGTGCCAGCGATTTGGGCATATCAGCTCTACCTGTTCGAAGCAGAACGTATGCGGTATATGTAGCGTTGAAGGCCATGATGATAAGGAATGTGTCAATTCTCCGAAATGCGCCAACTGTGGTGGTGACCACCCAGCGCGATCCTACAACTGCCCTACTTTTAAGGAAGAGAAAGCTATCCTAGGCATCATGGCGAAAGACAAGCTGTCGTTTCCAGAGGCCAAAAAACTCTATAGATCTACCCAGCCGAAGGCAGACAGTAAGACTTATGCCGCTACTCTGACCGCTTCCAAATCGTCCTGTAACAACTGTGCCGAGCTGTCGAAAAAAATTGAAGTTCTAACTGAACAAGTTTCTCGCCTTTTGTCCATAGTCACGAATGGTCCGTCCTTGAATTTGGTACAACCTGCAGCAACGGATAATGTTTTACCTCGTGTACCTGTCCCTTCCACTGGGGGGATTGGAACACGAAATAAATCACTAAGCGAGCCTTGTGTTTCTGTGCAGAAGATATTATCAACGGGTAATAAACCTTCTGTGCAGAAGACGGAAAAATCCAAACCACGGAAACCTGTGTTACGTCAGACCACATCGCCTCCGTCGTTACCGGGTATTAAGAAAAATGCTAACAAAGGAGGGAATGTAAAAACTACCCCTCCTAAACCCAAAACTTCCTCAGATTCCATCCCTGAACGGGTGGATATGGAATCTGAGACATGTAAGCCTGAGACGCCTAAAAACGTCCCAGGCAAGAAAGGAGAGAGCACCAATGGGTGTCAAATAAACCCTTTGCTAAGCTAATAAATGGCTTTGCTTAGGAAGTCAGTGATACAATGGAACGTCAACGGTGTTAGGAGTCACATAGAAGAACTTAAACTACTCGTGCGAGATGTGTACCCAATGTTTGTATGTCTACAGGAGACACATCTCCACGCATCGCATAATTTCCATTTAAGGGAGTATTCAGTTTTTAGATCGGACTTCGTTACAGAAGATCGAGCTAGAGGTGGCGTAGCCATCCTAGCCCGTGACTGTATCGATGCTGTTTCTCTAAACTTAATAACTCCTTTACAAGCAGTAGCCGTTCAAACAGCTGTCCCGTATAAAATCACTGTGTGTTGTGTCTACTTGCCACCACATGAAAACCTGCATCACAGTGATTTAGTGAATTTAATAAGCCAGTTACCAACTCCGTTCTTATTGGTAGGGGATTTTAATGCCCACCATTCGTCTTGGGGATCTCCGACTAGGAACTCTCGAGGTGACCTTGTTGAGAGTGTGAGAACGGAACTGGACTTATGTCTGCTAAATGACGGTTCGCCTACCCATTTAGCAGCATCTACTGGTGGATGGACAGCTGTTGACCTATCGATTTGCAGCCCTCAATTAGCTACTAGATGCACATGGTCGGTACTCAACGATTTGTATGGAAGCGACCATGTGCCTATTAAGATCAGTTTATGTGACTCCCAACCCTGTTATACCCGAAATCCCAGTTGGATTTTGCGAAAAGCCAACTGGGACTCATACTCGAATTACCTTGTATCACTTGACATGGATTATTTGACACCCATTGATGAAAATATAGAAAGTTTTAAGAAAGCAATTTTAAATGCCGCTGAAAAGACCATTCCGAAAACCTCTACGCATCCACGCCGACCGCCTGTGCCGTGGTGGAACGATGAATGCACAGAAATCCTCCGTTTACGACGAAGAGCTCTTAGAAAATTTAAACGACACCCAACGAATGGAAACCTTCAGGAATATAAAATACTCCGTGCGAAAGCACGGAGGATATTTAGGCTGAGTAGAAAGAACTCTTGGGAACAGTACATTAGCACAATTAGACGAACAACTCCGTCTTCCACAGTGTGGAGGAAGCTAAGATCAGTTTGTGGTACTTCCACTCCGTTGCCAGCCATTGCGCTGAAGCAACCAGATGGGAAATTAATCACAAACGGTGATGACATTGCTAATGTACTTGGAACATCTTTTTCTAACTTTTCTGCTACTACAGCCTATGATAGATTATTCCAGATTTATAAACTGAAGGAAGAAGCAATACCGTTTACTGTTGGGTCGTCTGGGGACTCTCCTTTAAACACTCCTTTCTCTATAGGGGAATTGGAGTCAGCTCTTGCGTCAACGAAGGATTCTGCACCAGGTCCTGATTCCATTGTGTACTCCATGCTGAAACATCTACCGTCATCTGCGAAACTTGTCCTCCTTCGAATATACAATCGTTTATTCGAGGAGCGCTCTTTCCCCGATGCATGGTTAGAATCGACGGTAATTCCTCTTTTGAAGCCAGGTAAAGACAAAACCAATCCCAGTAGTTATAGACCTATATCCCTTACAAGCGTCTTATGCAAACTACTGGAGAAGATGGTCAACCGCCGTCTTGTCTGGTACCTAGAAACCAATGACCTTATTTGCAACGAACAGTGTGGTTTCAGGCAAGGACGATCATCCGTTGACCAATTGGTTTTGTTAGAATCCGCTATTCAAGATGCCTTTCTCTTGCGTCAAACACTCGTTGCTGTTTTCTTCGACCTTGAGAAGGCATACGATATGGCATGGAAAAGAGGAATTCTGAACACTCTCAAATCATGGGGTATACAAGGGAATATCCTAGCATTCATCGCTAACTTTCTTTCGAATAGATCTTTCCGCATTCGTCTTGGAGGCACGTATTCAAACAGTTATAAACAGGAGAATGGTGTACCGCAGGGCAGCGTGCTGAGCGTCACGCTATTTGCCGTTGCAATAAACAGTATCGCGAGTTATATACGATCTCCGGTTCACTGTTCACTCTTTGTAGATGACTTTAGTATATATGTGCCTGCTCGTAGTATGGCAACTGCGGAAAGATCTTTGCAGTTAGCAATAAGTAGATTAGAGGAATGGTCAAGAACTACAGGTTTTAAATTCTCTGCTTCGAAGACCCAGTGTGTAGCATTTAGTCGTCGTAGGCAACACCAGGAGCCGACCCTTTATCTTCATGGGATTCAACTTCAAACCACGGATAGTGTTCGATTTCTAGGTCTTTTATTTGATAAAAGACTCTCATGGATCCCACATGTTCGTGATTTGAAGGTGAGATGCAATAAGAAATTGGATATGTTAAGAGTCCTTAGTGGTACGAATTGGGGAGCAGACAGAACTAGTATGCTTCGCTTTTATCGCGCGGTCGTTAGGTCGCGCATTGATTATGGCTGTCAAGCCTATTCATCCGCACGACTTACAGTTCTGAAAACTCTCGATGCTGTCCACCACTCTGGACTTAGACTTGCTACTGGTGCATTTAGAACTAGCCCAATCCCTAGTCTTCTTGTCGAGGCTGGGGAACCCGCTCTTTCAAGACGACGTCAGATGCTACAAATATCTTATATATCTGGTCTTCGAAGCAAACCTAAACATCCGGCATTTAATGTAGTGTTTAATAACCGCTACGAACCTACTTATATTGCACGCGAACGTTCAACCGCCCCTTTCGGTACACGGACGTCGCGCATAATTGATAATCTAGAGTCGGAACTTCCTACTACGTTTGAACGATCGATGTGCTGCCTACCTCCATGGCTAATAAAAACGCCCCGCTTCGATTTTTCACTGTCCAGTTTTATAAAAACCAATACTCCTAATGTGGTGTACCACCAAGAGTTTTTGGCAATATACAGATCCCACCAGTATAGTGAGATTATTTTCACGGATGGATCTAAACTGGACCATGGCGTTGGGTGTGCGTTTTATGCGTCTGGACGTACCTACACTTACGGATTGCCCTCAGCTTGCAGTATTTTCACGGCAGAACTATTTGCTATTTTTAAAGCTTTGACCGTCATTCAATCTGGATCTTCGCATTATCTTTTGTGTTCCGATTCCAAAAGTGCTCTTCAGGCTCTTCAGGATGTTTTCTCTAGCAACCCTTTAGTTGGGGACATTTTGTGTGCTGTACACAGGCTTCAATTGGGGGGTGTGGGGGTAACTTTCTGTTGGGTTCCTGGACATTGCGGAATACTTGGAAACACAAAAGCGGATGAAGCGGCGAAGAAAGCTACAAGTTTGGTGCCTATTACTCAACTAGTTATGGCATCTGATTATGTGTGTTTCGCGAAACATTTATTGCTCGCTGCTTGGAATGACGAGTGGCATACCGTGATTCAGAATAAGCTGAGGGATATTAAAGATACCGTCCGTCCATGGAGGTCTTCAATTCGTTCAAAACGTAGGGAGGAAGTGGTGGTTACACGCCTTCGCGTTGGCCACTCTTTTGCAACTCATGGATATTTGATGAGTCGTGAAGATCCACCAATATGCCAATATTGCGGTGATATCTTCACAATAAAACATATTTTAGTAGACTGTGTTAATGTAAGAAATATTCGTGACCTTTTTAATTTAAAAGGGAGTTTGAAGGTGGTACTAAGGGACGATGCCTCGGCCATTGACCGAGTCATCGCATTCTTGCACCACTTGAAAATATTTTTTAAAATTTAATACATAAATATATATATTTTTTAATTTTATTTATATATATAATTCTCTGTGTTTCTTTTATTTATTTTAATTAAATTTATTTTCTGTTCTTGTTATTGTTATTGAGATTTATTTATTGGTAAATTGTTACCTATTATTGTTTTACATATTATTTATTTACTGTTATATTGTTCTTTGTTGTTATTTTGTTATTTAGTTTTTAAGAATTTTTTCATTGTTATATTGTTGTTTTTTGTTTTTTATTGTTGGTGTTTTATTTCGTTTTGTAATTTTTGTTGTATTTATTTATTTGTTTATTTATTAATTTATTTGATTTTATTTAAAACATCGCGTTCTGTGTTAGATTTTGTTTGGCGATGATAACCTCAATTGGTTTTTCGCCAGGAAAAAAAAAAAAAAAAAAAAAAAAAAAATTTATTTACTGTTATATTGTTCTTTGTTGTTATTTTGTTATTTAGTTTTTAAGAATTTTTTCATTGTTATAGGTTTATTGTTGTTTTTTGTTATTTATTGTTGTTTTTTTTTTGTTTTGTAATTTTTGTTGTATTTATTTATTTGTTTATTTATTAATTTATTTGATTTTATTTAAAACATCGCGTTCTGTGTTAGATTTTGTTTGGCGATGATAACCTCAATTGGTTTTTCGCCAGGAAAAAAAAAAAAAAAAAAAAAAAAAAAAAAAGAATCGACTGTAATTCCTCTTTTGAAGCCAGGTAAGGACAAAACTAACCCCAGTAGTTACAGGCCTATATCACTTACAAGCGTCTTGTGCAAACTACTGGAGAAGATGGTCAACCGCCGTCTTGTCTGGTACCTAGAAACCAACAACCTTCTTAGCAACGAACAATGTGGTTTCAGACTAGGACGCTCATCAGTTGACTAATTGGTTTTGTTAGAATCCGCTATTCAAGATGCCTTTCTCTTGCGTCAAACGCTCGTTGCGGTTTTCTTTGACCTTGAAAAGGCATATGATATGGCATGGAAAAGAGGAATTCTGAACACTCTGAAATCATGGAGTATACAAGGGAATATCCTAGCATTCATCGCTAACTTTCTTTCAAACAGATCTTTCCGCGTTCGACTAGGAGGCACGTATTCAAACAGCTATACACAAGAGAATGGTGTACCGCAGGGCAGCGTGCTGAGCGTCACGCTGTTTGCCGTTGCAATAAATAGTATCACCAGTAATATACGATCTCCGGTACACTGTTCCCTTTTTGTGGATGACTTTTGTATATATGTGCCTGCTCGTAGTATCGCAACTGCGGAAAGATCTTTGCAGTTAGCAATATACAGATTGGAGGAATGGTCAAAATCTACAGGTGACAAATTCTCTGCTTCGAAGACCCAATGTGTAGCATTTAGTCGTCGTAGGCAACACCAGGAGCCGATCCTATATCTTGACGGGGTTCAGCTTCAAACCACGGATAGTGTTCGATTTTTGGGATTTTTATTTGATAAAAGACTCTCATGGGGTCCACATGTTCGTGATTTGAAGGTGAGATGCAGCAAGAAATTGGATATGTTAAGAGTCCTTAGTGGTACGAATTGGGGAGCAGACAGAACTAGTATGCTTCGATTTTATCGCGCCGTCGTTAGATCGCGCATAGATTATGGTTGTCAAGTCTACTCATGTGCACGACCTACAGTTCTGAAAACTCTTGATACCATCCACCACTCTGGACTTAGACTGGCTACTGGTGCATTTAGAACTAGCCCAATCCCTAGTCTTCTTGTCGAAGCTGGGGAACCTGCCCTTTCTAGACGACGTCAGATGCTACAAATATCTTACGTTTCTGTTCTTCGAAGCAAACCCAACCACCCGGCATTTGAAAGCGTCTTTAACAATACGCTAAATCAAGTGTACAATACAGGTCAACGTTCGGCACTCCATTTGGCATACGAACGGATTGGATGACCTTGAGTGGCAACTTCCAACCTTGTTTCAACACAGTGAAATTATTTTCTCTGATGGATCTAAACTGGACAATGGCGTTGGGTGTGCGTTTTATGCATCTGGATGTACCTACACGTACGGATTGCTCTCAGCTTGCAGTGTTATCACGGCAGAACTATTTGCTATTTTTAAAGCTTTGACCGTCATTCAATCTCGATCCTCGCATTATCTTTTGTGTTCGGATTCCAAAAGTGCTCTTCAGGATGTTTTCTCTAGCAACCCTTTAGTTGGGGACATTTTGTGTGTTGTACACAGGCTTCAATTGAGGGGTGTAGGGGTAACTTTCTGTTGGGTTCCTGGACATTGCGGAATACTTGGAAACACAAAAGCGGATGAAGCGGCGAAGAACGCTACAAGTTTGGTGCCTCTTACTCAACTGGTTATGGCATCTGATTATGTGTGTTTCGCGAAACATTTATTGATCGCTGCTTGGAATGACGATTGGCATACCGTAATTCAGAATAAGCTGAGGGAAATTAAAGATACCGTCCGTCCATGGAGTTCTTCAATTCGTTCAAAACGTAGGGAGGAAGTGGTGGTTACACGCCTTCGCGTTGGCCACTCTTTTGCAACTCATGGATATTTGATGCGTCGTGAAGGTCCACCAATATGCCAATACTGCGGTGATATCTTTACAATAAATCATATTTTAGTAGATCTACTACTATTTACTAATAGTAGTATTTATTGGTAAACTGTTACCTATTATTGTTTTAAATATTGTTATTATTTATTTACTGTTATATTCTTCTTTGTTGTTATTTTGTTATTTAGTTTTTTAAGAATTTTTTCGTTGTTATACGTTTATTGTTGTTTTTTGTTATTTATTATTGTTGTTTTTTGTTTTGTAATTTTTGTTGTATTTAAATTTATTTGGTTTTATTTAAAATATTGCGTTCGGTTAGATTTTGTTTGGCGATTATAACCACATTTGGTTTTTCGTCAGGAAAAAAAAGAAAAAAAAAATTTTAAAGATCAATATCATTTAATATTGATTACTCAACAAAAATATCATGTAAGCCACAAAGAATAATGTAAACCAGAAAATAAACCAAAATCGCTAGTACCACGTAGACTATAAACTTTAAAAGCAAACTTTTTATTAACACTAACATTTTGTATTTAGATTAAAAACTTAAATTTTGATAGAATATAATTATATGAAATATATATAACAAGTCAGTCGAGAATATGCGCGAGTAACCATGTAAACCAAGTAATAATAAAATTTCTCTATTCTTAACTTTAAATAACTTATTGCTGTACTGAACGACAAATTTATGGAATTTTTAATTAGCTATTCAAATTTGAAATTAGTTTAATTTCATTAATTTAGTTTTAATTTCATTCTTTAATTTTAATTTAGTATTTATCTTTTACATTTAGTTATCTTGGTTTTCGTGTTTAGCCCTACATTTGTAGTAGTGGTTTAGATTAAGAAATAAGTAATATAGTTATATTTAGTTTATAATAATTTATAACGGCAATGATATCCTTCCCCAAGCAAGTGAATTCTCAATCCGATATGAGACTTCACCTCAGAACCTCGCATTCTCTGGTAGTTATTAAAGAGCAGATAATAGTTATATACTATATACCTAATAGTTAAGTTCGTGGTAACTCGACTTCGCATCGGCCACTCTTTGTTAACGCATGGATGGTTGACGAGACATGACGAACCACCACTTTGTCCGTTTTGTAAAAGTACCATCACAATCAAGCACATTCTGCTTGATTCTGATGAGTTGACCAATTTCTATATTCGTTACAATCTTCGAGGTAGTTTAAAGGTGGTTTTAAGGGACGATGTCACGGCTATCGACCGTGTCCTCGCTTTCTTACGCTACCTTAATCTATTTAATAATATTTTGTTTTATTTTGATTAGTTTTATTTATGTAATATTTATTTTAAAACTTAACTTTAGTTAGGCGATGATAACCTTAATAGGTTTTTCGCCTGAAAAGAAAAATACAAACAACTCGTGATTTTAGAACGCTGATATTTTAATTTTTGAAAGATTGTTAGGTCAAATGCTGCATGTGTGTGGCACAGATGGGTTATGGACAAATTTATAGGTTTCTTCATACATTATAAAATCTGTTATTACAGAACAAAACAATACTAATATAATGTAAGTTAATTTTCAACGTAAATAATATGTGCAAATATGGAAAATGAATCGACAAAAATAAAATAATAAATAAATATTTAATAATATTTAAATTTTGTATAATTTTAGGTTCTTTAGTTTTAGATAGTTACAATTAGTTTTAAACATTTATTTTATTTTGTTTTATTTTGATTAGTTTTAATTATGTATAATTATTTTAAAATTTAACTTTAGTTAGGCGATGATAACCTTAATAGGTTTTTCGCCTGGAAAAAAAATAATAAAAAGTAACAGTTAGTCATTGTTTTAAAAATGATTTCTCTTCTTCTCTAACATCATCTTTCGTACTTCTTTACGACCACAATCTTGAACACTTTCCACTGTGTGAATATATCGTTTCATGAATCCATCTTGGCCTTTAAGGTATTTTATCGAGTCCACATGATAATAACCATGATTGATTTCTCGCCTAGAAAAGAAATGATATGGCTCGAGGCATTTGGCTCATTTATCGACGGCAAATTCTAATCACAAACTCTTATTGGAGTCCATAAGATTAAAGCTTTCATCACTGTCAGAAGAGGTTTCGTATTTCAGTTTCTTCAAACTATTGGTCATCCTTATAGTGTTTTTTTACTTTGTGTTTTCTTTATCGTTCTAGTTTCTGTTTGTATGTGATGATTTTTTGACCAGTGAAATTATTTATTCAACATTTTAGTGTCATCTTTACAGGGCTAATATTTTCCTCTCCACTTCACATGAACCAACATTACCGCTTTAAGAAGAGAAAGTTAATTCCAATGGGTCTTCTGTACTTTGAGGTATTGTTATTGTCTTATCTGGGTGGTTTTCGGTTTCTTCATTCTACTGTATATTATTAGTGTTATCGGTTAAAAAAGCATAGTTTGGAATGTTTTGTGTAAAGGTATTTTCTTCTTGCATTGCCTCTGGTATTTTCTTTTACTGCTTAGATATAAAGTGATTTAGTAGCCAGGTTTCAAAGTTCGGAACAAGCTCTTATTTTAGATTAAGGTCATGTAGATCAAGTCTAAATGTAGGTCCCCGCAGGGGGGTGCGGACTAGCCGCACCTACGAGGGATTTGGCGTCCCTCGCGGTACCCTAGCCTAACACTACACCACTCACAAAGCGAACACAAACACACACACACACACACACACACACAAACACGCACGCATGCACATATACACATACACTAACATCTTCACTTAGGGAATTTGACTGGTCAGAATCGTTGCGCGTTGGGAGTGCTGAAAGGTCCAGAGCTTGACAAACTCTGGTCTGGGACGCTGATGTGAGCTTGCTCTGCCGAAGACGTATGCGCGGTTGCTGGTCCGCTAGCCACTTCGGTCCTTGGTCAGGGAGTGTCCGCGGTGCACAGGTGTCGGAGCCTGTGCACAGTATTACGAGTTCTCGACTGATGCCCATCCAGTCGAGCTAAGGAGGAAACTATGGGCCCCAGAGTTCCGGGGGTTGGAAATGATCGAAAGTGATCCATGGGTGTACCCGTTCTAATAGTCTCGCCCGTAACGCCTGACACGATGGTTAGCTTAAAACTATTTATGGAAAACCAACAAAAGTCCAACCAACCAACCAACCAGAGTAATGTGAAGAGGCGTCGTGAGGTTTCTCCGAAGATGCTTAGTGAAGTTAATGACACGAGGAGAGAAATGGATATAGCATCAACCAAACTACCGCCTAAATTTCTAATTGTCTCTAGCGCAGAAGAAGGAAAAGATCTTTCTAAGGTATCGCCTTTTCTGATCCATAAGGCCATAACTGGATGTGCAGCAGGACCTGTCGTTTCCATAAAAAAAATTACGGAATGGAACACTGCGGTTAGAAACAAGTAGTTCGAAGCAGTCACAATATTTGCTGAAAATGACCTCCTTCTTTGATCAGGTCAAGGTTTCGGTGGCCCCCCACAAAACCTTGAACTCATCAAAGGGAGTAATATCATGCAGGGATCTTTTGTATGTCCGTGAGGACGAAATAAAAGCTGAACTGGAATCGGAAGGTGTAACAGAGGTCGTACGAATTATGAAGATGGAAAACGGTCAGAGAGTTCCAACAACATCATTAATCCTGACGTTCGGGAAACCATCTATCCCGGAATATTTATATGCTGGCTATCAACGGCTTCCTGTTAGGCCCTACGTTCCCAATCCACGGCGGTGCTTTAAATGCCAACGTTTTGGACATGTCAGCTCTTCTTGCTCCAAGCCAGAGGTATGCGGACAGTGCGCATCTGAAGGCCATGTAGAAAAGGTTTGCACAAGTGCTCCGAAATGCCCAAACTGTGCTGGTGATCACCCTGCTCGCTCCTTTAACTGCCCAAAGTTCAAGGAGGAGAAAGCGATCCTCAGCATAATGGCAAAGGATAAAACATCTTTCCACGAAGCAAAAAAGAAGTTCAAGTCAACTCAACCTAGACTTGAAACAAAATCTTATGCTTCAGCTACCACCACTGAAAAGTCGTGTTATAACTGTGTTGAGCTACATAAAAAAATTGAACTTCTCACTGAGCAAGTTAATCAGTTATTAGCATTAGTGACTAAAAACATGGTTTCCAACTCAAAGACTAATGTAGAATGTACGGAAAAACCTCCATTGCCAGTTACCTCTGCGAAAATTATAAGAAGTAAGACACTATTAGAGACAAATATGAAAAACGTTAAAACTCCTAATACGAATAATAAAAATAAGAACAAAGCTGCACCTGTGAAAGTAGGTGCAAAACCACAAGCGACTCAAAAGAGGACCATTTCAAACTCCTCTTCTGAGTCAAAAAACTCTTCAGATTCCACCACTACAATAGTGGTGATGGAATCTGATGACTCTCTGCCTGGAACGTCCAACATTCCAGGCCAGCGAATTTGCAATGACAGCAGTGAGAGCCAGGTGAATCCATTTCACTAAAATACGATGTCCACACCTAAACAATCCGTGATTCAGTGGAACATTAACGGTGTTAAAAGTCACATTGAGGATCTCAAATTAATTGTAAGGGATGTGTCCCCTATGTAAATTTCTATTCAGGAGACACATCTCCATGAATCGCACAATTTCCATCTAAGGGAGTATTCAGTTTACAGATCGGACTTCGTTGCAGAAAATCGAGCTAGAGGTGGCGTAGCCATTCTAGCCCGTGACTGTGTCGACGCCGTTTCTCTGAACTTAATAACTCCCTTACAAGCAGTAGCAATTCAAACAGCTGTTCCATACAAACTCACTCTCTGTTGTGTCTACCTCCCACCTAGTGACAACCTGCAACAGAGAGATCTTGTAGACCTTATAAATCAGTTACCGACTCCGTTTTTATTAGTGGGCGATTTCAATGCCCACCATGTCTCATGGGGTTCCCCAAAATGCAACCCGCGAGGTAATCTAATCGAAAGCATCAGATCGGAACTGGATTTATACCTGCTAAATGACGGTTCTCCGACACATTTAGCAGCGTCAACAGGTGGATGGACAGCTCTAGACTTGTCATTATGCAGTCCTGTCTTGGCTACAAGGCTAAAATGGTCAGCATTGCCTGATCTTTACAGTAGCGATCACATTCCTATTGAGATCTCTTTGTGTGACTCCTCACCCTGTGGTGTTCGACATCCCCGTTGGATCCTGAAAAAAGCCAACTGGGAACAATTTTCACAAAATCTAGAATCACTGGACGTGGATTACTTGGCTCCCATTGATGACATTGTCAATTTATTTACAAAAACAGTTTTGAATGCCGCCGGAAAGGCAATTCCGAAAACCTCATCCAAACCACGACGACCACCTGTTCCGTGGTGGAATGATGAGTGCACTGTGATCCTTCGTCAACGGAGAAAAGCTTTGAACCAGTTCAAGAGACATCCAACGAGTGAAAACCTGGAAAAATATAAAATATTCCGTGCGAAAGCACGGAGAATATTTAGGCAAAGTAAACGAGAATCATGGTCGCAGTACATTGGCTCAATTACAAGAACTACAGCTCCATCTACAGTATGGAAGAAATTACGATCAGTCTGTGGCATTTCCGTTCCGATGCCATTAATTTCATTAAGGCATTCGGATGGTGTTTTGACCACGGACTGTGAGGAAATTGCCAATGTGCTAGCGTTATCGTTTTCAAAACATTCTTCATCTTCTGCATACAAGGACGCTTTCCAGGTGTTCAAACATAAACAGGAAGCCTTACCTTTCACCGTTGGATTGTCTGGAGATTCTTGTTTGAATATCCATTTCTCTATCGATGAACTAGAGTCGGCTCTCTCGTCAACGAAGGATTCAGCTCCAGGCCCGGATGATATTGTATACTCCATGATCAAAAATCTACCACCGTCGGCAAAACTAGTTCTCCTTCGGGTATACAACCGTATATTCGAGGAGCATGGTTTTCCCGATGCATGGTTAGAAGCGACAATAATTCCTCTTCTAAAACAAGGAAAGGACAAAACTAATCCCAGTAGTTACAGACCCATCTCTCTGACCAGCTGCTTATGCAAACTACTGGAGAAGATGGTCAACCGTCGTCTTGTCTGGTATCTAGAAACAAACAAACTTCTTACTAACGTCCAGTGTGGTTCCAGACAAGGACGTTCATCAGTTGACCAATTGGTTTTGTTGGAGTCAGCTATACAGAATGCCTTCATCTTACGACAAACACTGGTAGCTGTTTTCTTTGACCTTGAGAAGGCATATGACATGGCATGGAGAAGAGGAATTTTGAACGTATTGAAATCATGGGGTATACAAGGTAACATTCTTGCTTTTATAAAAAATTATTTGAATAACAGGACTTTCCGTGTACGTCTAGGAGGCATATATTCTGATCGTTGCGAACTAGAGAATGGTGTACCACAGGGTGGCGTTTTGAGTGTGACGCTGTTTGCTGTTGCCATTAACAGCGTCACTTCAAACGTACAGTCACCGGTCCACTGTTCCCTGTTTGTAGACGATTTTTGTATATATATGGCTGCTAGAAGTATGGCAACAGCGGAAAGATCCTTACAATTAGTGATTAATAAATTGCAAGAATGGACCAAATCTTCGGGCTTCAAGTTTTCGGCTTCGAAGACCCAGTGTATAGCATTTAGTCGTCGCAGGCAACACCAGGAACCTATTCTTTATCTTGATGGTACGCGGCTTCAAACCGCGGATAATGTGAGATTTTTGGGTCTTTTATTGGATAAAAGACTTTCATGGAATCCGCATGTGCGTGATTTGAGGACCCGGTGCAGCAAGATATTGGATATGTTGAGAGTTCTAAGTGGTACAAATTGGGGAGCAGACAGAACCTGCATGCTCCGTTTCTATCGCGCCGTTGTAAGATCGCGCATAGATTACGGCTGTATAGCCTATTCATCTGCTCGACCTACGGTTCTGAAACTCCTGGATTCAATACATCACGCTGGTCTTAGACTTTCTACTGGTGCTTTTAGATCAAGCCCAATCTCCAGCCTTCTAGTTGAAGCTGGAGAACCATCTCTCTCTATGCGACGTGAAATGCTACAAATATCATATTACACTGGTCTTCGAAGTAAACCCAAACATCCGGCATTCATAGCAGTTTTTGACAACCACCTCGAGGATCGTTACAATGTGCGTCAACGTTCAACTGCTCCCTTCGGAATAAGAACGTTGCGCATTTTTAGGAATCTAAATTTAGAACATCCACCTATATTCGAACGAACATCATGCTACATCCCTCCATGGACAATACAAAAGCCAAAATGTGACTTCTCATTGTCCATGTACCTAAAACACAATACTCCTGACGTTATTTATAGTCAGGAGTTTTTGCAGATTCAACAAACTCACCAACATACTGTGACTATATTCACAGACGGTTCAAAACTGGACAATGGGATAGGTTGTGCATTTTATATGGAAGGACAAACTTTCACTTACGGATTGCCCTCAGCCTGTAGCGTTTTTACTGCAGAACTTTATGCAATTTTCCAAGCTTTAAGATCAATTCCGTCTGCAAAATCTAAATATCTTGTGTGTTGTGATTCCAAAAGTGCTCTCCAGGCTATTCAGGAAATGTACACTAAGAACCCTTTAGTTGGAGACATCTTGTGCTCTATACACAGGCTCCAATTACGAGGTGTCGAAGTGTCATATCTCTGGGTGCCTGGTCACTGTGGAATATTCGGAAACACTAAAGCAGATGAAGGTGCAAAATTAGCTACAGGTATGTTGCCATCGACACAACGTGTGATGGCATCAGATTTTGTATGCAAAGTTAAATCTACACTATTCTCTGTTTGGAACGAAGAATGGCAAAATGTAAATAGAAACAAGCTGAGGGACATCAAAAATACCGTCCGACCATGGAGGACATCTGTTCGTTCGAATCGTAGGGAGGAAGTGGTGGTTACTCGACTTCGCATCGGGCACTCTTTGTTAACGCATGGATGGTTGATGCGACATGAGGATCCACCACTATGTCCGTTTTGTAGAAATAATATTACAATCAAGCATATCCTGCTTGATTGTAATGAATTGACAAATTTGTATATACGTTACGATCTTCGAGGTAGTTTAAAGGTGGTTTTAAGAGACGATGTCACGGCTATCGACCGTGTCCTCGCTTTCTTACGCCATCTTAATCTATTTAATAATATTTAAATTTTGTATAATTTTAGGTTCTTTAGTTTTAGATAATTACAATTAGTTTTTAACATTTATTTTGTTTAGTCTTATTTATGTAATATTCTAATATTTATTTTTAACAAACCTTAGTTAGGCGATGATAACCTTAATAGGTTTTTCGCCTGGAAAAAAAAAAAAAAAAAAAAAAAAAAAAATCTAAATGTAGGTAGTACTACGTAGTAGTTTAGAGGTCAATGTTGTAGATAGTGAGTTATGTGCCTTGGAAAACAAATATTAGTAATTTCATTTTCAACAGTCACTTGAAGTACAGAAACTGACATCTGCGACATGTATCCATCTAATTTAATGATGTTATTCGGGGTATGAAGTTTTCTTCAAGCCAAATCTTGAATAGTTCAGTTGTAATGTTGGCTGGTTTTCACTCAATTTATATCTGCTCTAGGTGTCATTGAGTCTTGAAATTCTTGTTTTTTTTTCGTTTAGAAATGCAAAAAGGAGGGAGAAAGTTTCTCTATGCATTGGAATAGGCATCCACTGTTATAGTTTCACCCTTTTCAGTTGACGACATGTGGTGAACATCTTTACTGTTTAATAAAAGTTTTCCTGCTACATTATTTAGATGCAAGCTGGTTTCGTCCATAATGTATATGACTGCAGGTTTATTAAGCAGATTTAGATCTGTCAGTAGGTAGTTAGTTTGACAGTAGGTAGTTAGTAGTTGAATATTAAATAATGTATTCTCTACTCATACCTGTAGCTCTAGCGATAAACGCATTCCCAGCTTTACGAATACATAGTGATGGAATTCTTTCCATAAGACATAACCAAGTCAGGAAATACTCCCCTCTTTCTTTGTTGAATTTATTGGACAGTTCCATTTCAGACGCAAGCTTGATGTTTTTTATGCGACTAACATGTTTTTCCGCCTCTACTCGGAGATATAATTGTGGACCAAATTCAATCTTTTCATAGTTCACCGATGTCATCTACGTTCGTTCAGGGGCACAAGTTGTTTTAGATGCTTTTTTAGCGTAATCATTGATTAATTCAACTTCTAACAAATCATTTTGGGTCCACTTACCTCTTGTAGTATATTTCTATAAAGTTAAAGAATATTTTATTTTGCTTTATTATTTTTTAAAACTCTTCGCTGATGAACAGTATATTCCACAAGTTCAACATCTGTAAGCATTTATTTTATTTTATTTTGTTTTATTTTGATTAGTATTATTTATTTATGTAACATTTATTTTAAAATACAACTTTAGTTAGGCAATGATAACTTTGATAGGTTTTTCGCCTGAGAAAAAATCAACATGTTCAGCATGTTCAAACCTTAGTCCTGTAACTAAATTAAACTATCAACCCATGGGGTTGCACGCTACAAATTTCATATCACACTGGTCTTCGAAGTAAACCTAAACATCCGGCATTCAAAGCAGTTTTTGATAACCACCTCGAGGATCGTTACAATGTGCGTCAACGTTCAACTGCTCCCTTCGGAATAAGAACGTTGCGCATTTTTAGGAACCTAAATTTAGAACATCCACCTATATTCGAACGAACATCATGCTACATCCCTCCATGGACAATACAAAAGCCAAAATGTGACTTCTCATTGTCCATGTACCTAAAACACAATACTCCTGACGTTATTTATCGTCAGGAGTTTTTGCAGATTCAACAAACTCAGCAACACACTGTGACTATATTCACAGACGGTTCAAAACTGGACAATGGGATATGTTGTGCATTTTATATGGAAGGACAAACTTTCACTTACGGATTGCCCCCAGCCTGTAGCGTTTTTACTGCAGAACTTTATGCAATTTTCCAAGCTTTAAGATCAATTCCGTCTGCAAAATCTAAATATCTTGTGTGTTGTGATTCCAAAAGTGCTCTCCAGGCTATTCAGGAAATGTACACTAAGAACCCTTTAGTTGAAGACATCTTGTGCTCTATACACAGGCTCCAATTGCGGGGTGTCGAGGTGTCATTTCTCTGGGTGCCTGGTCACTGTGGAATATTCGGAAACACTAAAGCAGATGAAGGTGCAAAATTAGCTACAAGTATGGTACCATCGACACAACGTGTGATTGCATCAGATTTTGTATGCAATGTTAAAACTATACTATTCTCTGTTTGGAATGAAGAATGGCAAAATGTAAATAGAAACAAGCTGAGGGACATCAAAAATACCGTCCGACCATGGAGGACATCTGTTCGTTCGAATCGTAGGGAGGAAGTGGTGGTTACTCGACTTCGCATCGGCCACTCTTTGTTAACGCATGGATGGTTGATGCGACATGAGGATCCACCATTATGTCCGTTTTGTAGAAGCAATATTACAATTAAGCATATCCTGCTTGATTGTGATGAGTTGAGCGATTTGTATGTACGTTACGATCTTCGAGGTAGTTTAAAGGTGGTTTTAGGGGATGATGTCACGGCTATCGACCGTGTCATCGCTTTCTTACGCCACCTGAATCTATTTAATAATATTTAAATTATATATACTTTTAGTTTCTTTCTTTTTAGTTACATTTAGTATTAAACATTTATTGTATTTTGTTTAGTTGGTTAGTTTTATTTTGAAATAATTATTTAAAATAAAATTTTAGTTAGGCGATGATAACCTCGATAGGTTTTTCGCCTGGAAAAAAAATCCAACTCGAGAGCACTTAGTTCCGCAAAATCCTGGTAGAGATAACTTGTAAGAAATTTTTAAATAATTTGTTCACCTTTGTTAGCAGGCTTTTATATGTAAGTGTAATATATCATTGTTTCAGAAAATTCTAGGGAAATTAAACCATCAGAAACGGAAAATTAAAAAAAAATATTTTCCTGATTTAGTGTCCCCTTAAACCAAGAAGAGATTATCAGTAGCAATACCATCATGTAGACAATTAAAGTACGAGTGAATGGTATTTAAACTTTTATTTATTTCTGCAAAAGACAATATTTTTTTATCATTAGTTTCTTGATCTCTACACTCACTGCTATCTGAATTGCAGACGAATACAGTAGGCGTTGACTCTGTTCGCTTTACTATTTCCATTTGGATATCTTTGTTACTCGGTTCATATCTCACTAACAAAATGTTATCCCCTTCAGCATTGCCGTCAAATGTTTCCTAATTCGTACAACTGTTTAATGTAGAAAGAATAACATTCCACAAATTAATCTCTTCATATCCCCCCCCCCATAAATTCTTCAATTTCAGATCCTTGTACGGGTAATTGTCGAATCTTTTACATACTCCCACAAGATGCAATCATGTCACGAGGAAAGAAACTGTTTCTATAACAGATCGTAGATAGCCAAATCGAGTGGTTGTAAGACGGGAGTACAGATAGACGGAACACGTACGTTTTGTAATTTGCATGTAATTGTAGGAGCTACACAGCTAAACAATTGTCTTCTAAAACGTTTTTCGTTCTTCATTTTCTTATTCAACTACAATAACCACTCGCTGGAAATAGGTTTTGTCTTCCAAGCATGTTTGTTTTCGCGATATGTGGATGGAATAGAGTCGCGCTTTAAAAATTAAACTTTTTAAAGACCTCCCGATGAACCTTAACCGATTTAATATGAAAACAATTACAATGTTATGTATTCAAGTTCTTTAATTCAAAAATAATCATACAGTAATAACTATCAAAACTATACTTACCAAAACTTAGGTAAGTGAATGTTTTCTATTATATTGAGCATATATTGAATTACTAATACCTTCGCAGGCAACACCAGGAACCTATTCTTTATCTTGATGGTACGCGGCTTCAAACCGCGGATAATGTGAGATTTTTGGGTCTTTTATTGGATAAAAGACTTTCATGGAATCCGCATGTGCGTGATTTGAGGACCCGGTGCAGCAAGATATTGTATATGTTGAGAGTTCTAAGTGGTACAAATTCTGGTGCAGACAGAACCTGTATGCTCCGTTTCTATCGCGCCGTTGTAAGATCGCGCATAGATTACGGCTGTATAGCCTATTCATCTGCTCGACCTACGGTTCTGAAACTCCTGGATTCAATACATCACGCTGGTCTTAGACTTTCTACTGGTGCTTTTAGATCAAGCCCAATCTCCAGCCTTCTAGTTGAAGCTGGAGAACCATCTCTCTCAATGCGACGTCAAATGCTACAAATTTCATATTACACTGGTCTTCGAAGTAAACCTAAACATCCGGCATTCAAAGCAGTTTTTGATACTACCTCGAGGATCGTTACAATGTGCGTCAACGTTCAACTGCTCCCTTCGGAATAAGAACGTTGCGCATTTCTAGGAATCTAAATTTAGAACATCCACCTATATTCGAACGAACAACATGCTACATCCCTCCATGGACAATACAAAAGCCAAAATGTGACTTCTCATTGTCCATGTACCTAAAACACAATACTCCTGACACTCTTTGTTAACGCATGGATGGTTGATGCGACATGAGGATCCACCACTATGTCCGTTTTGTAGAAATAATATTACAATCAAGCATATCCTGCTTGATTGTGATAAGATGAAAAATTTGTATATACGTTACGATCTTCGAGGTAGTTTAAAGGTGGTTTTAAGGGACGATGTCACGGCTATCGACCGTGTCCTCGCTTTCTTACGCCACCTTAATCTATTTAATAATACTTAAATTTTGTATAATTTTAGGTTCTTTAGTTTTAAATAATTACAATTAGTTTTAAACATTTATTTTGTTTTATTTTGATTAGTTTTATTTATGTAATATATTAATATTTATTTTTAACAAACCTTAGTTAGGCGATGATAACCTCAATAGGTTTTTCGCCTGGAAAAAAAATTGAGGTGATCTTGTTGAGAGTGTGAGAACGGAACTGGTTTTAAATTGGTTTTAAACATTTATTTTATTTTATTTGTTTTATTTTGATTAGTTTTATTTATGTAGTATTATTTTAAAAACTCAACTTTTAGCTAGGCGATGATAACCTCAATAGGCTTTTCGCCTGGGAAAAAAAAAAAAAAAAAAAAAAAAAAAAAAAAAAAAAACACGGAACTGGACTTATGTCTGCTAAATGACGGTTCGCCTACCCATTTAGCAGCATCTACTTGTGGATGGACAGCACAGCTGTTGACCTATCGATTTGCAGCACTCAATTAGCTACTAGATGCACATGGTCGGTACTCAATGATTTGTATGGAAGCGACCATGTGCTACTACAGCCTATAATAGATTGTTTCAGATGTATAAACTGAAGGAAGAAGCAATACCGTTTACCGTTGGGTTGTCTGAGGACTCTACTTTAAACACCCCTTTCTCTATAGGGGAATTGGAGTCAGCTCTTGCGTCAACGAAAGATTCTGCACCAGGTCCAGATTCCATTGTGTACTCCATGCTAAAACATCTACCATCATCGGCGAAACTTGTCCTCCTTCGAGTATACAATCGTTTATTCGAGGAGCGCTCTTTCCCCGATGCATGGTTAGAATCGACTGTAATTCCTCTTTTGAAGCCAGGTAAGGACAAAACCAACCCCAGTAGTTACCGGCCTATATCACTTACAAGCGTCTTGTGCAAACTATTGGAGAAGATGGTCAACCGCCGTCTTGTCTGGTACCTAGAAACCAACAACCTTCTTAGCAACGAACAATGTGGTTTCAGACTAGGACGCTCATTAGTTGACCAATTGGTTTTGTTAGAATCCGCTATTCATGATGCCTTTCTCTTGCGTCAAACGCTAGTTGCGATTTTCTTTGACCTTGAAAAGGCATATGATATGGCATGGAAAAGAGGAATTCTGAACACTCTGAAATCATGGAGTATACAAGGAATTATCCTAGCATTCATCGCTAACTCTCTTTCAAACAGATCTTTCCGCGTTCGACTTGGAGGCACGTATTCAAACAGCTATACACAGGAGAATGGTGTACCGCAGGGCAGCGTGCTGAGCGTCACGCTGTTTGGCGTTGCAATAAATAGTTTTGTATAATTTTAGGTTCTTTAGTTTTAGATTATTACAATTAGTTTTAAATATTTATTTTATTTTCTTTTGTTTTATTTTGATTAGTTTTATTTATGTAGTATTATTTTAAAAACTCTTTAAAACTAACTTTAGTTAGGCGATGATAACCTCAATAGGTTTTTCGCCTGGAAAAAAAACTTTGCAGTTAGCAATATACAGGTTAGAGGAATGGTCAAAATCTACAGGTTTCAAATTCTCTGCTTCGAAGACCCAATATGTTGCATTTATTCGTCGTAGGCAACACCAGGAGCCGATAATTTATCTTGACGGGGTTCAGCTTCAAACCACGGATAGTGTTCGATTTTTAGGTCTTTTATTTGATAAAAGACTCTCATGGAGTCGTGATTTGAAGGTGAGATGCAGCAAGAAATTGGATATGTTAAGAGTCCTTAGTGGTACGAATTGGGGAGCAGACAGAACTAGTATGCTTCGGTTTTATCGCGCAGTCGTAAGATCGCCCATAGATTATGGTTGTCAAGTCTACTCATCTGCCGGACCTACAGTTCTGAAAACTCTTGATACCATCCACAACTCTGGACTTAGACTGGCTACTGGTGCATGTAGAACTAGCCCAATCCCTAGTCTTCTTGTCGAAGCTGGGGAACCTACCCTTTCTACGATACTCCTGTTGTGGTCTAACACCAGATATTTTTATCCATTTATAAATCTCACCAACACAGTGAAATTATTTTCACTGATGGATCTAAACTGGACAATGGCGTTGGGTGTGCGTTTTATGCATCTGGATGTACCTACACGTACGGATTGCCCTCAGCTTGCAGTGTTTTCACGGCAGAACTATTTGCTATTTTCAAAGCTTTGACCGTCATTCAATCTCGATCCTCGCATTATAATTTGTGTTCGGATTCAGCAATAAAAGTGCTCTTCAGGATGTTTTCTCTAACAACCCTTTAGTTGGGGACATTTTGTATGCTGTACACAGGCTTCAATTGAGGGGTGTGGGGGTAACTTTCTGTTGGCTTTCTGAAGAAAGCTACAAGTTTGGTGCCTATTACTCAACTGGTTATGACATCTGATTATGTGTGTTTCGCGAAACATTTATTACTCGCTGCTTGGAATGACGAATGGCATACCGTGATTCAGAATAAGCTGAGGGAAATTAATGATACCGTCCGTCCATGGAGGTCTTCAATTCGTTCAAAACGTAGGGAGGAAGTGGTGGTTACACGCCTTCGCGTTGTCCCGCGGGGGGGTGCGGACACCACTCACAAAAACATACACACACACATACACACACCAACACAATCTATACACATTTCAACACTTACATCTTCGCTTAGGGAATTTTGACTGGTCAGAACCGTCCAGACTGCTGAAAAGTCCAGAGCGTGACAAACTCTGGTCTGGGTTGCTCATGTGAGCTTGCTCTGCCGAAGACGTAAGCGCGGTTTCTGGTCAACCAGCCGCTTCGGTCCTTGGTCAGGGAGTGTCCGCGGTGCATGGGTTCGGAGCCTGTGCACAGTATTAAGAGTTGTCGACTGATGCCCATCCAGTCGAGCTAAGGAGAAAAGCTATAGGCCTCAGAGTTCTGAGGATTGGAAATGATCTTATTGTGATCCAAGGGTGTACCCGTTCCTATAGTCTCGCCCGTAACGCTTCACACGATGGCTGGCAAAAAATATTTATGGATTCCAAAACCACGTCAAATATGACTAGTCTGAAGAGGACACGCCAGGATTCTCCTGACGATCATATTCAAAAGAATTTGAGTAAAAGTTGATGGTGGCAACGTCGCAGACATTGCCATCAGCAAAGTATTTAGTTGTTTCTAGTGCCGAAGAAGGGAAAGATATTTCCAAAGTTTCTCCCTTCCTTATTAACAAGGCTATTACTGCTTGTGCTGGAGGCCCAGTAGCCTCTATTAAGAAACTAAGAAACGGAACACTGTTAGTTGCGACTTCCACCGACAGACAAACTCGTTCTCTATCAAAAATGACCTCCTTCTTTGACCAGGTCATGGTATCTGTGGCTCCCCACAGATCCTTGAATTACTCAAAGGGGGTCATCACATGTAGGGATTTAATGTACCTTCCGGTTGATGAAATTAAGTCCGAACTGTCTTCTCAGTCAGTTACGGACGTTGTCCCTATCATGAAAATGGACAAAGGAGAAAAAGTAGCAACAGCTTCTTTTATAGTCACATTTGGAAAACCGGAAATATCCGAATACTTACATGCAGGTTACCAAAGGCTCTCAGTGAGACCATACGTGGCTAAATCTAGGCGCTGCTTCAAGTGCCAGCGATTTGGGCATATCGCTACGTGTTCGAAGCAGAACGTATGCGGTATATGTAGCGTTGAAGGCCATGATGATAAGGATTGTGATAATTCTCCGAAATGCGCCAACTGTGGTGGTGACCACCCAGCGCGATCCTACAACTGTCCCACGTTCAAGGAAGAGAAAGCTATCCTAGGCATCATGGCGAAAGACAAGCTGTCGTTTCCAGAGGCCAAAAAACTCTATCGATCCACTCAGCCAAAGACAGACAGTAAGACTTATGCCGCTACTCTGACCGCTTCCAAATCGTCCTGTAACAACTGTGCCGAGCTGTCGAAAAAAATTGAAGTTTTAACTGAACAAGTTTCTCGCCTTTTGTCCATAGTCACGAATGGTCCTCCTACTTTGAATTTAGTACAACCTGCAGCGACGGATAGTGATTTACCTCTTGTACCAATCCCTTCCACTGGGGGGATTGGAGCACGAAACAAGTCATTAAGTGAGCCTTGTGTTTCTGTGCAGAAGATATTATCAACGGGTAATAAACCTTCTGTGCAGAAGACGTTGGAAAAATCCAAACCACGGAAACCAGTGTTTCGTCAGACCACATCGCCTCCGTCGTTACCGGGTATTAAGAAAAACGCTAACAAAGGAGGGAATGTAAAAACTACCCCTCCTAAACCCAAAACTTCCTCAGATTCCATCCCTGAACGGGTGGATATGGAATCTGAGACATGTAAGCCTGAGACGTCTAAAAACGTCCCAGGCAAGAAAGGAGAGAGCACCAATGGATGTCAAATAAACCCTTTGCTAAGCTAATAAATGTCTTTGCTTAGGAAGTCAGTGATACAATGGAACGTCAACGGTGTTAGGAGTCACATAGAAGAACTTAAACTACTCGTGCGAGATGTGTACCCAATGTTTGTATGTCTACAGGAGACACATCACGCATCGCATAATTTCCATTTAAGGGAGTATTCAGTTTTTAGATCGGACTTCGTTACAGAAGATCGAGCTAGAGATGGCGTAGCCATCCTAGCCCGTGACTGTATCGATGCTGTTTCTCTAAACTTAATAACTCCTTTACAAGCAGTAGCCGTTCAAACAGCTGTCCCGTATAAAATCACTGTGTGTTGTGTCTACTTGCCACCACAAGAAAACCTGCATCACAGTGATTTAGTGAATTTAATAAGCCAGTTACCAACTCCGTTCTTATTGGTAGGGGATTTTAATGCCCACCATTCGTCTTGGGGATCTCTGACTAGAAACTCTCGAGGTGACCTTGTTGAGAGTTTGAGAACGGAACTGGACTTATGTCTGCTAAATGACGGTTCGCCTACCCATTTAGCAGCATCTACTGGTGAATGGACAGCTGTTGACCTATCGATTTGCAGCCCTCAATTAGCTACTAGATGCACATGGTCGGTACTCAACGAGTTGTATGGAAGCGACCATGTGCCTATTAAGATCAGTTTATGTGACTCCCAACCCTGTTATACCCGAAATCCCAGTTGGATTTTGCGAAAAGCCAACTGGGACATACTCGAATTACCTTGTATCACTTGACATGGATTATTTGACACCCATTGATGAAAATATAGAAAGTTTTACGAAAGCAATTTTAAATGCCGCTGAAAAGACCATTCCGAAAACCTCTACGCATCCACGCCGACCGCCTGTGCCGTGGTGGAACGATGAATGCACAGAAATCCTCCGTTTACGATGAAGAGCTCTTAGGAAATTTAAACGATACCCAACGAATGGAAACCTTCAGGAATATAAAATACTCCGTGCGAAAGCACGGAGGATATTTAGGCTGAGTAGAAAGAACTCTTGGGAACAGTACATTAGCACAATTACAGCAACAACTCCGTCTTCCACAGTGTGGAGGAAGCTAAGATCAGTTTATGGTACTTCCACTCCGTTGCCAGCCATTGCGCTGAAGCAACCAGATGGGAGATTAATCACAAACGGTGATGACATTGCTAATGTACTTGGAACATCTTTTTCTAACTTTTCTGCTACTACAGCCTATGATAGTTTGTTCCAGATTTATAAACTGAAGGAAGAAGCAATACCGTTTACTGTTGGGTCGTCTGGGGACTCTCCTTTAAACACTCCTTTCTCTATAGGGGAATTGGAGTCAGCTCTTGCGTCAACGAAGGATTCTGCACCAGGTCCTGATTCCATTGTGTACTCCATGCTAAAACATCTACCATCATCGGCGAAACTTGTCCTCCTTCGAGTATACAATCGTTTATTCGAGGAGCGCTCTTTCCCCGATGCATGGTTAGAATCGACTGTAATTCCTCTTTTGAAGCCAGGTAAAGAAAAAACCAATCCCAGTAGTTATAGACCTATATCCCTTACAAGCGTCTTATGCAAACTACTAGAGAAGATGGTCAACCGCCGTCTTGTCTGGTACCTAGAAACCAATGACCTTATTTGCAACGAACAGTGTGGTTTCAGGCAAGGACGATCATCCGTTGACCAGATGCCTTTCTCTTGCGTCAAACACTCGTTGCTGTTTTTTTCGACCTTGAGAAGGCATACGATATGGCATGGAAAAGAGGAATTCTGAACACTTTAAAATCATGGGGTATACAAGGAAATGTCTTAGCTTTCATAGCTAACTTTCTTTCAAATAGATCTTTCCGCGTTCGTCTTGGAGGCACGTATTCAAACAGTTATAAACAGGAGAATGGTGTACCGCAGGGCAGCGTGCTGAGCGTCACGCTATTTGCCGTTGCAATAAACAGTATCACGCGTTATATACGATCCCCGGGGAACCTGTCCTTCCTAGACGACGTCAGATGCTACAAATATCTTACGTTTCTGTTCTTCGATTTTAATATTTATTTTTAAAAACTTTAGTTAGGCGATGATAACCTCTATAGGTTTTTCGCCTGGAAAAAAAATCAAGTGTACAATACTTGTCAACGTTCGACCGCTCCATTTGGCATACGAACGTTAAGAATATTGGATGACCTTGAGTTGCAACTTCCAACTATGTTTGAACGACAAATGTGCTATCTACCTCCATGGATAATAAAAACGCCGCACTTCGATTTCTCATTGTCCAGTTATATAAAACACGATACTCCTGTTGTGGTCTACCACCAGGAATTTTTATCCATTTATAAATCTCACCAACACAGTGAAATTATTTTCTCTGATGGATCTAAACTGGACAATGGCGTTGGGTGTGCGTTTTATGCATCTGGATGTACCTACACGTACGGATTGCCCTCAGCTTGCAGTGTTTTCACGGCAGAACTATTTGCTATTTTTAAAGCTTTGACCGTCATTCAATCTCGATCCTCGCATTATCTTTTGTGTTCGGATTCCAAAAGTGCTCTTCGGGCTCTTCAGGATGTTTTCTCTAGCAACCCTTTGGTTGGGGACATTTTGTGTGCTGCACAGGCTTCAATTGAGGGGTGTGGGGGTAACTTTCTGTTGGGTTCCTGGACATTGCGGAATACTTGGAAACACAAAAGCGGATGAAGCGGCGAAGAAAGCTACAAGTTTGGTGCCTATTACTCAACTGGTTATGGCATCTGATTATGTGTGTTTCGCGAAACATTTATTACGCGCTGCTTGGAATGACGAGTGGCATACCGTGATTGAGAATAAGCTGAGGGAAATTAAAGATACCGTCCGTCCATGGAGGTCTTCAATTCGTTCAAAACGTAGGGAGGAAGTGGTGGTTACACGCCTTCGCGTTGGCCACTCTTTTGCAACTCATGGATATTTGATGAGTCGTGAAGATCCACCAATATGCCAATATTGCGGTGATATCTTCACAATAAAACATATTTTAGTAGACTGTGATAATGTATGCAATGTTCGTGCCCTTTTTAATTTAAAAGGGAGTTTAAAGGTGGTGCTAAGGGACGATGCCTCGGCCATTGACCGAGTCATCGCTTTCTTGCACCACTTGAAAATATTTTTTAAAATTTAATACATAAATATATATATTTTTTAATTTTATTTATACATATAATTCTCTGTGTTTCTTTAATTTATTTTAATTAAATTTATTTTCTGTTCTTGTTATTGTTATTGAGATTTATTTATTGGTATTTGTTACCTATTATTGTTTTACATATTATTTATTTACTGTTATATTGTTCTTTGTTGTTATTTTGTTATTTAGTTTTTAAGGATTTTTTCATTGTTATATTGTTGATTTGGTTTTTTATTGTTGGTGTTTTATTTTGTTTTGTAATTTTTGTTGTATTTATTTATTAATTTATTTGATTTTATTTAAAACATTGCGTTCTTTGTTAGATTTTGTTTGGCGATGATAACCACAATTGGTTATTCGCCAGGAAAAAAAAAAAAAAAAAAAAAACGCCATCGCGTTGGCCACTCTTTTGCAACTCATGGATATTTGATGCGTCGTGAAGATCCACCAATATGCCAATACTGAGGTGATATCTTCACAATAAAACATATTTTAGTAGATTGTGTTAATGTAAGCAATATTCGTGCCCTTTTTAATTTAAAAGGGAGTTTGAAGGTGGTGCTAAGGGACGATGCCTCGGCCATTGACCGAGTCATCGCTTTCTTGCATCACTTGAAAATATTTTTAAAAATTTAATACATGAATATATTTTTTTTATTTATACATATAATTCTCTGTGTCTTTTATTTATTTTAATTTAATTTATTTTGTGTTCTTGTTATTGTTATTGAGATTTATTTATTGGTATTTGTTACCTATTATTGTTTTACATATTGTTATTATTTATTACTGTTATATTGTTCTTATTTTGTTATTTATAGTTTTTTAAGAATTTATTCATTGTTATAGATTTATTGTTGTTTTTTGTTATTTATTGTTGTTGTTTTTGTTTTGTAATTTTTGTTGTAATTAAATTTATTTGGTTTTATTTAAAATATTGCGTTCCGTGTTAGATTTTGTTTGGCGATGATAACCACAATTGGTTTTTCGCCAGGGGGAAAAAATGTTTTCTTGTTAATCCATAAAATCTACAATCAAAGTCTCTGCAATGCTGAGGCAGCTCTCGTTCCATTTCATCAGTCAAAGCTCGTTTGAAACGTCCTAGTGATACTGGGATGGTACCCTGCAAAAGAAACAAACGTGTATGTAGGACTATTATTAGTGAAATAAAAATTACAAAATTATTTCTAAAAAATATAGGCTGAATTTCAATACACAATATTATTCATTGCTCAGAGATTCAGCAGCCTGCAAAACTCGTAATTTATGGGAGGAAATGCAAAGAGAAGAGATTTCACCATAATTGGACCTACATGATTTGAGATAAATATGGGTGACTTGACAAGACAGAAATGTGAACTCTTAAATACCAACTTACCGCTTTCAACCTTTTTCTCAAGGTACACTCGTTAATCCCCAGTTCTCTGGCCACTTCTCTTTTACTCTTCCCTGCTTCTAATTTCCGTTTAGCCTCTTCAATTGTTTCATTAGAAATAGGAGCTCTCTCTGATTTCCGTTTATAAGGTGCCATTGTGCCGAAAAAGGTTACTGAGAAAAAATTAATATGCATTTGAAAATGTAAATAGAATTCTACATTCATTAGGTTTTTCTTGGTATTAAAAAAGCAAGAGAGGGAGGCCAAGAGTACGTAGTTAAAAGTTGTTGCATACTTTTGGCCTCCCTAGTAGTAATTCTCAGACTTGTCACTAGATGCCAGCAGGTTACAAACAAAGAATTACTAATGGCTGGATGTTTTTGCCAATGAAATGCACTTTCATTTAATATAGGTTTAACACATTCACTGCTAAAAATTTAACAATAAGATGTCTATAATGCTAACAAATTTTTTTTTTACTGTAAACCTTACCTTTAGGTGTAACCTGAATCTATTTAATAATATTTAAATTATATATAATTTTAGTTTCTTTCTTTTTAGTTACAATTAGTATTAAACATTTATTTTAGTTTGTTTAGTTGGTTAGTTTTATTTTGAAATAATTATTTAAAATAAAATTTTAGTTAGGCGATGATAACCTCGATAGGTTTTTCGCCGGGAAAAAAAAAAAAAAAAAAAAAAAAAAAACCTTTAGGTGTAGGATGTTGGAATGTGATGGTCAAAAGTTCCACTTTTCGTTAATAGCTAATCAAATGACGTCATAAGTTTTGCCCCCACCGGTGGGGGCTTAGCACCCAAGGTTGCATCAGTAATGTTCAACTGTCACTAAATCACTTTATATCACCTCTATTTATTACAAAAAACATTTTTCATACATTCACAATGCTTCTTTTGTCAATTGACATATTTACATTATATAAACATATTAATCCTATCTCTGACATTTGTTGTCTGCACCCTAGACCTGCTGTTTGTAACACTTGTAACACTGATTGTAAAGTTTAAACTAAATCACTGTCTAATTTACTACTATATACAAACAATACAAAAGGCTATGTACACAACCCATCCATCTGAGCTTGTTTCTTATTTCATTTCGTGAAACTTTTTGAAGCATTCCTGTAAACATAGCCCAGGCTGTTCTGGGCATTGATCACAAAAATAGGAGGTTTTTACTTTTTTTCCTTGTTTGGTGCACACCCTACACTGCTTTCTCTTTAGCCTGTTACTCGTGTCCCGTTCTTCAGACCTTTTCGGCATATGAGGTATTGATGTCAATCTTCTCTGTGTTGGGCTGGGGACAGGTACAACTCTTGGTGGCAAAATACCCCTGATGACTTCAAGTCTAAAATCATACATGGTCATTTTCCTGATATGCATGCAGTACAATTTGTGAGCGTTTATTAGCATCATTTGAATAGCATGCACAAATAACTTTTTGTACCATCGTAATGTTTTACGTTCAAATGGATAATATGCTGCCATTTGGTCAGAGCGATCAACTCCTTTCATGAAGGCGTTATATTTTATAATGGGTAATGGCTTTTCTTTGGAGCGTCCTCTCTTGTCCAAGAACGTGACCATGTCGTTTTCATATTCTGTGGAAATATATGATACAGTTCTTTTATCTCTCCATTTGCCAATCATGACACCTTCCCCATATCTAGCAATAGTTTCACCTTTTTTTAGGTTGGCACATTTCACATCAGTAGGAACATTCCTCCGGTCAACTCTCAGAGTTCCTGTGCAGTATGTTTCTCGTGATAATAATTTGGCAGCAAGGGAAAAACTATTATAAAAGTTATCCATGTACAACGAATGTCCGTGGCCTAACTTATCTTTCATGAGGTGTAAAACAACTTTTTCTGTGTGTCCTTTACCAGAAAGCTTATCCTCGGAGCCAGAATATACAATGAACTTGATAATCAATCCATGAGGCTCTGTTAGGCTGTAAAGTTTAATTCCATATTTATGTCGTTTATTCTTGATATATTGTCTGAAGATCAAACGACCTCTCCAAAGTATCATCGCTTCATCGAGGGACAGCTCTCGTTGTGGATAATAAATTCCTAGCAATTTTGTATTGAAATAATCTATTACATTTCTGATTTTGTCCAATCGGTCATTTGAATTTTCACGTTTTTTCTGAAAGTAAAGGCAGCGTAAAATCAATAGAAATCTGTCACGGCTCATACAATCAGCAAAACACTTGAGACCAAATAGCCAGTCCTTTTTCCAGTAATCCTGAACACGATTCAATCTTATTGTTCCTGTATGAATAAGAAGGCCTAAAAATATTTTTAGTTCAGGCACTGTTAAATCTTTCCATTTATTTATTCGAGATTTGGGAGTCAAATTAGAATTAAAAAATATCTCAAAGGCATGAGAGTTTGTGTATTGTACTATATTTTCAAGGAGAACGTCATCTAACATAAGGTAAAACCAATCAATCGGTGTATCGCCAGGAATGGGCACTAAAAGGCTATTTACTTTTGTGAACTGAATTGGTCGAGGTCCACTACTAGTCACACACCATGTTGGAGGCATAACACCAACATCAGGATCATCATCACTTGTCTCTAAATTAGAGTCAGAATCTGAACTGATATTACCTGATGTAATGTCCGAGTCATCGTCTAGAAAATCTTCGACGTCATCAGAAACATTAACATCCCTTGAGGTTCCTGGTACACTTGGATCCATTTTTTTTGTATTGAAAAATATTAAAAATAATATAGTAGATAAAAAATTAATTACACACTATAGATTATAATCACACACGAATATAAATGTTCGGGACACTATATGCACTGACACGTTGGGGTGGAGAAATTCGGCAACACTAAAAACAGGCACAGCAGAAAATGAAATGTGATAATTACAAAGAAATGTGATAATGCTCCACAAAATATGCACAAAAGTATATCAAATGTTCACAAAATTTATACACAAATATAAAATAACAAGAGGTAATCAAAAGTCTCAGTAAGTTAGAGCGTGGTAGATTTGCACCCTCTGGTGGGGGCACCGCAATACGGTAGATATCGAAACCAACGCAGCACAAAATGAGGTTAGGTTACTATGTAATAATGCGAGAAAGAACAGTCCGGCTGTGACGAATGGCTAGGCTACACTGACCTTATCAATACACATACCCTTTAGCCCCCTCCGGTGGGTGCGCCGCCATTCTGTGATAGCGGCTGCACCCACCGGTGAAGGCGGCCGCAGTGAATGTGTTAAACAATATTTATGTACTTTATGTACTAAAAAAACCTTAAGTTTTACATCCTAAAAATTAGATAAAAAAGTAAGAAAACTGTATTTTACCTTGTATTTTGCCAACAAAGATTAGCTGATAAATGACAATACCGCTTCTTCTACTGCTGCTGTATGCTTACTAAAAAGTCACAACAGACATTCCCTGCAGTGTTGCCAACACCATAAAATTTCAGGTGTTGCAGTGTATTGTAACCACCGTTACCTTATGTGCCTGCTCGGTGTATGGCAACAGCGGAAAGGTCTTTGCAGTTAGCAATGTACAGATTAGAGAAATGGTCAAAAACTACAGGTTTCAAATTCTCTGCTTCGAAGACCCAATGTGTAGCATTTAGTCGTCGTAGGCAACACCAGGATCCGATTCTTTATCTTGATGGGAATCAGCTTCAAACCACGGATAGTGTTCGATTTTTTGGTCTTTTATTTGATAGAAGACTCTCATGGATCCCGCATGTTCGTGATTTGAAGGTGAGATGCAGCAAGAAATTGGATATGTTAAGAGTTGTTAGTGGTACGAAGTGGGGAGCTGACAGAACTAGTGTGCTTCGATTTTATCTCGCAGTCGTTAGATCGTGCGTTGATTATGGCTGTCAAGCCTGTTCATCCGCACGACTTACAGTTCTGAAAACTCTTGATACCATCCACCACTTGACTTAGACTTGCTACTGGTGCGTTTAGAACCAGCTCATTCCCTAGTCTTTTTGTCGAGGCTGGGGAACCTGCCCTTTCGAGACGACGTCAGATGCTACAAATATCTTACGTTTTAGGTCTTCGTAGCAAACCCAATCACCAGGCATTAAAAATAATCTTTAACAACATGCATAATGAAGATTACGATGCACGTCAACGTTCGACCGCTCCATTCGTCATACGAACATTACGAATAATGGATAACCTTGGGTTGCAACTACCTACAGTGTTTGAACGATCAATGTGCTATATACCTCCATGGATAATAAAAACGCCCCGCTTTGATATTTCATTGTCCAGTTTTATAAAAACCGATACTCCTAATGTGGTGTACTACCAGGAGTTTTTGGCAATACGGTATACAGATCCCACCAGTATAGTGAGATTATTTTCACGGATGGATCTAAATTGGACAATGGCGTTGGGTGTGCGTTTTATGCGTCTGGACGTACCTACACGTATGGATTGCACTCAGCTTGCAGTGTTTTTACGGCTGAACTATTTGCTATTTTTAAAGCTTCGCATTATCTTTTGTGTTCGGATTCCAAAAGTGCTCTTCAGGATGTTTTCTCTAACAACCCTTTAGTTGGGGACATTTTGTGTGCTGTACACAGGCTTCAATTGAGGGGTGTGGGAATAACTTTCTGTTGGGTTCCTGGACACTGCGGAATACTCGGAAACACAAAAGCGGATGAAGCTGCGAAGAATGCTACAAGTTTGGTGCCCATTACTCAACGAGTTATGGCATCTGATTATGTGTGTTTTGCAAAACATTTATTACTCGCTGCTTGGAATGACGAGTGGCATACCGTGATTGAGAATAAGCTGAGGGAAATTAACGATACCGTCCGTCCATGGAGGTTTTCAATTCGTTCAAAACGTAGGGAGGAAGTGGTGGCTACACCCTCTTTGGTTGGCCACTCTTTTGCAACTTATGGATATTTGATGCGTCGTGAAGATCCACCAATATGTCAGTACTGTGGTGATGTCTTCACTACCAAACATATTCTGTTGGATTGCGTCCGTGTAACTAATATTCGTGCCCTTTTTAATTTAGAAGGGAGGTTGAATGTTGTGTTAATGGACGATGCCTCGGCCATTTACCGCATTCTTACACCACTAGAAATTTTTTTTAATATTTAAAATATATGCTTTATAGTTATACTTATGTTTCTTTTAATTATCATCTACGTATATTTTTAATTTATTTATATTTAGTATATTTTATGTTCTTCTTATTGTACTATTAAGGTTCACTTATTGTTAAATTGTTGAATATTGTTGTTCTAAATATCGTTATTTATTCACTGTTATATTGTTCGTTGTTGTTATTTTATTTTGTTTTATTTTGATTAGTATTATTTATGTAACATGTATTTTAAAATTTAACTTTAGTTAGGCGATGATAACCTTAATAGGTTTTTCGCTTGGAAAAAAATCGCTTCGATTGGCGATGATAACCACATTTGATTTTTCGCCAGGAAAAAAACATATTAGAATTCTTTACAAACAACATTATAAAAACATTAACACACTTTACACACAATAATCACATTTCCAGTTCGTGTATTTAGCTTCACTATCATTCCAGCAACATGCACCATGTGCACAAGATTTGCATCTAAAGCACTGATACCATAATTCTTCCCTTCCACGCTCTCAGCTATGAATGCAGTCTTCATCTTCTTCAATATCATCATCGTCCTCCATATAATTTATCTCTAGTGATGACTCGGATGATGATAACGCGTAATCTAGTTGACGCTTTGTATTTTTCTTCACGTTTTTCTTTTTAGAAGCTTTAACTTTCTTTGATAATAACGTTTCAGATTTTTTGCTCAATCTTTCCTGCCTTTTTAGCTCTTGTAAATCTTTTTCCGTTTTCTTTTCCTCGAGCACTTGTTTGACAGGACTTCCAGAAATGTGGTAAGAAGCCAGTTTTTTCCTTGGTCGCCTGGTTGTTTTTTTTATGGCTATATTGAAAGTGGAGGAAGAGCTGAGCAAGTGGGGAACTGTGAACGAATTGTTCATGAAGTTGATGTTGAGGTGGAACAGTGGAGTAAATTGAAGGCTGAGAAGATAGATTTGCTAAAATGGTGGGTTCTGGAGGAAGGGTACCAACATGAAGGGTTCTGGAGAGAGGGTTGAAGAAAAAGACAGTTGTTTATAGGCAAGAGAATCCTGTTGATTGTTTTCAACAACATCAGTTATGTATGAAGCTTGAAAATCTATATCTGTAAAAATGTTGCTATCTAGAGGCTCAATTCCAGTAGCTTTAAACCCATTCACAGCAGTCTAAATAGTACTCACTCTAAGATAAGCTTTGCCAAACATCCTGGCTACCTCCCGAATTGTAATGACGGCTCCTGGGTTAGAAACCAAATAATCTTCACAGCCTTGACTATAGGCAATCTTTAGCGAACCGTAGAAAGCCACATCGAGCGGCTGCAACCTGTGACTTGTGTGCGCTGGATAACCTAGTAGGCATATCCCCATATTCCTAAAAATTCAATGAATTCCAAGGTAACATGTGAAGCATGATTGTCCATTATAACTAGGACAGGATTTTGATGACTTGTGTGAGCAAGATTAGTGAAGTGCTCTAAGTACTTCACAAAGTTTTGAGCAGTCTTCCATCTTGATTCATGAGCCTCCTTTGGTGCCTTTGGGTGTGCTATGTAAAACATTAGGATTCATCCTTACTCTGGGAAAGACAAGGAAAGGTAGAATGTAAATCCCAGTTGCACTCATACCTCATACGGCCGTGACGGTTACTCCTCGTGCAGCAGAGGAAACTTTAATCACACGAGGGGAACCAGTGGGTGAAATTACTTTAGGAGTTTTTGTTGGTACTGTGAAAAACCCTGTCTCATCGATGTTATAAATATTTTGTTCTTTGAACAGATACTTCAACCTAAGTTCTTTAAGTGTTTCAAAAAAATTCCCCACGTTAACTCGATTGAAGGCCATGAGTCGAGCTACCGAAGTTACCTCTGGCTTTCTCAAAGATAATTTACAATTAGGTAAAACGTTGTCTATAAGTCTTTTCCAGCAGTTTTTTTCTTCTTTATTAAACCGATGGCTCAATCCTAATTTCTCGCATATGAAAAACACAATTTAGCAAATTGTTTTTTTTTTTGTTATTCTAAATGCTGTTCTGTCTAAACCTGTAACATATTGTCTCAGCTCTTCAATTTGAAAGACCGTAAATGTGTTTTTAAACCTGTCCAAGCTCTGAGGATACTCCTAAAACAAATAGCCTACAAATTTTAACCGTAATTTTAAAAAAATTTTAAGCCATAGCTTATTCAAATTTTCAAGCTAAACATAATTTTCACTAAAATAAAATACGTAAGACTTCTCCACTAGAACAACATCTCTGTTTAAAATATCTCCGTTATGTTGATTCTGGCACGTTATACTTTCTTGCTGCAGAATTAACACTTACAAAATTTTATCTTTTATTTCAGCAATAGCAGCACTCATTGGTTCTTTATTCCATTTACCCCGGTCACTTTTTCTCGTATAATTTCGTGGCATGTTTATAATCCTACGGTTCTGAAACTCCTGGATTCAATACACCTCGCTGGTCTTAGACTTTCTACTGGTGCGCCCGCAGGGGGGTGCGGACTAGCCGCACCTACGAAGGATTTGGAGTCCCTCGCGGTACCCTAGCCTAACACAACACCACTCACAAAGCATACACATACACCCATACACACACCAACACAATCCATACACATTTCAACACTTACAACTTCACATAGGGAATTTAGACTGGTCAGAACCGTTGCGCGTTGGGAGTGCTGAAAAGTCCAGAGCTTGACAAACTCTGGTCTGGGACGCTGATGTGAGCTTGCTCTGCCGAAGACGTAAGCGCGGTTTCTGGTCTACCAGCCGCTTCGGTCCTTGGTCAGGGAGTGTCCGCGGTGCATGGGTGTCGGAGCCTGTGCACAGTATTACGAGTTCTCGACTGATGCCCATCCAGTCGAGCTAAGGAGAAAAGCTATAGGCCTCAGAGTTCTGAGGGTTGGAAATGATCTTAATGTGATCCAAGGGTATACCCGTTCCTATAGTCTCGCCCGTAACGCTTGACACGATGGTTGGCTAAAATCATTCTATGGATCCTAAAACTAAGTCAAATTGTTTGAGCTTAAAGAGGACTCGTCAGGATTCACCTGATGAGCCTAAATGTGACGACTTGAGGAAGAAGTTGATGGTGGCAACGTCACAAGCATTGCCATCGCCTAAATATTTAATAATTTCTAGTGCGGAAGATGGTAAGGATTTGTCTAAAGTTTCACCGTTTCTTATAAATAAAGCAGTTACTGCCTGTGCTGGAAGTCCTGTCGCATCTATCAAGAAATTAAGAAATGGGACACTGCTTGTTGTTACTAGTAGTGAAAGGCAGACCCGATCTCTGTTGAAAACGACTTCCTTCTTCGACCAAGTCAAGGTTTCTGTGGCTCCCCATAGATCGTTGAATTTCTCTAAGGGGGTCATCACATGTAGGGACTTGATGCACGTCCCAATAAATGAAATCAAGGCCGAACTCTCGTCACAGTCTGTTACGGATGTGGCTGTAATTATGAAATCTGAAAAAGGCGAGAAAATTAAAACAGCCTCTTTCATACTTACTTTTGGGAAACCAGAGATTCCTGAATATATTAATGCTGGTTATCAAAGGCTGACAGTGAGGCCTTACGTAGCTAATCCTCGGCGATGCTTCAAGTGTCAGCGTTTTGGGCACATTAGTTCTGCGTGTTCTAAACAGAGTGTATGCGGCAAGTGTAGCATGGAAGGTCATGATGAAAAAGATTGCGGTAACCCCCCGAAGTGCGCTAACTGTGGGGGGCGATCATCCAGCGCGATCTTACAACTGTCCTCACTTTAAGGAGGAGAAAGGTATCCTTGGCATTATGGCTAACCAGAAGATATCATTTGCTGAAGCTAAGAGGATCTTTAAAGCTTCCCAACCAAATGTCAATAAAACTTATGCTGCTTCCGCGAGCGCTACGAAGTCTTCCTGTGCCAACTGCGCAGACCTGACCGGAAAAATTGAAGCCCTTACTGAGCAGGTTGCACGCCTTCTGTCTTTAGTGACAAATGGACCTTCAGTAAGTATAGTACAACCAGCGCCTACGCCGAGTAATCTGCTAGTACGTAGCAAATCAGACGATACAAGCATTCCTACACAGGTATCTCTCCACAAAGGAAAGACATTTAGAACAATTAATAAGTCTGAAAGCGTTAAGTCCGTAACATCAGAGGGTAGGAAAAATAAATCAAATTTTAATATTTTAAAAAAGAATGCCCCAATTAAAGTTGGGGAGAAAAAAGAAAAAAAAGCAAAGGCCAAAGGAGGGGCCCATTCCATCTCACCTCCTGAGCATACAAATTCCTCGAGTTCCACCACTGCAATAGCGGTGATGGAATCCGATGATACATTGCCTGAAGCGTCTCCTGACGTTCCAGGTAAATTAACATTTAATGCCAACAATAAGAGCCAGGACAATCCTTTTCACTAAGTAGCAATGTCCACACCTAAACAATCCGTGATTCAGTGGAACATTAACGGTGTTAGAAGTCACATTGAGGATCTCAAATTAATTGTAAGGGATGTGTCCCCTAAGTACATTTGTATTCAGGAGACACATCTTCATGAATCGCACAATTTCCATCTAAGGGAGTATTCAGTTTACAGATCGGACTTCGTTACAGAAAATCGAGCTAGAGGTGGCGTAGCCATTCTAGCCCGTGACTGTTTCGACGCCGTTTCTCTGAACTTAATAACTCCCTTACAAGCAGTAGCAATTCAAACAGCTGTTCCATACAAACTCACTCTATGTTGTGTCTACCTCCCACCAAGTGACAACATGCAACAGAGAGATCTTGTAGACCTTATGAATCAGTTGCCGACTCCGTTTCTATTAGTGGGCGATTTCAATGCCCACCATGTTTCATAGGGTTCCCCAGAATGCAACCCGCGAGGTAATCTGATCGAAAGCATCAGATCGGAACAGGATTTATACCTGCTAAATGACGGTTCTCCGACACATTTAGCAGCGTCAACAGGTGGATGGACAGCTGTAGACCTGTCATTATGCAGTCCTGTCTTGGCAACAAGGCTAAAATGGTCAGCATTGCCTGATCTTTACAGTAGCGACCACATTCCTATTGAGATCTCTTTGTGTGACTCCTCACCCTGTTGTGTTCGACATCCCCGTTGGATCCTGAAAAAAGCCAACTGGGAACAATTTTCAGAAGATCTAGAATCACTGGACGTGGATTACTTGGCTCCCATTGACGACATTGTCAATTCATTTACAAAAACCGTTTTGAATGCCGCCGGAAAGGCAATTCCGAAAACCTCATCCAAACCACGACGACCACCTGTTCCGTGGTGGAATGATGAGTGCACTGTGATCCTTCGTCAACGGAGAAAAGCTTTGAACCAGTTCAAGAGACATCCAACGAGTGAAAACCTGGAAAAATATAAAATCTTCCGTGCGAAAGCACGGAGAATATTTAGGCAAAGTAAACGAGAATCATGGTCGCAGTACATTGGCACAATTACAAGAACTACAGCTCCATCTACACAGTATGGAAGAAATTACGATCAGTCTGTGGCATTTCCGTTCCGATGCCATTAATTTCATTAAGGCATCCGGATGGAGTTATGACCACGGACTGTGAGGAAATTGCCAATGTGCTAGCGTTATCGTTTTCAAAACATTCTTCATCTTCTGCATACAAGGACGCTTTCCAGGAGTACAAACGTAAACAGGAAGCCTTACCTTTCACCGTTGGAGTGTCTGGAGATTCTTGTTTAAATAACCATTTCTCTATCGACGAACTAGAGTCAGCTCTCTCGTCAACGAAGGATTCTGCTCCAGGCCCGGATGATATTGTATACTCCATGATTAAAAATCTACCACCGTCGGCAAAACTAGTTCTCCTTCGGATATACAACCGTATATTCGAGGAGCACGGTTTTCCCGAAGCATGGTTAGAAGCGACAATAATTCCTCTTCTAAAACAAGGAAAGGACAAAACTAATCCCAGTAGTTACAGACCCATCTCGCTGACCAGCTGCCTTTGCAAACTACTGGAGAAGATAGTCAACCGTCGTCTTGTCTGGTATCTAGAAACAAACAAACTTCTTTCTAACGTTCAGTGTGGTTCCAGACAAGGACGTTCATCAGTTGACCAATTGGTTTTGTTGGAGTCAGCTATACAGAATGCCTTCATCTCACGACAAACACTGGTAGCTGTTTTCTTTGACCTTGAGAAGGCATATGACATGGCATGGAGAAGAGGAATTTTGAACGTACTGAAATCATGGGGTATACAAGGTAACATTCTTGCTTTTATAAAAAATTATTTGAATAACAGGACTTTCCGTGTACGTCTAGGAGGTATATATTCTGATCGTTGCGAACTAGAGAATGGTGTACCACAGGGTGGCGTTTTGAGTGTGACGCTGTTTGCTGTTGCCATTAACAGCGTCACTTCAAACGTACAGTCACCGGTCCACTGTTCCCTGTTTGTAGACGATTTTTGTATATATATGGCTGCTAGAAGTATGGCAACAGCGGAAAGATCCTTACAATTAGTAATCAATAAATTGCAAGAGTGGACCAAATCTACGGGCTTCAAGTTTTCGGCTTCGAAGACCCAGTGTATAGCATTTAGTCGTCGCAGGCAACACCAGGAACCTATTCTTTATCTTGATGGTACGCGGCTTCAAACCGCGGATAATGTGAGATTTTTGGGTCTTTTATTGGATAAAAGACTTTCATGGATTCCGCATGTGCGTGATTTGAGGACCCGGTGCAGCAAGATATTGGATATGTTGAGAGTTCTAAGTGGTACAAATTGGGGAGCAGACAGAACCTGTATGCTCCGTTTCTATCGCGCCGTTGTAAGGTCGCGCATAGATTACGGCTGTATAGCCTATTCATCTGCTCGACCTACGGTTCTGAAACTCCTGGATTCAATACATCACGCTGGACTTAGACTTTCTACTGGTGCTTTTAGATCAAGCCCAATCTCCAGCCTTCTAGTTGAAGCTGGAGAACCATCTCTCTCTATGCGACGTCAAATGCTACAAATTTCTTATTACACTGGTCTTCGAAGTAAACCTAAACATCCGGCATTCAAAGCAGTTTTTGATAACCACCTCGAGGATCGTTACAATGTGCGTCAACGTTCAACTGCTCCTTTCGGAATAAGAACGTTGCGCATTTTTAATAATCTAAATTTAGAACATCCACCTATATTCGAACGAACATCATGCTACATCCCTCCATGGACAATACAAAAGCCAAAATGTGACTTCTCATTGTCCATGTACCTAAAACACAATACTCCTGACGTTATTTATCGTCAGGAGTTTTTGCAGATTCAACAAACTCACCAACACACTGTGACCATATTCACAAACGGTTCAAAACTGGACAATGGGATAGGTTGTGCATTTTATATGGAAGGACAAACTTTCACTTACGGATTGCCCTCAGCCTGTAGTGTTTTTACTGCAGAACTTTATGCAATTTTCCAAGCTTTAAGATCAATTCCGTCTGCAAAATCTAAATATCTTGTGTGTTGTGATTCCAAAAGTGCTCTCCAGGCTATTCAGGAAATGTACACTAAGAACCCTTTGGTTGGAGACATCTTGTGCTCTATACACAGGCTCCAATTACGAGGTGTCGAGGTGTCATTTCTCTGGGTGCCTGGTCACTGCGGAATATTTGGAAACGCTAAAGCAGATGAAGGTGCAAAATTAGCTACAAGTATGGTACCATCGACACAACGTGTGATGGCATCAGATTTTGTATGCAATGTTAAAACTGTACTATTCTCTGTTTGGAATGAAGAATGGCAAAATGTAAATAGAAACAAGCTGAGGGACATCAAAAATACCGTCCGACCATGGAGGACATCTGTTCGTTCGAATCGTAGGGAGGAAGTGGTGGTTACTCGACTTCGCATCGGCCACTCTTTGTTAACGCATGGATGGTTGATGCGACATGAGGATCCACCACTATGTCCGTTTTGTAGAAATAATATTACAATCAAGCATATCCTGCTTGATTGTAATGAGTTGACAAATTTATATATACGTTACGATCTTCGAGGTAGTTTAAAGGTGGTTTTAAGAGACGATGTCACGGCTATCGACCGTGTCCTTGCTTTCTTACGCCACCTTAATATATTTAATAATATTTAAATTTTGTATAATTTTAGGTTCTTTAGTTTTAGATTATTACAATTAGTTTGAAACATTTACATTTATTTTATTTTATTCTGTTTTATTTTGATTAGTTTTATTTATGAATTATTAATTTAAAAACTCAACTTTAGTTAGGCGATGATAACCTCAATAGGTTTTTCGCCTGGAAAAAAAAAAAAAAAAAAAAAAAAAAAAAAAAAAAATTATCAGCATAACCGCAGCCAATGACGTCAAACACAATGTCGGTCAAGATGGCGTCCGGACCAGCGGCAGGTCATCTGTATAGGATAACTGTTGCTTGCCACCTATACTTGCTATAGCATTAGTCCATCTGCAGGGCAGTGCAGTTACATACTTGTGCCTATGACCATGATCAGACGTTATTCACGGGGTTCTCATTTCAAACAGGATTATCGAATCTGCCCATCTACAGGGCATACTATGATAAAGAGGAAGATCATCACGCCATCTGCCATGTACAGAGATATTATGATGGGTTAGTTAGTGACCCACAGTTAGCCTGTGTGATAGGCTAAGCATTGGTAGTGCTATTTACTTAGCTAATGTGACGAGTTATGTGTTGGTAACTGTGATAAGTAATGCATTGGTAGCCGTCCATACCTTGCTGTTGTCGTAGTTCATGCGATGGTAGGTTTTCCTTACGGAGCTATTGTCTTAGCCTTGATATAGGTCTTACGTAAGTATTATCTTGGGTCATGGATCGGTAACAGTTTTTTTACGTAGCTATTGTGATAGTGGTAGCTGTCTTTACGAGGCTAGTGTGACGGTTCATTATTTAGTAGCAGTCATTACTGAGTTAGGTTATTCATCTTTAGCTGTCTTTACATAGCTATTATGATAGGGTATGTATTGGTTGTTATCTTTTCGTAGCTATTTTAATGGGGTAGGCATTGTTAGCTGCCTTTACGCAGTTATTGTGAAATGTTATGCATAGCTGTTTTTACATAAGTCTTGTGATAGGTTATACAATATTAGCCGTCTGTACGTAGCTATTATGGTAGGGTGAGCATCGGTAGCTCTTTTAACGTAACTATTGTGATATAGTATGGATTGGTAGCTGTCTTTACAAAGATATCGCCTAAGGTCTTAAATTGATACAGGGCTTTACGTAACTAATGTCTTAGATTATGAGTCGGTAACAGTTTTGACATAGCTATTGTGGTAAAGTATAAATTGGTAGCTGGTTTTACAGAGATATTGTCTACATTCACGGTTTGATGGAGGTGTTTACGTAACTATTGCGATAGAGTTTGTATTGGTAGCTGTATTTACACATCTATAGTGACAGGTTATGCATTGGTAGCTATCTTTATGGGGATATTGTGTAAGATTATGGATTGCTAGCCGTCTTTGCGTAGCTATTGTGATTGTGTATGCAATAGTAGCTGCCTTTACGTAGCTGTAGCTATTGTTAAGGGCTGACTCCAAGGTAGCTTTACCTACGACCTGACTACAAGGTAGCTTTACCTACGACCTGACTACAAGGTAGCTTTACCTACGACCTGACTACAATTTAGCTTTACCTAAGGTCTGATTCCAGAGAGGATTTACCTGAGACCTGGCCTCAAGTATAACTTACCCTAAGGCCCGACTCTAAGCTGGCTTTACCTATGGCTTGCCACAGGGGTTGCTTTACCCAGGGTAACTCCAAGGTAGCTTTACCTACGACCTGACTTGACGGTGTCTTTACCTATGGCCTGACTCCAGGGTAGCTTTACCTAAGATTAGATAGAGGTACTCGCCTTAGTCAGTATGTTGTAACTGATACAACATACCTAAACAATATATGTAGAGCCCAGATCATAAAGGCCTTGACGGTTTCTACATAGCTATTTTGGTAAGCGTTGGTAGCTATAGTTATGTCTAAGGCCTAAGGCTTTTGCCAGTGCCTTCACTAACCATAACCCATTTGACCTCGGTGTAGATGTTGGTTGATTAGCGTAAGTTTTTCAACGTTGATTAGCTGAAACGTTGAACTAGCCTTCACCAGCCGTAGCCTATTTGAACTTGGTGTAAATGTTGTTCGTTTGAACTTCGCGTATGTTGGTCGGTTAAACTTAGCGTAAGACAGTTGTTTAGTTGAAACGTTGGTTATTTGATCTAGCCTGCACTGGCGATAGCCCGTTTGAACACGGTATCAACATAGCCGCCATCTTGTTCTCCGCCCTGGATGACGTCATATTCGATCCTAAGTTGTGCATCGGATACTATGTGTTACCTTATATCACGCCACTCATCAGATGCTATGTGTTAGCCCATAGTCAAGCTATACATCGGGTGCTATATGATGAACATTAGCCAAGCTATGCAATGGATATTATGTGTTACTTTGTATTCAAGCTTCTCATCGGATACTATTTGTTAACCTATAGTCAAGCTTTGCATCGGATACTGTGTGTGGTACCTAGTCAAGCCATTCTTTGGATACTATGTGATGCGCATTAGCCTAGCTATGCAACAGGTACTGTGTGTTATCCATTAGCTAAGCTACGCATCGGATACTGTGTGTTAACCATAGTCAAACTAACTATTAGTTATCCACTAGCCTAGCTATGCTTTGGATACCATGTGTTAACCATTAGTCAATCTATACCTCGGATACTATGTGCTAGCCCTAGTCAGGCTATGCATCGGGTACTATGTGTTAATCATTAGCCTAGCTATGCAACAGGTACTAATTAATAACCATTAGCCAGACTATGCAATGATTATTATGTGTTAGTTTGTAATCAACCTACTCTACGGATACTATGAGATAAACCTTAGTCAATCTACTCATCGGATACTGTTTGTTAAACTCTAGTCAGCCCGGGAATCGGATATTTTGTGTTAACTTGCAGTCAATCTATGCATCGGATATTATGTGTTAGTTCGTAATCAACCTACTCATTGGATACTATGTGATAATCATAGGGAAGATATGCTTTGGATACTGTTTGTTAAACCATACTCAAGCTATGCATTGGGTACTACATGATGAACATTAGCCTGGCTATGCACTGGAGATTATGTGTTGGGCTATAGTCAAGCTACTTATCGGATACTATATGTTAACCCATAGTTAAAAATAACTATTAGTTAACCATTAGCCCAGCTATGCATCGGATACTTTATGTTGGTCATTAGCCAAGCTATGCATTGGATGTGTTACCCATTAGTCAGGCTACACATCGGATAATATGTGATATTCCATAGCCAGGCTCAGCATTGGCTACTATGTGCTAACCATTAGCGATGCTATGCACCGGATATTATGTGTTGGGGCATACTATGTGTTAATGATTAGCCAGGCTAGTGTTTCTTTCCAGCTGACTTTTGAAATGACATGTGTGACTATATCTAGACCATACATAATTGATAAGCCAATTTTGGGGAGTTTATGCTTATTTAGCGAGGTTATGCACCGGATATTATGTGTTGGGGCATACTATGTGTTAATGATTAGCCAAGCTATGTATCAGGTATTATGTGGTAATTTGTGGGCAGCTTGTAGGATAGTGAGTGATAACCATTAGCTAAACTATGCACTGGATATAATGTGTTATACTTTGTAGGTCCATGTCTTCTTACGTTACAATCTTCGAGGTAGTTTAAAGGTGGTTTTAAGGGACGATGTCACGGCTATCGACCGTGTCCTCGCTTTCTTACGCCACCTTAATCTATTTAATAATATTTAAATTTTGTATAATTTTAGGTTCTTTAGTTTTAGATTATTACAATTAGTTTTAAACATTTATTTTATTTTATTTGTTTTTATTTTGATTAGTTTTATTTATGTAGTATTATTTTAAAAACCCAACTTTAGTTAGGCGATGATAACCTCAATAGGTTTTTCGCCTGGGTATGATAGCATGCATGTTGGCTTAGCATAGTATTTATGTAGGTTTACACGCATATTTGTTTAACAGCTTATATATGGCTATGTAGAGTATATTGCATGCTGGTTTAACATAGTATATATGCCTATATTGGTTAGCATTGTATGTATATAGGTTGCGTAACTTTTTAATTATATTGTAATATTTGTTGACCGTCATGGGCGTGATAGGTTATGCATTGTTAGCTATACCATATAGTACTTCCCGTATTATACGGTTGTGTGGTTCTAGCTGATAGACGAGGTGTAAATGTGTGTCAGGCTCAGATCATATAGGCTTTGGCCAGTGGTTTACCGACATAGTAGGCACATTTAGGGATTCATGTAAGTCGGCTTAGCATAGTATGTATGCAGGTTTACACGCATATTTGTTTAACACATTATGTGTGCTATCACGTATGTTGGCTTAACATGGTATATACGCCTATGTATGATAGCATGAATGTTGGCTTAGCATCTTTTTAGAATCGTTTTATATCATATATTTATTCACGTTTTGTGATAGGCCTCATTATTAGTGTTTCTCCATATATACCTTTATATCTAGATACATTTACAGCTATAGGATATATCCATTGAAGCTATTTGATTATTTACACTGATTTCTGATTATATATGTAGGCCTTTGTATGCCGATATTACATAGTAAGTTGATACAGTAATCAAAACATAAACACGCGCCTAGATTCACATCGACACAGCCGTGCGGGTTTTTTAAGCTTGCTATAGCGGTCGCCGGCTGCCGTTGCTGTTTTTAGATAATGCGTTATCGCTGCAAGTCTGCACATGTCTAGCACACGGTCACCAGCTATGTAGGCCAAACGTATTCCTTGAAACGACAGGGCTTTGTTGCATTGTTTATTGATTTAGTAGCATAGACAAATTTTGAGTTTGACAAACATAACCCCTTGCCCCGCATCAGCCAATTTATTTAGGGGTAGAACACTCTAGTTAGGGTGAGCCTACTACTTGTCTAGAGTCGCTCGGGCCTCGATCAGAGATACGTCATCAGATATATTAAATTAGAGCCTGACTCTAGTGTGAATTTGGCTCGGGCCTTTCTCCAGGGTGGCTCTAACTAGGGCCAGGCTTTACCTAAGTCCATATTCCAAGGTATCTTTATCTAAGGTCTAACTCCATGGTAACTTTACCTAAGGCATAGCTCCTGGGTGACTCCAGTATGACTTTACCTATGACCCTATTCCAGGGTAGCTTTACCTAAGAATTGGTGGAGGTATATGTCTTGGTCGAAAGGCTGGAATTGATATAGCAAACATCCCGAACCTAAGACCAGACTCTTGGGTAGCTTTACTTAAACCCGCAGGGGGGTGCGGACTAGCCGCACCTACGAGGGATTTGGCGTCCCTCGCGGTACCCTAGCTTAACATTACACCACTCACAAAACGAACACAAACACACACACACGCACGCATTCACATATACACATACACTAACATCTTCTCTTAGGGAATTTGACTGGTCAGAATCGTTGCGCGTTGGGAGTGCTGAAAGGTCCAGAGTTTGACAAACTCTGGTCTGGGACGCTGATGTGAGCTTGCTCTGCCGAAGACGTATGCGCGGTTGCTGGTCCGCTAGCCACTTCGGTCCTTGGTCAGGGAGTGTCCGCGGTGCACAGGTGTCGGAGCCTGTGCACAGTATTACGAGTTCTCGACTGATGCCCATCCAGTCGAGCTAAGGAATGAAACTATGGGCCCCAGAGTTCCGGGGGTTGGAAATGATCGAAAGTGATCCATGGGTGTACCCGTTCTCATAGTCTCGCCCGTAACGCCTGACACGATGGTTAGCTTAAAAACAACTTATGGAAAACCAACAAATGTCCAACCAGTTGAATGTAAAGAGGCGTCGTGAGGTTTCTCCGAAAATGCCTAGAGAAGTAAATACGAGGAAAGAAATGATTTTAGAATCACCAAAGTTCTTAATTGTGTCTTGCGCAGAAGATGGCAAAGATCTTTCAAAGGTATCGCCCTTTGTAATCCAAAAGGCTATAACTGAATGCGCCGCAGCACCTGTCTCTTCCATAAGGAAGTTAAGGAACGGAACACTGCTGTTAGAAACAAGCAATGCGAAGCAGTCACAGTTATTATTAAAAATGACCTCCTTCTTTGATCAGGTCAAGGTTTCGGTGGCTCCCCACAAAACCTTGAACTCATCAAAGGGAGTAATATCATGCAGGGATCTTTTGTATGTCCGTGAGGACGAACTCAAATCAGAACTGGTATCAGAAGGTGTAACAGATGTCGTACGAATTATGAGGATGGAAAACGGTCAGAGAGTTCCAACAACATCAATTATCCTGACATTTGACAAACCATCTATCCCGGAATATTTATATGCTGACTATCAACGGCTTTCTGTTAGGCCCTACGTTCCCGGTGCAGCAATATGGGTAATATGGCAATATGGGCCCCTGATATATTACATGAAGAGACAGGTATTAAGAGAAGAATTAGTGTATTTTATAACCGTATTTATTATTAACATAAATATTTGTTAGAGGGAATAACAAATTATTAACTCAATAGTACCAAAATCTACATTCTAATGTGTTAGAAAAATCAAATGTAATAATCCTCTTGATGGTGGTCTATAAAACAAAGATAGTCTAAAGGAATAGTTTGAAATATTAGTCTATTTACAGGAATCACATATGTAGACATCGGTTTCGCAGTTAGTACACTCGTTGTGAGCCCACATTTGACACACGATACACTGTATCCAGAGTTCCCCTTTGGTGACTTTTGAAAATACACCTGCACAAAAAATGCAAACCGCATCGTCCTCGTCAGGAATAACACCAATCGGCAGCTCTATGGCAGATTCTCCCGAATCAAATTCCGAATGTTCATCAGAATCATCTTCTTCAATAAGCTTCCTTTTTACAGAAAGTTTAGGTCTATTTCTCTTCTTTTTTCACCGGATTTCCCTTCTTGTGTCTTTTCTTTTTCCTCAAGAGTTGTCCGTTTTATAGCTTCTTTTTCGGCCTTTCGTTTTTTTTTGTAAAGCTTGTTTATACGGTGAAGAAGTTAGTACCGCAACTTTGACAGCTTTTGACCCTTTATTTGTGACCCTTCTTTTTGCCAGCGCGATAGGTAAAATATCTTTTGGAGACACGCTAGACCTATACCGACCAGCATCTTCCAAAACCTTTCTAATTTGAGTGGAGTATCTATGAGAATGAGGGGTTGTAATTACCGCAGACGTTACCATGGGCAGACGTAACCACCTCGCTGGATGCAGAAGCTATGCTGTTGACAACAACGTCGCTGGATAGGTGTGGTTGATTGTTACCAGCAGCATTTTGTTGATGTGTCGAAGTTCATTTAAGCACAGACCGTCGGTCTCTGATGGAGCATAATCTGCGTCACTAAATATATGTCGGTTGCAGGGGTAAATACCGGTAACCTTAAAATCATTTACAGCTAAAGCTCCTGTTTGACACAAAGATATGCATTGCCCAAAAGTTCGACAATGTCATATGGCCTAGAGGTCTTTCACTAGTACGCATCCAAACACGAATGTTTTCGCTGTAGTAATGATTTAATGGACCCATGAACGTTTTGTCTAAAGGCTGCATCTTGTGTGTGGTATGTGGGGCAGACTAATGATTGTAACATGATATCCCTGTGTAACATCAACAACATCAATATTTTTTGTATCTGCGTTGTACCCATCCAGAATAAGAATGTATCTTGCTCTGTTGGTTTTACTTTGACAATACAATGATTCAGCCATTCCGTGAACAATTTTCCCTGAATCCAACCTGATTGCGATATCATAAGATACAACCTGATTGCACCCTGATTACAACACAAAGGTGCTAAGCTGGGATGAGCTTATTCCGATTTTCGATTCCAGGAATCGCCAATTTTAATGATATCGACTAATCATTGTTACTCGATTCTCCATTGATTAAAGTCCTGATTCCGATTCTTGTATTTTAACTGTTAAAATATGTATTTGTTGTAATTTATAAGAAATATTTAATTATCAACTATGTCTAATTCAAATATTACTTACTTTGAATGAATTAAAGGATTAAAGCAAATGGGATTTGAGATAACAAATTATTAATATTATTATTTATGACGCAACAAAAAAGACGATAGGAAGCATTTCTGGTTCGTTTGTCACTGCTCTTCTCTCTCACTCTAACTCGGAAGGGCTCAACTCTAGGATTCCAGCCCCCACGCCACCCGAAAAGATAGTTCCAATTTCTCCAGTTATACAAACTGAAATTGCTATTATTGTAATTGTAAACTGAAGTTCATATTTTTAATTTTAAATAAATCATTACTTTTATCCAATATGTTTGTTACCCTTTCAAACAGGTCGTTTTCAAACAGGTAAAAACAGGCCGTTTTAAAAAAAAAAAAAAAAAAAAAAAAAAACCCTTTCAGAAATTCCTATTTATAAATCGAGGCCGAGCATTTTGTGTAGCCTATTACATTAAAACAGAACTTTGAAAAGGCTTCACCGTATGACCAAGATGTTACATCAATTCATTAGTGAATATTATGTACGCTTACAAGAATCTAAAATCGAAAGAAAATTTTGAGAATCGAAATCATAAATTTTAGGTATCGACCCTACGGCTATGTTTTAATATATTGAGGTTTATAATTATAAGTGCAGTATAGCCTTTGTAAATCGTCACGTTCGATGAATTCAAAAACAACCCTTTAGTTGGGGACATTTTGTGTGCTGTACACAGGCTTCAATTGAGGGGTGCGGGGGTAACTTTCTGTTGGGTTCCTGGACATTGCGGAATACTTGGAAACACAAAAGCGGATGAAGCGACGAAGAAAGCTACAAGTTTGGTGCCTCTTACTCAACTGGTTATGGCATCTGATTATGTGTGTTTCGCGAAACATTTATTGCTCGCTGCTTGGAATGACGAGTGGCATACCGTAATTCAGAATAAGCTGAGGGAAATTAAAGATACCGTCCGTCCATGGAGGTCTTCAATTCGTTCAAAACGTAGGGAGGAAGTGGTGGTTACACGCCTTCGCGTTGGCCACTCTTTTGCAACTCATGGATATTTGATGCGTCGTGAAGATCCACCAATATGCCGATACTGCGGTGATATCTTCACAATAAAACATATTTTAGTAGATTGTGTTAATGTAACAATACATTGTTCCCCGCAGGGGGGTGCGGACTAGCCGCACCTACGAGGGATTTGGCGTCCCTCGCGGTACCCTAGCCTAACACTACACCACTCACAAAGCATACACACACATACACACACCAACACAATCTATACACATTTCAACACTTACATCTTCGCTTAGGGAATTTTGACTGGTCAGAACCGTTGCGCGTTGGGAGTGCTGAAAAGTCCAGAGCTTGACAAACTCTGGTCTGGGACGCTGCTGTGAGCTTGCTCTGCCGAAGACGTATGCGCGGTTGCTGGTCCGCTAGCCACTTCGGTCCTTGGTCAGGGAGTGTCCGCGGTGCACAGGTGTCGGAGCCTGTGCACAGTATTACGAGTTCTCGACTGATGCCCATCCAGTCGAGCTAAGGAGGAAACTATGGGCCCCAGAGTTCCGGGGGTTGGAAATGATCGAAAGTGATCCATGGGTGTACCCGTTCTCATAGTCTCGCCCGTAACGCCTGACACGATGGTTAGCTTAAAAACAAATTATGGAAAACCAACAAATGTCCAACCAGTTGAATGCAAAGAGGCGTCGTGAGGTTTCTCCGAAAATGCCTAGGGAAGTAATTACGATGAGAAAAGAAATTGATATAGCGTCACCTAAGTTCTTGATTGTGTCTTGCGCAGAAGCTGGCAAAGATCTTTCAAAGGTATCGCCCTTTGTAATCCAAAAGGCTATAACTGGATGCGCAGCAGGTCCTGTCTCTTCCATAAGGAAGTTAAGGAACGGAACACTGCTGATAGAAACAAGCAATGCGAAGCAGTCACAGTTATTATTAAAAATGACCTCCTTCTTTGATCAGGTCAAAGTTTCGGTGGCTCCCCACAAAACCTTGAACTCATCAAAGGGAGTAATATCATGCAGGGATCTATTGTATGTCCGTGAGGATGAACTCAAATCAGAACTGGTATCAGAAGGTGTAACAGATGTCGTACGAATCATGAGGATGGAAAATGGTCAGAGAGTTCCAACAACATCAATTATCCTGACATTCGGGAAACCATCTATCCCGGAATATTTATATGCTGGCTATCAACGGCTTTCTGTTAGGCCCTACGTTCCCAATCCACGCCGGTGCTTTAAATGCCAACGTTTTGGACACGTAAGTTCTTCTTGCTCCAAGCCAGAGGTATGCGGACAGTGTGCATCTGAAGGCCATACTGATAAGGTTTGCACAAGTGCTCCGAAATGCCCAAACTGTGCTGGTGATCACCCTGCTCGCTCCTTTAACTGCCCAAAGTTCAAGGAGGAGAAAGCAATCCTCAGCATAATGGCAAAGGACAAAACATCATTCTACGAAGCTAAAAAGAAGTTCAAGTCAACTCAACCTAGACTTGAAACGAAATCTTATGCCTCAGCTATCATCCCTGAGAAGTCGTGTTCCAACTGCGTTGAGCTAAATAAGAAAATTGAAGTTCTCACGGAACAAGTTAGCCAGTTACTAGCTTTGGTGACTAAAAATTTGGTTTCCAACTCAAACACTAATGTTGAATGTGCGGAAAAATCTCCATTGCCAGTTATCTCTGCGAAAAATAGAAGAAGTAAGACACTATTGGATACAAGTGTGAAAAACGTTAAAACTACTCGTAATACGAGTAACCAAAATAATAACAAAGCTGCACCTGTGAAAGTAGGTGCAAAATCACAAACGACTCAAAAGAGGACCATTTCAAACTCCTCTTCTGAGTCCAAAAACTCTTCAGATTCCACAACTACAATAGTGGTGATGGAATCTGATGACTCCCTGCCTGGAACGTCCAACATTCCAGGCCAGCAAATTTGCAATGACACCAGTGAGAGCCAGGTGAATCCATTTCACTAAAACACGATGTCCACACCTAAACAATCCGTGATTCAGTGGAACATTAACGGTGTTAAAAGTCACATTGAGGATCTCAAATTAATTGTAAGGGATGTGTCCCCTCTGTACATTTGTATTCAGGAGACACATCTTCATGAATCGCACAATTTCCATCTAAGGGAGTATTCAGTTTACAGATCGGACTTCGTTACAGAAAATCGAGCTAGAGGTGGCGTAGCCATTCTAGCCCGTGACTGTGTCGACGCCGTTTCTCTGAACTTAATAACTCCCTTACAAGCAGTAGCAATTCAAACAGCTGTTCCATATAAACTCACTCTCTGTTGTGTCTACCTCCCACCAAGTGACAACCTACAACAGAGAGATCTTGTAGACCTTATAAATCAGTTACCGACTCCGTTTTTATTAGTGGGCGATTTCAATGCCCACCATGTTTCATGGGGTTCCCCAGAATGCAACCCGCGAGGTAATCTGATCGAAAGCATCAGATCGGAACTGGATTTATACCTGCTAAATGACGGTTCTCCGACACATTTAGCAGCGTCAACAGGTGGATGGACAGCTGTAGACTTGTCATTATGCAGTCCTGCCTTGGCTACAAGGCTAAAATGGTCAGCATTGCCTGATCTTTACAGTAGCGACCACATTCCTATTGAGATCTCTTTGTGTGACTCCTCACCCTGTTGTGTTCGACATCCCCGTTGGATCCTGAAAAAAGCCAACTGGGAACAATTTTCACAAGATCTAGAATCACTGGACGTGGATTACTTGGCTCCCATTGATGACATTATCAATTCGTTTACAAAAACCGTTTTGAATGCCGCCGGAAAAGCAATTCCAAAAACCTCATCCAAACCACGACGACCACCTGTTCCGTGGTGGAATGATGAGTGCACTGTGATCCTTCGTCAACGGAGAAAAGCTCTGAACCAGTTCAAGAGACATCCAACGAGTGAAAACCTGGAAAAATATAAAATCTTCCGTGCGAAAGCACGGAGAATATTTAGGCAAAGTAAACGAGAGTCATGGTCCCAATACATTGGCACTATTACAAGAACTACAGCTCCATCTACAGTATGGAAGAAATTACGATCAGTCTGTGGCATTTCCGTTCCGATGCCATTAATTTCATTAAGGCATTCGGATGGTGTTTTGACCACGGACTGTGAGGAAATTGCCAATGTGCTAGCGTTATCGTTTTCAAAACATTCTTCATCTTCTGCATACAAGGACGCTTTCCAGGTGTTCAAACATAAACAGGAAGCCTTACCTTTCACCGTTGGATTGTCTGGAGATTCTTGTTTGAATATCCATTTCTCTATCGATGAACTAGAGTCGGCTCTCTCGTCAACGAAGGATTCAGCTCCAGGCCCGGATGATATTGTATACTCCATGATCAAAAATCTACCACCGTCGGCAAAACTAGTTCTCCTTCGGGTATACAACCGTATATTCGAGGAGCATGGTTTTCCCGATGCATGGTTAGAAGCGACAATAATTCCTCTTCTAAAACAAGGAAAGGACAAAACTAATCCCAGTAGTTACAGACCCATCTCTCTGACCAGCTGCTTATGCAAACTACTGGAGAAGATGGTCAACCGTCGTCTTGTCTGGTATCTAGAAACAAACAAACTTCTTACTAACGTCCAGTGTGGTTCCAGACAAGGACGTTCATCAGTTGACCAATTGGTTTTGTTGGAGTCAGCTATACAGAATGCCTTCATCTTACGTCAAACACTGGTAGCTGTTTTCTTCGACCTCGAGAAGGCATATGACATGGCATGGAGAAGAGGAATTTTGAACGTATTGAAATCATGGGGTATACAAGGTAACATTCTTGCGTTTATACAAAATTATTTGAATAACAGGACTTTCCGTGTACGTCTAGGAGGCATATATTCTGATCGTTGCGAACTAGAGAATGGTGTACCACAGGGTGGCGTTTTGAGCGTGACGCTGTTTGCTGTTGCCATTAACAGCGTCACTTCAAACGTACAGTCACCGGTCCACTGTTCCCTGTTTGTAGACGATTTTTGTATATATATGGCTGCTAGAAGTATGGCAACAGCGGAAAGATCCTTACAATTAGTAATTAATAAATTGCAAGAATGGACCAAAGCTACAGGCTTCAAGTTTTCGGCTTCGAAGACCCAGTGTATAGCATTTAGTCGTCGCAGGCAACATCAGGAACCTATTCTTTATCTTGATGGTACGCGGCTTCAAACCGCGGATAATGTGAGATTTTTGGGTCTTTTATTTGATAAAAGACTTTCATGGAATCCGCATGTGCGTGATTTGAGGACCCGGTGCAGCAAGATATTGGATATGTTGAGAGTTCTAAGTGGTACAAATTGGGGAGCAGACAGAACCTGTATGCTCCGTTTCTATCGCGCCGTTGTAAGATCGCGCATAGATTACGGCTGTATAGCCTATTCATCTGCTCGACCTACGGTTCTGAAACTCCTGGATTCAATACATCACGCTGGTCTTAGACTTTCCACTGGTGCTTTTAGATCAAGCCCAATCTCCAGCTTCTAGTTGAAGCTGGAGAACCATCTCTCTCTATGCGACGTCAAATGCTACAAATTTCTTATTACACTGGTCTTCGAAGTAAACCTAAACATCCGGCATTCAAAGCAGTTTTTGATAACCACCTCGAGGATCGTTACAATGTGCGTCAACGTTCAACTGCTCCCTTCGGAATAAGAACGTTGCGCATTTTTAATAATCTAAATTTAGAACATCCACCTATATTCGAACGAACATCATGCTACATCCCTCCATGGACAATACAAAAGCCAAAATGTGACTTCTCATTGTCCATGTACCTAAAACACAATACTCCTGACGTTATTTATCGTCAGGAGTTTTTGCAGATTCAACAAACTCACCAACACACTGTGACTATATTCACAGACGGTTCAAAACTGGACAATGGGATAGGTTGTGCATTTTATATGGAAGGACAAACTTTCACTTACGGATTGCCCTCAGCCTGTAGTGTTTTTACTGCAGAACTTTATGCAATTTTCCAAGCTTTAAGATCAATTCCGTCTGCAAAATCTAAATATCTTGTGTGTTGTGATTCCAAAAGTGCTCTCCAGGCTATTCAGGAAATGTACACTAAGAACCCTTTGGTTGGAGACATATTGTGCTCTATACACAGGCTCCAATTACGAGGTGTCGAGGTGTCATTTCTCTGGGTGCCTGGTCACTGTGGAATATTCGGAAACACTAAAGCAGATGAAGGTGCAAAATTAGCTACAGGTATGTTGCCATCGACACAACGTGTGATGGCATCAGATTTTGTATGCAAAGTTAAAACTACACTATTCTCTGTTTGGAATGAAGAATGGCAAAATGTAAATAGAAACAAGCTGAGGGACATCAAAAATACCGTCCGACCATGGAGGACATCTGTTCGTTCGAATCGTAGGGAGGAAGTGGTGGTTACTCGACTTCGCATCGGCCACTCTTTGTTAACGCATGGATGGTTGATGCGACATGAGGATCCACCACTATGTCCGTTTTGTAGAAATAATATTACAATCAAGCATATCCTGCTTGATTGTGATAAGTTGGAAAATTTGTATATACGTTACGATCTTCGAGGTAGTTTAAAGGTGGTTTTAGGGGACGATGTCACGGCTATCGACCGTGTCCTCGCTTTCTTACGCCACCTTAATATATTTAATAATATTTAAATTTTGTATAATTTTAGATTCTTTAGTTTTAGATTATTACAATTAGTATTAAATATTTTTTTTACTTCGTTTAGTTTGGTTAGTTTATTTGCAATATTTATTTAAAATATAAACTTCAGTTAGGCGATGATAACCTTTATAGGTTTTTCGCCTGGAAAAAAAAAAAAAAAAAAAAAAAAAAAAAAAAAAATGTAAGCAATATTCGTGCCCTTTTTAATTTAAAAGGGAGTTTGAAGGTGGTGCTAAGGGACGATGCCTCGACCATTGACCGAGTCATCGCTTTCTTGCACCACTTGAAAATATTTTTTAAAATTTAATACATAAATATATATATATTTTTTTGTACATATAATTCTCTGTTTCTTTTATTTATTTTAATTTAATTTATTTTGTGTTCTTGTTATTGTTATTGAGATTTATTTATTGATAAATTGTTACCTATTATTGTTTTACATATTGTTATTATTTATTTACTGTTATATTGTTTTTTGTTGTAATTTTGTTATTTATTATTTTTATAGATTTATTGTTGTTTTTTGTTATTTATTGTTGTTGTTTTTTGTTTTGTAATTTTTATTGTATTTAAATTTATTTGGTTTTATTTAAAATATTGCGTTGTTCCGTGTTAGATGTAGTTTGGCGATGATAACCACAAATGGTTTTTCGCCAGGAAAAAAAAAATAAAAAAATAATAAAAAAAATTATTCATGATTTAGAATTCAAATTAATTACAACTAAAATACATTTTCTTTATCTCTAAAACGTACCTGGTTATGCACTTTACGTTTAAAACACTGCAACACATTTTATTAATCACTTAACACTTAAAACTGCAGATCGCTATTACAATTAGCGCTTTTAAACAACCAAAAAAATACGAATTCTACTTATTTAAAACACGTGAACGATCGATTCTTGCTTAATATTTAATTGCGTTATTAATCTTTAGTACCGGCCTTATAATCTTGAATTTAGAATAAATCTATAAGTACGTCTCTGTGAAAATATTTTCTGTAGAACTTCCGTGCTCCGAACTTTTGTTGTCATCGATAAGTTATTTCCCACAAGCTTAGATTTTTACTAATTATTTCTTTTCTTTTGGGACTTTACTTAAGTTAGTACATTTTTAATAAAACGAATAAAAAATATACACTAACTCTCCCAAATATTCACTACAAGGCTAGACATTAGAACTCTGAAACAGTTGAAGTCAACTCTTTCTAAGAAGTAAATCGAAAAGTTATCTCCTATGAAATTTAAAGTACAAATATTACTTTTCGTTCCTACTCATCGTTCATAAAATGTTTTTAAAAAACGTACTTTATTTAAAAAAACGTCATTATGTAAATTTAAGATACTTTTTCTTAGCATCGCTTTACGGTCTTTAGAATGTACAATGTTTTCGTAAATCTACATGAAAGATAAAAGCTCTGCTCACAAAAGCTATTAAACGACAAGGGACAAGTAAAAGGTCGAACTGTTTCCTCTTGGGTTTTGTCTCTTGTAAGTGTTTTGTAAAAAATGAATCATTAATTCTTGAGTAAAATACATTGCTCTTTATCGTTTTAAAAAAACTACTTTTTAATCCTAGAGAGATTAGGGCTATTAGGGGAACCCGGGGCAAAACGGAAACGCTAAGGTTAAAATGGGCGTGGTGAGCTAATTAATGACCGAAAAAACCTGAAAAAATAATTTATATTCTCTTATTATTTAATAATGTATTATGATTGCGAATAGAAAAATTAAAATAAACGTCTTTGCAGTTAAAAAAGAAATTTGGAAAATGTTAATTGGTCCATTCTGCCCCGGTCCCGGAACATTCTTCATAAAATCGTAGAACACAGCAGCAGTAGGAAAAAATAATTTTATTTGTTTTTTTTACTAATAACTAACAAATACAAACAATTTATTAACGACATGTATAAAATGTTGTTAAAAGATGTGAAATATAATATTTATAAATAATATTTTTATGGGCAATACAAAAGCCAAAAAGTGACTTCTCATTGTCCATGTACCTAAAACACAATACTCCTGACGTTATTTATCGTCAGGAGTTTTTGCAGATTCATCAAACTCACCAACATACTGTGACTATATTCACAGACGGTTCAAAACTGGACAATGGGATAGGTTGTGCATTTTATATGGAAGGGCAAACTTTCTCTTACGGATTGCCCTCAGCCTGTAGCGTTTTTACTGCAGAACTTTATACAATTTTCCAAGCTTTAAGATCAATTCCGTCTGTAAAATCTAAATATCTTGTGTGTTGTGATTCCAAAAGTGCTCTCTAGGCTATTCAGGAAATGTACACTAAGAACCCTTTAGTTGGAGACATCTTGTGCTCTATACACAGGCTCCAATTACGAGGTGTCGAGGTGTCATTTCTCTGGGTGCTTGGTCACTATGGAATTTTCGGAAACACTAAAGAAGATGAAGGTGCAAAATTAGCTACAGGTATGTTGCCATCGACACAACGTGTGATGGCATCAGATTTTGTATGCAAAGTTAAAACTAAACTATTCTCTGTTTGGAATGAAGAATGGCAAAATGTAAATAAAAACAAGCTGAGGGACATCAAAAATACCGTCCGACCATAGAGGACATCTGTTCGATCGAATCGTAGGGAGGAAGTGGTGGTAACTCGACTTCGCATCGGCAGGGGGGTGCGGACTAGCCGCACCTACGAGGGATTTGGCGTCCCTCGCGGTACCCTAGCCTAACACTACACAACTCACAAATCCCACACACACACACACACTTACACATGCACATATACACATACACTAACATCTTTACTTAGGGAATTTGACTGGTCAGAACCGTTGCGCGTTGGGAGTGCTGAAAGGTCCAGAGATTGACTAACTCTGGTCTGGGACGCTGCTGTGAGCTTGCTCTGCCGAAGACGTATGCGCGGTTGCTGGTCCGCTAGCCACTTCGGTCCTTGGTCAGGGAGTGTCCGCGGTGCACAGGTGTCGGAGCCTGTGCACAGTATTACGAGTTCTCGACTGATGCCCATCCAGTCGAGCTAAGGAGGAAACTATGGGCCCCAGAGTTCCGGGGGTTGGAAATGATCGAAAGTGATCCATGGGTGTACCCGTTCTCATAGTCTCGCCCGTAACGCCTGACACGATGGTTAGCTTAAATCAAATTTATGGATAACCAACAAAAGTCCAACCAACCAACCAACCAGAGTAATGTGAAGAGGCGTCGTGAGGTTTCTCCGAAGACGCCTAGTGCAGTAATTGAGACGAGGAAAGAAATAAATGTAGCATCACCCAAACTACCGCCTAAATTTTTAATTGTTTCATGCTCAGAAGAAGGAAAAGATCTTTCGAAAGTATCGCCTTTTCTTATCCATAAGGCTATAACTGGATGTGCAGCAGGACCTGTCGCTTCCATAAAAAAGTTAAGGAACGGAACACTGCTGTTAGAAACAAGTAACTCAAAACAGTCACAGTTATTATTGAAAATGACCTCCTTCTTTGATCAGGTTAAGGTTTTAGTGGCCCCCCACAAAACCCTGAACTCACCAAGGGGAGTAATATCATGCAGAGATCTTTTGTATGTCCGGGAGGACGAAATACAATCTGAACTGGAATCGGAAGGTGTAACAGAAGTCGTACGAATTATGAGGATGGAAAACGGTCAGAGAGTTCCAACAACATCATTAATCCTGACATTCGGGAGACCATCTATCCTGAAATATTTATATGCTGGCTATCAACGGCTTCCTGTTAGGCCCTACGTTCCCAATCCACGGCGGTGCTTTAAATGTCAACGTTTTGGACACGTCAGTTCATCTTGCTCCAAGCCAGAGGTATGCGGACAGTGCGGATCTGAAGGCCATATAGAGAAGGTTTGCACAAGTACTCCAAAATGCCCAAACTGTGCTGGTGATCACCCTGCTCGCTCCTTTAACTGCCCAAAGTTCAAGGAGGAGAAAGCGATCCTCAGCATAATGGCAAAGGATAAAACCTCTTTCAACGAAGCAAAAAAGAAGTTCAAGTCAACTCAACCTAGACTTGAAACAAAATCTTATGCCTCAGCTACCACCACTGAAAAGTCGTGTTCCAACTGCGTTGAGCTAAATAAAAAAATTGAACTTCTCACTGAGCAAATTAATCAGTTATTAGCATTAGTGACTAAAAACATGGTTTCCAATGTAAAGACTAATGTTGAATGTGCGGAAAAATCTCCATTGCCAGTTACCTCTACGAAAATTAAAAGAAATAAAACACTATTAGAGACAAGTGATAGAAACGTAAAAACTACTCCTAATATGAATAACAAAAATAATAACAAAGTTGCACCTGTGAAAGTAGGTGCAAAACCACAAGCGACTCAAAAGAGGACCATTTCAAACTCCTCTTCTGAGTCAAAAAACTCTTCAGATTCCACCACTACAATAGTGGTGATGGAATCAGATGACTCTCTGCCCTGAGCGTCCAACATTCCAGGCCAGCGAATTTGCAATGACAACAGTGAGAGCCAGGTGAATCCATTTCACTAAAACACGATGTCCACACCTAAACAATCCGTGATTCAGTGGAACATTAACGGTGTTAAAAGCCACATTGAGGATCTCAAATTAATTGTAAGGGATGTGTCCCCTCTGTACATTTGTATTCAGGAAACACATCTTCATGAATCGCACAATTTCCATCTAAGGGAGTATTCAGTTTACAGATCGGACTTCGTTACAGAAAATCGAGCTAGAGGTGGCGTAGCCATTCTAGCCCGTGACTGTGTCGACGCCGTTTCTCTGAACTTAATAACTCCCTTACAAGCAGTAGCAATTCAAACAGCTGTTCCATACAAACTCACTCTCTGTTGTGTCTACCTCCCACCAAGTGACAACGTGCAACAGAGAGATATTGTAGACCTTATAAATCAGTTACCGACTCCGTTTTTATTAGTGGGCGATTTCAATGCCCACCATGTTTCATGGGGTTCCCCAGAATGCAACCCGCGAGGTAATCTGATCGAAAGCATCAGATCGGAACTGGATTTATACCTGCTAAATGACGGTTCTCCGACACATTTAGCAGCGTCAACAGGTGGATGGACAGCTGTAGACTTGTCATTATGCAGTCCTGCCTTGGCTACAAGGCTAAAATGGTCAGCATTGCCTGATCTTTACAGTAGCGACCACATTCCTATTGAGATCTCTTTGTGTGACTCCTCACCCTGTTGTGTTCGACATCCCCGTTGGATCCTGAAAAAAGCCAACTGGGAACAATTTTCACAAGATCTAGAATCACTGGACGTGGATTACTTGGCTCCCATTGATGACATTGTCAATTCATTTACAAAAATCGTTTTGAATGCCGCCGGAAAGGCAATTCCAAAAACCTCATCCAAACCACGACGACCACCTGTTCCGTGGTGGAATGATGAGTCCACTGTGATCCTTCGTCAACGGAGAAAAGCTCTGAACCAGTTCAAGAGACATCCAACGAGTGAAAACCTGGAAAAATATAAAATCTTCCGTGCGAAAGCACGGAGAATATTTAGGCAAAGTAAACGAGAATCATGGTCCCAATACATTGGCACTATTACAAGAACTACAGCTCCATCTACAGTATGGAAGAAATTACGATCAGTTTGTGGCATTTCCGTTCCGATGCCATTAATTTCATTAAGGCATTCGGATGGTGTTTTGACCACGGACTGTGAGGAAATTGCCAATGTGCTAGCGTTATCGTTTTCAAAACATTCTTCATCTTCTGCATACAAGGACGCTTTCCAGGTGTTCAAACGTAAACAGGAAGCCTTACCTTTCACCGTTGGATTGTCTGGAGATTCTTGTTTGAATATCCATTTCTCTATCGATGAACTAGAGTCGGCTCTCTCGTCAACGAAGGATTCAGCTCCAGGCCCGGATGATATTGTATACTCCATGATCAAAAATCTACCACCGTCGGCAAAACTAGTTCTCCTTCGGATATACAACCGTATATTCGAGGAGCACGGTTTTCCCGATGCATGGTTAGAAGCGACAATAATTCCTCTTCTAAAACAAGGAAAGGACAAAACTAATCCCAGTAGTTACAGACCCATCTCTCTGACCAGCTGCTTATGCAAACTACTGGAGAAGATGGTCAACCGTCGTCTTGTCTGGTATCTAGAAACAAACAAACTTCTTACTAACGTTCAGTGTGGTTCCAGGCAAGGACGTTCATCAGTTGACCAATTGGTTTTGTTGGAGTCAGCTATACAGAATGCCTTCATCTTACGACAAACACTGGTAGCTGTTTTCTTCGACCTCGAGAAGGCATATGACATGGCATGGAGAAGAGGAATTTTGAACATACTGAAATCATGGGGTATACAAGGTAACATTCTTGCTTTTATACAAAATTATTTGAATAACAGGACTTTCCGTGTACGTCTAGGAGGCATATATTCTGATCGTTGCGAACTAGAGAATGGTGTACCACAGGGTGGCGTATTGAGTGTGACGCTGTTTGCTGTTGCCATTAACAGCGTCACTTCAAACGTACAGTCACCGGTCCACTGTTCCCTGTTTGTAGACGATTTTTGTATATATATGGCTGCTAGAAGTATTGCAACAGCGGAAAGATCCTTACAATTAGTAATTAATAAATTGCAAGAATGGACCAAATCTACGGGCTTCAAGTTTTCGGCTTCGAAGACCCAGTGTATAGCATTTAGTCGTCGCAGGCAACATCAGGAACCTATTCTTTATCTTGATGGTGCGCGGCTTCAAACCGCGGATAATGTGAGATTTTTGGGTCTTTTATTTGATAAAAGACTTTCATGGAATCCGCATGTGCGTGATTTGAGGACCCGGTGCAGCAAGATACTTGATATGTTGAGAGTTCTAAGTGGTACAAATTGGGGAGCAGACAGAACCTGTATGCTCCGTTTCTATCGCGCCGTTATAAGATCGCGCATAGATTACGGCTGTATATCCTATCATCTGCTCGACCTACGATTCTGAAACTCCTTGATTCAATACATCATGTTGGCCTTAGACTTTCTACTGGTATTTTTAGATCAAGCCCAATCTCCAGCCTTCTAGTTGAAGCTGGAGAACCATCTCTCTCAATGCGACGTCAAATGCTACAAATTTCGTATTACACTGGTCTTCGAAGTAAACCTAATCATCCGGCATTCAAAGCGGTTTTTGATAACTACCTCGTGGATCGTTACAATGTGCGTCAACGTTCAACTGCTCCCTTTGGAATAAGAACGTTGCGCATTTTTAGCAATCTAAATTTAGAACATCCACCTATATTCGAACGAACATCATGCTACATCCCTCCATGGATAATACAAAAGCCAAAATGTGACTTCTCATTGTCCATGTACCTAAAACACAATACTCCTGACGTTATTTATCGTCAGGAGTTTTTGCAGATTCAACAAACTCATTAACATACTGTGAGTATATTCACAGACGGTTCAAAACTGGACAATGGGATAGGTTGTGCATTTTATATGGAAGGACAAACTTTCACTTACGGATTGCCCTCAGCCTGTAGCGTTTTTACTGCAGAACTTTATGCAATTTTCCAAGCTTTAAGATCAATTCCGTCTGCAAAATCTAAATATCTTGTGTGTTGTGATTCCAAAAGTGCTCTCCAGGCTATTCAGGAAATGTACACTAAGAACCCTTTGGTTGGAGACATCTTGTGCTCTATGCACAGGCTCCAATTACGAGGTGTCGAGGTGTCATTTCTCTGGGTGCCTGGTCACTGCGGAATATTTGGAAACGCTAAAGCAGATGAAGGTGCAAAATTAGCTACAAGTATGGTACCATCGACACAACGTGTGATGGCATCAGATTTTGTATGCAATGTTAAAACTGTACTATTCTCTGTTTGGAATGAAGAATGGCAAAATGTAAATAGAAACAAGCTGAGGGACATCAAAAATACCGTCCGACCATGGAGGACATCTGTTCGTTCGAATCGTAGGGAGGAAGTGGTGGTTACTCGACTTCGCATCGGCCACTCTTTGTTAACGCATGGATGGTTGATGCGACATGAGGATCCACCACTATGTCCGTTTTGTAGAAATAATATTACAATCAAGCATATCCTGCTTGATTGTAATGAGTTGACAAATTTGTATATACGTTACGATCTTCGAGGTAGTTTAAAGGTGGTTTTAAGAGACGATGTCACGGCTATCGACCGTGTCCTCGCTTTCCTACGCCATCTTAATCTATTTAATAATATTTAAATTTTTTATAATTTTAAATTCTTTAGTTTTAGATAATTACAATTAGTTTTAAACATTTATTTTGTTTAGTCTTATTTATGTAATATTTGAATATTTATTTTTAACAAACCTTAGTTAGGCGATGTTAACCTTAATAGGTTTTTCGCCTGGAAAAAAAAAAACTTCGCATCGGCCACTCTTTGTTAACGCATGGATGGTTGATGCGACATGAGGATCCACCACTATGTCCGTTTTGTAGAAATAATATTACAATCAAGCATATCCTGCTTGATTGTGATAAGTTAACAAATTTGTATATACGTTACGATCTTCGAGGTAGTTTAAAGGTGGTTTTAAGGGACGATGTCAGGGCTATCGACCGTGTCATCGCTTTCTTACGCCACCTGAATCTATTTAATAATATTAAATTATGTATAATTTTAGTTTCTAGTTTTAGTTACAATTAGTATTAAACATTTATATTACTTCGTTTTGTTTGGTTAGTTTTATTTGCAATATTTATTTAAAATAAATACTTTAGTTAGGCGATGATAACCATGATAGGTTTTTCGTGAAACAAAAGTAATACTCACACTTAATGTTCATTTTTGCATTACTGTATTGAAAAAACCCTAATAACTTTGACAGCTAATTAAAAAGATGTAAATTTAGGCGTAATATTTCCTAGTGATATTAAAAACAAAAATTAGATAAAACGTATGTTGAACCTTAAAAGATAACAAAATTTAAGATAGCCAAAAAAATTAGACATTTTCATAAGCAATTCTATAGCAATTCTTACTAATTTATTCTTATTCAAGCAACACAATTTCCACAAGTGTGTGGATCATCATCATCGTTGTCGACTCCTGCACATTTATTGTGAGCCTACTTGTGACATGAAGCACAGGCAACCCAACCTTCAGTAGATGTTGAATACACATCACTGCAGTATACGCACTTAGCATCGCTGTCATCTTCTTCACTGCTGCCACTTGTTTCATTTCTTTCTTCTTCTTTTTCACGTTGTTTCTTCTCTGCAAAATCTTTTATTTATTTTTCCAATCTTATTTTTTATTCGAAATTTCAACCTCTTCTTAGCTTTCTCTTCTTTTTCTTTCACCTTTAGTTTAGACATTTTAATAGACGTTTCAAGTTCAATCTTGTACGGAAACGAGGTCAGTATCACACACAGCTCATCCTTTTTTTCTGGTTACTCGTCGTTTTTCTTTTTGTAACATCTTTTGAACAGCAACGAGGTCTTGTGGCGAAACATTTGGAAACGAGGTCGAAATCGATAGCTTACTACTGGTAGGGCTAACAATGGGTTGGATAGGGCACCACCACTTGTCTGCACTAAAGAATTAGATGTGCTAGGTTCGTTATCGAGAAGAATGTTTGTTGGCTCGGAAGGCAGAAAATCTGTAGATGTGAATATATCGATGTTAACAGGCCAAATACCAGTAGCTTCAAATCCTTTAATAGCCGTTCGCATGTTTGCCGTACTTAAGAAGGCGGAACCAAAAAGAGATGCTACTTGCCAAAGGGTAATAACTTTACCTGGATTGGATCTTAGCCATTTACGTGTTTCTTCCTCATAATATAAACTGATTGGTTTCACAACAAAAATATCAAGCGGTTGCAACTTATGAGAAGCATGGGGTGGAAGACAAAGCATCACAACTCCATTGTCTCGCAAAATCGATGACTTTGATATTTTTCGTGTGTGTGGAATTGCCATCTAAAATCAATAAAGCAACGTTATCTTTAGTTGCTCTTGAAAACTCGACGAACCTTTTGAACCAGTTTGAAAATATGTCTGTCGTTATCCACCCTGTTTCATGGCATTATGCCCAACCTGAAGGTGGCAAGCCAAGCTGAAATTCGTTTTGCATCCTTTTCCAAAGAAATATCAGAATTGGAGGCATGAAGGAACCGGCTGCCGAATAAATATCTCAGCTGTTATTGTTTCTCCTCGTTCAGAAGAAGTTAAGACACCCACTTGACGTTTTCCCCTTGGAGCAATTATTTTTGTATGCCCTTTAGGGTTAACGGATACCCGTTTCATCGCAGTTAAAAATGCGATCAGCTGTCAATTTATGTTTGTCGACAATTTCAGTAAGCAAACTAAAAAGAAACCTTTCAACATTTGGTCGTTTGAACCCCATCGCTCGTGCCCCAAACGTCGCCTCAGGTTTCCGGATACTCAACTCGGGATGTCTGGTAAGAAAGTGGCTCATCCAATCCTCACCAGCCATCTTCTTCAATTGGTTGAAGGGATGGCTTAACTTGTTTTTATCCGCTAACTGAAATGCAAGAGCACGGAAATCTTTCATTTTAAGCCAAACAACCTTCCTTCCATGTCATTTATGTATTCAACAGGTTCCAACTCTTGTTCAGATGCAAATACGCATTGAAATTTTCCCTTCGATTTCTATTAGAAAACTGTCATCCTTTATTTTTTTTTCTGGACGGCCCTTTGTAATGTGGGTTTTGGGACATTAAACTGCGTACAAGCTCTACGTAGCCCCATCTCTTTTCTCAATACAGCAACGATAGCTTGTTCCATATTTTCTATTGGCCATTCTTGACGGTTTGTCTTGGGTACATAATTTCGAACCAGCTGTAAACAGAAAAGAATAAGTAATTTTTCTGCCAGCGATATGATTTAACATCCTACCGAAATTTATTTGAAATGTATCAATTAATAAAAATTATGTAGGTTACATTTATACTGAGAAGAAAATAATACTGATACAAGTTATGAAAAATATCTAAATAGAAAGAGAGAAAAATTATGATCCGGGCGGCACGGAACCTCGTTCTATTTTGCCGCGGTCCGTCCTGCCCCATACGTTGTGGTCGGATACAGTACTAATTTTTCTAGAATGGCCAATGAAATACAAAACAATAACTACATATAAATACAATGCAAGATATGTTTTACAAGAATACCAAAAATAACGTAACCTATAAACTAAAATGTTTGTCTTACCTTGGTTTTAAATGTAGTCACTTGTTACATTAAAATACCGAAAACGAACAAAAATCTAGTCACCAGATGAACGAACACTGCACGCTGCTAAATATGGCGTCAATCACTTCGTTACTGATGATCTAATAGTTCCTGAAGCCCCGCAGGGGGGTGCGGACAAGCCGCTCCTACGAGGGATTTGGCGTCCCTCGCGGTACCCTAGCCTAACACTACACCACTCACAAAGCCCACACACACACACACACACACACACACACACACTCACTCACACATGCACATATACACATACACTAACATCTTCACTTAGGGAATTTGACTGGTCAGACCCGCAGGGGGGTGCTGACTAGCCGCATGGGTGATCCATGGGTGTACCCGTTCTCATAGTCTCGCCCGTAACGCCTGACACGATGGTTAGCTTAAAACTATTTATGGAAAACCAACAAAAGTCCAACCAACCAATCAACCAGAGTAGTGTAAAGAGGCGTCGTGAGGTTTCTCCGAAGATGCCTAGCGAAGTAAACGTGACGAGTAAAGAAATGCATGTAGCATCAGCCAAACTACCGCCTAAGTTTTTAATTGTTTCATGTGCAGAAGAAGGAAAAGATCTATCGAAGGTATCGCCTTTTCTCATAAATAAGGCGATAACTGCATGTGCAGCAGGACCTGTCGCTTCCATAAAAAAGTTGCGAAATGGAACACTGCTGTTAGAAACAATTAGTTCGAAGCAATCACAATATTTGCTGAAAATGACCTCCTTCTTTGATCAGTTCAAGGTTTCGGTGGCCCCCCACAAAACCTTGAACTCATCAATGGGAGTAATATCATGCAGGGATCTTTTGTATGTCTGTGAGGATGAAATAAGATCTGAACTGGAATCGGAAGGTGTAACAGAAGTCGTACGAATTATGAGAATGGAAAGCGGTCAGAGAGTTCCAACAACATCATTAATCCTGACATTCGGGAAACCATCTATCCCGGAATATTCACATGCTGGCTATCAACGGCTTCCTGTTAGGCCCTACGTTCCCAATCCACGGCGGTGCTTTAAATGCCAACGTTTTGGACACGTAAGTTCTTCTTGCTCCAAGCCAGAGGTATGCGGACAGTGTGCATCTGAAGGCCATACTGAGAAAGTTTGCACAAGTGCTCCGAAATGCCCAAACTGTGCTGGTGATCACCCTGCTCGCTCCTTTAACTGCCCAAAGTTCAAGGAGGAGAAAGCGATCCTCAGCATAATGGCAAAGGATAAAACATCTTTCCACGAAGCGAAAAAGAAGTTCAAGTTAACTCAACCTAGACTTGAAACGAAATTTTATGCCTCAGCTACCACCACTGAGAAGTCGTGTTCCAACTGCGTTGAGCTAAACAAAAAAATTGAAGTTCTCACTGAGCAAGTTAGCCAGTTATTAGCATTGGTGACGAAAAATTTTGTTTCGAACCTAGAGAATAATGTTGAATGTGCGGAAAAATCTCCATTGCCAGTTACCCCTGCGAAAATTAAAAGAAATAAAACACTATTAGAGACAAGTGATAAAATCGTAAAAACTACTCCTAATACGAGTAACAAAAATAATAACAAAGCTGCGCCTATGAAAGTAGGTGCAAAACCACAAACGACTCAAAAGAGGACCATTTCAAACTCCTCTTCTGAGTCAAAAAAACTCTTCAGATTCCACCACTACAATAGTGGTGATGGAATCTGATGACTCTCTGCCTGGAACGTCCAACATTCCAGGCCAGCGAATTTGCGATGACACCAGTGAGAGCCAGGTGAATCCATTTCACTAAAATACGATGTCCACACCTAAACAATCCGTGATTCAGTGGAACATTAACGGTGTTGAAAGTCACATTGAGGATCTCAAATTAATTGTAAGGGATGTGTCCCCTATGTACATTTGTATTCAGGAGACACATCTCCATGCATCGCACAATTTCCATCTAAGGGAGTATTCAGTTTACAGATCGGACTTCGTTACAGAAAATCGAGCTAGAGGTGGCGTAGCCATTCTAGCCCGTGACTGTGTCGACGCCGTTTCTCTGAACTTAATAACTCCCTTACAAGCAGTAGCAATTCAAACAGCTGTTCCATACAAACTCACTCTCTGTTGTGTCTACCTCCCACCAAGTGACAACGTGCAACAGAGAGATCTTGTAGACCTTATAAATCAGTTACCGACTCCGTTTTTATTAGTGGGCGATTTCAATGCCCACCATGTTTCATGGGGTTCCCCAGAATGCAACCCGCGAGGTAATCTGATCGAAAGCATCAGATCGGAACTGGATTTATACCTGCTAAATGACGGTTCTCCGACACATTTAGCAGCGTCAACAGGTGGATGGACAGCTGTAGACTTGTCATTATGCAGTCCTGTCTTGGCTACAAGGCTAAAATGGTCAGCATTGCCTGATCTTTACACTAGTGACCACATCCCTATTGAGATCTCTTTGTGTGACTCCTCTCCCTGTTGTGTTCGACATCCCCGTTGGATCCTGAAAAAAGCCAACTGGGAACAATTTTCACAAGATCTAGAATCACTGGACGTGGATTACTTGGCTCCCATTGATGACATTGTAAATTCATTTACAAAAACCGTTTTGAATGCCGCCGGAAAGGCAATTCCGAAAACCTCATCCAAACCACGACGACCACCTGTTCCGTGGTGGAATGATGAGTGCACTGTGATCCTTCGTCAACTGAGAAAAGCTTTGAACCAGTTCAAGAGACATCCAACGAGTGAAAACCTGGAAAAATATAAAATCTTCCGTGCGAAAGCACGGAGAATATTTAGGCAAAGTAAACGAGAATCATGGTCGCAGTACATTGGCTCAATTACAAGAACTACAGCTCCATCCACAGTATGGAAGAAATTACGATCAGTCTGTGGCATTTCCGTTCCGATGCCATTAATTTCATTAAGGCATTCGGATGGTGTTTTGACCACGGACTCTGAGGAAATTGCCAATGTGCTAGCGTTATCATTTTCAAAACATTCTTCATCTTCTGCATATAAGGACACTTTCCAGGTGTTGAAACGTAAACAGGAAGCCTTACCTTTCACCGTTGGATTGTCTGGAGATTCTTGTTTGAATATCGATTTCTCTATCGACGAACTAGAGTCAGCTCTCTCGTCAACGAAGGATTCAGCTCCAGGCCCGGATGATATTGTATACTCTATGATTAAAAATCTACCACCGTCGGCAAAACTAATTCTCCTTGGGATATACAACCGTATATTCGAGGAGCAGGGTTTTCCCGATGCATGGTTAGAAGCGACAATAATTCCTCTTCTAAAACAAGGAAAGGACAAAACTAATCCCAGTAGTTACAGACCCATCTCTCTGACCAGCTGCTTATGCAAACTACTGGAGAAGATGGTCAACCGTCGTCTTGTCTGGTATCTAGAAACAAACAAACTTCTTTCTAACGTTCAGTGTGGTTCCAGACAAGGACGTTCATCAGTTGACCAATTGGTTTTGTTGGAGTCAGCTATACAGAATGCCTTCATCTTACGACAAACACTGGTAGCTGTTTTCTTTGACCTTGAGAAGACATATGACATGGCATGGAGGAGAGGAATTTTGAACGTATTGAAATCATGGGGTATACAAGGTAACATTCTTGCTTTTATACAAAATTATTTGAATAACAGGACTTTCCGTGTACGTCTAGGAGGCATATATTCTGATCGTTGCGAACTAGAGAATGGTGTACCACAGGGTGGCGTTTTGAGTGTGACGCTGTTTGCTGTTGCCATTAACAGCGTCACTTCAAACGTACAGTCACCGGTCCACTGTTCCCTGTTTGTAGACGATTTTTGTATATATATGGCTGATAGAAGTATGGCAACAGCGGAAAGATCCTTACAATTGGTAATTAATAAATTGCAAGAATGGACCAAATCTACGGGCTTCAAGTTTTCGGCTTCGAAGACCCAGTGTATAGCATTTATCGTCGCAGGCAACACCAGGAACCTATTCTTTATCTTGATGGTACGCGGCTTCAAACCGCGGATAATGTGAGATTTTTGGGTCTTTTATTGGATAATAGACTTTCATGGAGTCCACATGTTCGTGATTTGAAGGTGAGATGCAGCAAGATATTGGATATGTTGAGAGTTCTAAGTGGTACAAATTGGGGAGCAGACAGAACCTGTATGCTCCGTTTCTATCGCGCCGTTGTAAGATCGCGCATAGATTACGGCTGTATAGCCTATTCATCTGCTCGAACTACGGTTCTGAAACTCCTGGATTCAATACATCAATGGCCTTAGACTTTCTACTGGTGCTTTTAGATCAAGCCCAATCTCCAGCCTTCTAGTTGAAGCTGGAGAACCATCTCTCTCTATGCGACGTCAAATGCTACAAATTTCATATTACACTGGTCTTCGAAGTAAACCTAAACATCCGGCATTCAAAGCAGTTTTTGATAACCACATCGAGGATCGTTACAATGTGCGTCAACGTTCAACTGCTCCCTTCGGAATAAGAACGTTGCGCATTTTTAGGAATCTAAATTTAAAACATCCACCTATATTTGAACGAACATCATGCTACATCCCTCCATGGACAATACAAAAGCCAAAATGTGACTTCTCATTGTCCATGTACCTAAAGCACAATACTCCTGACGTTATTTATCGTCAGGAATTTTTGCAGATTCAACAAACTCACCAACACACTGTGACTATATTCACAGACGGTTCAAAACTGGACAATGGGATGGGTTGTGCATTTTATATGGAAGGACAAACTTTCACTTACGGATTGCCCTCAGCCTGTAGCGTTTTTACTGCAGAACTTTATGCAATTTCCCGCAGGGGGGTGCGGACTAGCCGCACCTACGAGGGATTTGGCGTCCCTCGCGGTACCCTAGCCTAACACTACACCACTCACAAAAACATACACACACACATACACACACCAACACAATCTATACACATGTCAACACTTACATCTTCGCTTAGGGAATTTTGACTGGTCAGAACCGTTGCGCGTTGGGAGTGCTGAAAAGTCCAGAGCGTGACAAACTCTGGTCTGGGATGCTGATGTGAGCTTGCTCTGCCGAAGACGTAAGCGCGGTTTCTGGTCTACCAGCCGCTTCGGTCCTTGGTCAGGGAGTGTCCGCGGTGCATGGGTGTCGGAGCCTGTGCACAGTATTACGAGTTCTCGACTGATGCCCATCCAGTCGAGCTAAGGAGAAAAGCTATAGGCCTCAGAGTTCTGAGGATTGGAAATGATCTTATTGTGATCCAAGGGTGTACCCGTTCCTATAGTCTCGCCCGTAACGTTTGACACGATGGCTGGCAAAAAAATATTTATGGATTCAAAAACCACGTCAAATATGACTAGTCTGAAGAGGACACGCCAGGATTCTCCTGACGATCTAACTTGTAAAGATTTGAGTAAAAAGTTGATGGTGGCAACGTTGCCACCATTATTGCCATCAGCAAAGACATTGCCATCAGCAAAGTATTTAGTGGTTTCTAGTGCCGAAGAAGGGAAAGATCTTTCTAAAGTTTCTCCTTTCCTTATTAACAAGGCTACCTGGAGGTCCAGTAGCCTCTATTAAGAAACTTAGAAACGGAACAATGTTAGTTACGACTTCCACCGAGAGACAAACCTGTGCTCTATCTAAAATGACCTCTTTCTTTGATCAGGTCAAGGTATCTGTGGCTCCCCATAGATCCTTGAATTATTCAAAGGGGGTTGTCACATGTAGGGATTTAATGTACCTTCCGGTTGATGAAATTAAATCCGAACTGTCGTCTCAGTCAGTTACGGACGTTGTCCCTATCATGAAAATGGACAAAGGAGAAAAGGTAGCAACAGCTTCTTTTATCGTTACCTTCGGCAAACCGGAAATACCCGAATATTTACATGCAGGTTACCAAAGGCTCTCAGTGAGACCATACGTGGCTAACCCTAGGCGCTGCTTCAAGTGCCAGCGATTTGGGCATATCAGCTCTACCTGTTCGAAGCAGAACGTATGCGGTATATGTAGCGTTGAAGGCCATGATGATAAGGAATGTGTCAATTCTCCGAAATGCGCCAACTGTGGTGGTGACCACCCAGCGCGATCCTACAACTGTCCTACTTTCAAGGAAGAGAAAGCTATCTTAGGCATCATGGCGAAAGACAAGCTGTCGTTTCCAGAGGCCAAAAAACTCTATAGATCCACTCAGCCAAAGGCAGACAGTAAGACTTATGCCGCTACCCTGACCGCTTCGAAATCGTCTTGTACCAACTGTGCTGAGCTGTCCAAGAAGATTAAAGTTCTAACTGAACAAGTTTCTCGCCTTTTGTCCATAGTCACGAATGGTTCTCCTACTTTGAATTTAGTACAACCTGCAGCGACGGATAGTGATTTACCGCTTGTACCAATCCCTTCCACTGGGGGGATTGGAGCACGAAATAAATCATTAAGTGAGCCTTGTGTTTCTTTGCGAAAATCATTGTCAACGGCTAACAAAGCTTCTGTGCAGAAGATGTTGGAAAAAACAAACCACGTAGACCAGTGTTATGCCAGACCACATCGCAACCGTCGTTACCGGATATTAGGAAAAAATCTAACAAAGGAGGGAATGTGAAAACCACTCCTCCTAAACCCAAATCTTCCTGAGATTCCATCCCTGAACGGGTGAATATGGAATCTGAAAAATGTAAGCCTAAGACGTCTAAAAACGTCCCAATCAAGAAAGGAGAAAGCATCAATGGGTGTCAGATCATTCCATTGCTGAGTTAATAAATGTCAACAATTAACAAATCAGTGATACAATGGAACGTCAACGGTGTTAGGAGTCACATAGAAGAACTTAAAGTACTCGTGCGAGATGTGTACCCAATGTTTGTATGTCTACAGGAGACACATCTCCACGAATCGCATAATTTCCATTTAAGGGAGTATTCAGTTTTTAGATCGGACTTCGTTACAGAAGATCGAGCTAGAGGTGGCGTAGCCATCCTAGCCCGTGACTGTATCGATGCTGTTTCTCTAAACTTAATAACTCCTTTACAAGCAGTAGCCGTTCAAACAGCTGTCCCCTATAAAATCACTGTGTGTTGTGTCTACTTGCCACCACATGAAAATCTTCAACACAGGGATTTAGTGAATTTGATAAGCCAGTTACCGACTCCGTTCTTATTGGTAGGAGATTTCAATGCCCACCATTTGTCTTGGGGATCTCCGACTAGCAACTCTCGAGGTGAACTTGTGGAGAGTGTGAGAATGGAACTGGACTTATGTCTGCTAAATGACGGTTCGCCTACCCATTTAGCAGCATCTACTGGTGGATAGACAGCTGTTGACCTATCGATCTGCAGCCCTCAATTAGCTACTAGATGCACATGGTCGGTACTCAATGATTTGTATGGAAGCGACCATGTGCCTATTAAGATCAGTTTATGTGACTCCCAACCCTGTTATGCTCGAAATTCCAGTTGGATTTTGCGAAAAGCCAACTGGGACTCCTACTCGAACTACCTTGTATCACTTGACATGGTTTATCTGACACCCATTGGTGAAAATATAGAAAAGTTTACGAAAGCTATTTTAAATGCCGCTGAAAAGACCATTCCGAAAACCTCTGCGCATCCACGCCGACCGCCTGTGCCGTGGTGGAACGATGAATGCACAGAAATCCTCCGTTTACGACGAAGAGCTCTTAGGAAATTTAAACGACACCCAACGAATGGAAACCTTCAGGAATATAAAATACTCCGTGCGAAAGCACGGAGGATATTTAGGCTGAGTAGAAAGAACTCTTGGGAACAGTACATTAGCACAATTACAGCAACAACTCCGTCCTCCATAGTGTGGAGGAAACTAAAATCAGTTTGTGGCACTTCCACTCCGTTGCCAGCCATTGCGCTGAAGCAGCCGGTTGGAAGAATAATCTCAAACCGTGATGATATTGCTAATGTACTTGGAAAATCATTTTCTAACTTTTCTGCTACTACAGCCTATAATAGATTATTCCAGATTTATAAACTGAAGGAAGAAGCAATACCGTTTACTGTTGGGTCGTCTGGGGACTCTCCTTTAAACACCCCTTTCTCTATAGGGGAATTGGAGTCAGCTCTTCAGTCAACGAAGGACTCTGCACCAGGTCCTGATTCCATTGTGTACTCCATGCTGAAACATCTACCGTCATCTGCGAAACTTGTCCTCCTTCGAATATACAATCGTTTATTCGAGGAGCGCTCTTTCCCCGATGCATGGTTAGAATCGACGGTAATTCCTCTTTTGAAGCCAGGTAAAGACAAAACCAATCCCAGTAGTTATAGACCTATATTCCTTACAAGCGTCTTATGCAAACTACTGGAGAAGATGGTCAACCGCCGTCTTGTCTGGTACCTAGAAACCAATGACCTTATTTGCAACGAACAGTGTGGTTTCAGGCAAGGACGATCATCCGTTGACCAATTGGTTTTGTTAGAATCCGCTATTCAAGATGCCTTTCTCTTGCGTCAAACACTCGTTGCTGTTTTCTTCGACCTTGAGAAGGCATACGATATGGCATGGAAAAGAGGAATTCTGAACACTCTGAAATCATGGGGTATACAAGGGAATATCCTAGCATTCATAGCTAACTTTCTTTCGAATAGATCTTTCCGCGTTCGTCTTGGAGGCACGTATTCAAACAGTTATAAACAGGAGAATGGTGTACCGCAGGGCAGCGTGCTGAGCGTCACGCTATTTGCCGTTGCAATAAACAGTATCACGAGTTATATACGATCTCCGGTTCACTGTTCACTCTTTGTAGATGACTTTTGTATATATGTGCCTGCTCGTAGTATGGCAACTGCGGAAAGATCTTTGCAGTTAGCAATAAGTAGATTAGAGGAATGGTCAAGAACTACAGGTTTTAAATTCTCTGCTTCGAAGACCCAATGTGTAGCATTTAGTCGTCGTAGGCAACATCAGGAGCCGACCCTTTATCTTCATGGGATTCAACTTCAAACCACGGATAGTGTTCGATTTCTAGGTCTTTTATTTGATAAAAGACTCTCATGGATCCCACATGTTCGTGATTTGAAGGTGAGATGCAATAAGAAATTGGATATGTTAAGAGTCCTTAGTGGTACGAATTTGGGAGCAGACAGAACTAGTATGCTTCGCTTTTATCGCGCGGTCGTTAGATCGCGCATTGATTATGGTTGTCAAGCCTATTCATCCGCACGACTTACAGTTCTGAAAACTCTCGATGCTGTCCACCACTCTGGACTTAGACTTGCTACTGGTGCATTTAGAACTAGCCCAATCCCTAGTCTTCTTGTCGAGGCTGGGGAACCCGCTCTTTCAAGACGACGTCAGATGCTACAAATATCTTACGTTTCTGTTCTTCGAAGCAAACCCAACCACCCGGCATTTGAAAGAGTCTTTAATAATACGCTAAATCAAGTGTGCAATACACGTCAACGTTCGACCGCTCCATTTGGCATACGAACGTTAAGAATATTGGATGACCTTGAGTTGCAACTTCCAACTATGTTTGAACGACAAATGTGCTATCTACCTCCATGGATAATAAAAACACCGCACTTCGATTTCTCATTGTCCAGTTATATAAAACACGATACTCCTGTTGTGGTCTACCACCAGGAATTTTTATCCATTTATAAATCTCACCAACACAGTTAAATTATTTTCTCTGATGGATCTAAACTGGACAATGGCGTTGGGTTTGCGTTTTATGCGTCTGGACGTACCTACACTTACGGATTGCCCTCAGCTTGCAGTATTTTCACGGCAGAACTATTTGTTATTTTTAAAGCTTTGACCGTCATTCAATCTCGATCTTCGCATTATCTTTTGTGTTCGGATTCCAAAAGTGCTCTTCAGGCTCTTCAGGATGTTTTCTCTAGCAACCCTTTAGTTGGGGACATTTTGTGTGCTGTACACAGGCTTCAATTGAGGTGTGTGGGGGTAACTTTCTGTTGGGTTCCTGGATATTGCGGAATACTTGGAAACACAAAAGCGGATGAAGCGGCGAAGAAAGCTACAAGTTTGGTGCCTATTACTCAACTAGGTATGGCATCTGATTATGTGTGTTTCGCGAAACATTTATTGCTCGCTGCTTGGAATGACGAGTGGCATACCGTGATTGAGAATAAGCTGAGGGAAATTAAAGATACCGTCCGTCCATGGAGGTCTTCAATTCGTTCAAAACGTAGGGAGGAAGTGGTGGTTACACGCCTTCGCGTTGGCCACTCTTTTGCAACTCATGGATATTTGATGAGTCGTGAAGATCCACCAATATGCCAATATTGCGGTGATATCTTCACAATAAAACATATTTTAGTAGACTGTGTTAATATAAGCAATATTCGTGACATTTTTAATTTAAAAGGGAGTTTGAAGGTGGTGCTAAGGGACGTTGCCTCGGCCATTGACCGAGTCATCGCTTTCTTGCACCACTTGAAAATATTTCTTAAAATTTAATACATAAATATATATATATTTTTAATTTTATTTATACATATAATTAATATGTGTTTCTTTTATTTATTTTAATTAAATTTATTTTCTGTTCTTGTTATTGTTATTGAGATTTATTTATTGGTAAATTGTTACCTATTATTGTTTTACATATTATTTATTTACTGTTATATTGTTCTTTGTTGTTATTTTGTTATTTAGTTTTTAAGAATTTTTTCATTGTTATATTGTTGTTTTTTGTTTTTTATTGTCGGTTTTCTATTTTGTTTTGTAATTTTTGTTGTATTTATTTATTTGTTTATTTATTAATTTATTTGATTTTATTTAAAACATTGCGTTCTGTGTTAGATTTTGTTTGGCGATGATAACCACAATTGGTTTTTCGCCAGAAAAAAAAAAAAAAAAAAAAATTCATTGTTAAGACCTTATCCTCACCTCCCAAAACCTTCTCAGAATTCCCGACTTACTTCATCTAGTACCTCTCTTCTGTCAATCATGAATAGGTTACCGGTTTGATATGGAATGCCAACGGCGTTAAATATAAAAAACTAGAGCTTCTTCGCTAAATGCAAAGAAACAACTATAAAATTGCGCTTATTACAGAAACACCTAAACCCCCAAGATAAATTCTCAATGCCAAACTTTAAAGTTTACCGCACTGACAGGACAACTAGAAGCCGCGGCGGTACGGCTATAATAATAGATAAACGCATTCAACATTTTGAATTGTTTTTGCCCGCACTCACAAAGCTACCCGTTGAAGCAACAGCTATTAGGCTTGAGCTCAACGACAGGACAACAACACTTGTATCAGCGTACAAACACCAGGGTTCTGTTGATTACACTTGTGATTTAGAAGTCCTTCTACAGATCTCCAGTATGGTAATAATCGCCGGGGACCTTAATTCTAAAACACACATGCTGGGGCTGTAAGTCTATGAACACAGGAGGCCGGCAACTCCAAACCTTCTTACAAAACACAACATCTATACTGCTGGCCCCTCCTGAACCAACACACCACAGCACTTACCACACGGAAGACATTTTGAATATAGCTATTGCGAAAGGTCTGCTAGTGTCACCTCAAATTCACGTCGATAGAGATCTGAATTCAGATCATTACCCCGTGATAATGGCGGTTTCTGGAAGCCCTGCTCGCAAAGAGCTAAGGAAGGTGCTGAACTACAGACGGGTTTGTTTTGAATTTTTTGTTTTATATAAAATTGATTTTGTTATTTTGTTTTATTTAAATAATTGCGTTTTGTTTTATATTTTGATTGGCGATGATACCCACAGTTGGTTTTTCGCCTGGGAAACAGGAAAAACCCTTTAGTTGGAGACATCTTGTGCTCATAACACAGGCGCCAATTACGAGGTGTCGAAGTGTTATTTCTCTAAATTCCTGGTCACTGTGGAATATTAGGAAACACTAAAGGAGATGAAGGTGCCAAATTAGCTATAACTATATTGTCATCGACACAACGTGTGATTGGATAAGATTTTATGCAATGGCAAAATGAAAATGGAGACAAGCTTAGGGATATCAAGAACACCGTCTAACCATTAAGGTCATCTGTTGGTTCGAATGGTAGGGAGGAAGTGGTGGTTACTCGTCTTCGCTTAGTTCACTCTTTGTTTACACATGGATGGTTGATGAGACAAGAGGATCCACCCCTATGTCACTTTTGTGGAGATTCTGCGAATAGTTGAGCGATTTGTATTTTTGTTACGATGTTCGAGGAAGTTTAAAGGTGGTTTTAAGGGACGATGTCACAGCTATCGACCGTGGCATCGCTTTCTTACACCACTTGAATCTTATATAATGATATGTAAAATCCGTATAATTTAAATTTAATTTTGTTTAGTTTTAGATATATAAAATAGGTTTTAACCATTTATTTAACTTTGTTTAATTATAGCATTCGTTTTATTCTAAATTCACTTTTTTAATGAGATTTTAGTTAGTTATTCAATGATAACTATGATTAGTTTTTGCCAGAAAAAAAAAATGTTTATCGGGATTTTCTCCATAACGTCAAAATCTGACATCATTTCAACAAATTTGTCATTTTCAGATTAACCTATTATGTCTTCATTAGTTTCATTTACAATTTCATTGACTTCTTCGTCAGGTTCGTCATCTGGTAAAGAGACTCGTTTTCATCAGAATAACCAAAGAGGTGTCTAACATCATTTCCGGTAGAAAGTATTTATTGATTTTCTTCTTTTTCGACAGCAAATAGCATTTTACGAATTCTCTCCTCTTCAAATGAAACAACAGTAAAATGTAAAACTTAGATAGTAGAACGACATACTACACTAAAATAATAATAAAAACAAAAAATGTAATAGTTTGACTCCACAAAGTTTTTTGTATTGTAAATAACTGCACGAGAAACTTCGCACAAATAACTTACAAGAAATGGCCCTTGCTGACGAATCCTACGCAATCTTTCAATTGAAACACGCCGAGCGATATCAAGAACACCCTCCGTCCAGAGCGGAAGTCGTAGAGAGGAAGTGGTGGTTACTTGTCTTCGCAACGGCAGACTTTATTAACCCATGAATGGTTGATGCGTCACGAAGACCCACCGTCGTGTCAGTTCTGTGGAGGTACCGACACAGTCGAGCATATTCTGCTTGAGTGTAATGACCGATTTATATACAAGTCAGGATCTTCAAAAGAGTTTAAAGGTGGTTTTTAAGGATCATGTTATTGCTATCGACCGCGCATCGCCATCTAACGCCATCTGAATCTGTTTCATAATGTGTAAAATCTTTTAGTTTATTATTATTTACGTTAGTTTTTTATAGTAGTTTTTAATATAGTTTTCGAATAATTTAGTTCCTATATTCTATTTTTTACTTAACTAAATTTAGAATGAGTTTTAATTATTCAATATAATTATAGTATTTACTTAATATTAGTAGATTTGAAATTGAAACTACAGTTTAGTTATTTAGATTTTACGAGTAATTGTAGCTTAGTATAAACCAATTGTTTTGGCGATGATAACCGTATTAGATTTTCGCTACGAAAAAATCCCACTGATGTACGTTCAGAGTATATGGTATAGAAAACTGTTTTAGTCTAAGGCTGCACACGATATTAGCTAAGCCTTAGCAGTTTTACAATATTAAGATGTGTAAGCATAAATCTACTACAGGTTAGCTTTAAAAATAAGCTTGGAGGACATTATTTAGTCTTAAAGCTAGAATATTTGAGGCACTCCTGATGCTCCTTATCGTCAAGAGTTTCTGGAGATTTATCGAACCCTCAAACATACTGCCTAATTTTACAGGTGGTTCAAAACTGGACAATTACGTACGGTGTCAATTTCATAAGGTAGGACATGTCTACTCATTAGGATTGCCCTCAGCCTGTAGTTTTTTTACTACCGAACCTAATGCCGTCTTCCAAGCCTTAAGTTCTAATAAAACTGCAACATCCAATTATCTTGTGTGTTCCTATTCCAAACGTGCTCTCTGGGGTATTCAGGGAATGTACACTATGAATCTTTTAGTTTAAGGGGACAGATTATTGAGGACATCTTTCCTCAATACATAGGCTCCAATTAAGGGGTGTAATCGAAAACAAAAAAACACATGACGGTGGAAAATTGGAAGAAGTATGGTGTCATTGACTGTGGAAGTGTCATGGCATTAGATTTTTTAATGTAATGTTAAAATAAACTAATTTTCGAATTAAGAATCCCAAAATGTAAACAGAAAAGAGCTGAGGGACATCAAGAATACCGTCTAAGTACTAAGACTATTTTGCAACAAATGGTTCAAAACTGGACAATGGGATATAACGTGGATTTTATTTTGAAGGACAAACATACCCCTACGGAGTGCATAACTTAATGCCATTTTCCACGTTTTAAGATCAAACCCGTCTGATTATCTAATTATTTTGTGTTTCCGATTCCAAAAGTGCTCTTCAGGCTATTCAAGAAATGTACGCCAAGAACCCTTTAGTTGGAAAAATCCCGAGCTAAATGCACAGGGACCAATTACGGAGTTTAGAAGTGTCATTTCTCTTGGTGCCTGGTCACAGGAGAATAATCGGATACACTAAAGCAGATGGAGTGAAAATAAGCTACAATTGTGGTTCCATCGACACAACGTCACGGCTTTCGACCGTGTCATCGTTTTCTCACTCCACCTGAATGTATATAACATTTAAAAAAAATTGATAATTTAGTTTAGATTAATTTAGAATCAGTGTATCTTGATTCAATAATCTTATTTTGTTTATTTTATATAAATAAAATTAGTTTTAACTATAGATTTTATTTTGTTTAGGTTTCGCTGTTTATAATAAAAACTATTTTATTATATAGTAAAAAGTGTAAGTTTTTAATGGTTTTACGTATATTGTTTATTATGTGTGTTATATAGATACTTTAAATACTTTAATTTACTTTTGTGTGAGTGTTTTTTTTGAAATAAGGCAGGAGCAAGAAAATTAAAACGAATGCTGCTCCAAAAGATTCGAAATATTTACATTTATATTCAGTGCCGCAACAATATAGCGCGTGATATCGCCTTGAGGACAAATAAGATATTTTATGTCAATGGTTATGGCTTATCGTTGACACTTATTGAATTCAATTTTCCTTCTTCAATTTCTCTTTTTTGGTGAAAGCTAGGGTAATGCGTCATGGAAATAGCAACAATAGTAAGAAACCGAGTAGGCTTAAAATGCCACCATCAAGCACTTATTTTACGTGTCTTGTAAATGTATATATTTTTGACATTTTCGTTATGTTTTTACTTGAACAACGTTGAAATGTACTTTTTGTACTATTATCAAGTATAATGGTTTTGTGAATTTATTGTTTTTAGAAAAATACACGAGGTTTAGAGCATATTGATTTTCCCCCTATAATTGTATTCAGAAATTAACTTTTGCAACTGTAATGTCGACTACCTTATTATATAGAATACTTTCTATATAGGAATACCGTCCGACCATGGATTTCATCGTATCGTAGGGAGAAAGTGGTTGTTATCGTCTTCAAATCGGTCACTCTTCGTTAACACACAGATGGTTGGTGCGACACGAGGATCCACCACTGTCAGTTGGAGGTACAATCACAGTCAAGCATATTCTGCTTGATTTTTTTTCCAGGCGAAAAACCTATTAAGGTTATCATCGCCTAACTAAAGTTTTATTTTAAGGGTGATGACGTGACCGATTTGTAATTACGTTACAATTTTTGAAAAAGTTTAAAGGTGGTTTTAAGGGACGATGTCACGGCTGTCAACCGTCTTATCGCCTTCTTAGCACACTAAATCTATTTAATAATATTAAAAAATCTGTATAATTTTACTTTGTTTGGTATATTAAAATTTGTTTTAAACTATTATTGTCTCCCCGGAGGGGGGTTGCAGACTAGCCGCACCTACGAGGGATTTGGCGTCCCTCGCGGTACCCTAGCCTAACATTACACCACTCACAAAGCATACACACACACACACATGCACATATACACATACACGAACATCTTCACTTAGGGTATTTGACTGGTCAGAACCGTTGCGCGTTGGGAGTGCTGAAAGGTTCAGGGCTTGACTAACTCTGGTCTGGGAAGCTGCTGTGAGCTTGCTCTGCCGTAGACGTATGCACGGTTGCTGGTCCACTAGCCACTTCGGTCCTTGGTCAGGGAGTGTCCGCGGTGCACAGGTGTCGGAGTCTGTGCACAGTATTACGAGTTCTCGACTGATGCCCATCCAGTCGAGCTAAGAAGAAAACTATGGGCCCCAGAGTTCCGGGGGTTTGAAATGATCGAAAGTGATCCATGGGTGTACCCGTTCTCTTAGTCTCGCCCGTAACGCCTGACACGATGGTTAGCTTAAAACAAATTTATGGAAAACCAACAAAAGTCCAATTAACCAGGGTAATGTAAAGAGGCGTCGTGAGGTTTCTCCTAAGATGCCTAGTGAAGTAAATAAGACGAGGAAAGTAATGGATGTAGCATCACCCAAACTACCGCCTAAGTTTTTAATTGTTTCTAGCGCGGAAGAAGGAAAAGATCTTTCGAAGGTATCGCCTTTTCTGATCCATAAGTCTATAACTGGATGTGCAGCAGGACCTGTCGTTTCCATAAAAAAATAAGGAACGGAACACTGCTGTTAAGGTGCGATTCCACCAAATTTGTGTTCAGCACAATTTGTTACAGACATTTTGTACAGAACTTAGGCAGTGCGCGTACTAAACCAACATCCTTGAAGCCCCCGACTCCACCGGCAATGATGTGTGTAACTTTTGTTAGCGAACAGTGCATCACACTGTGCACGAACATTTTCTCCCAGTACAGAGTCTTGTGCCTTCAGTTTTCAATATGGACGGACGGGAAGAGGTATTGGTTTGTGGTGCAGCCTGTGTTGTATTATGTTGTCTGCTTAAAAAGAAACGAAGAGCAAACCCGCGATGTTGGGTGAGGCCCTTTCTACAGCGACGTAATGAAGAGACGATAAGATTTATGGAAGAACTAAGAATAGACCCCTTGAGTGGATTTAAAAATTTCACACGTATAACTTGCGAAGATTTTAAATTGCTGATCAATGCGATTGGTCCTTTGGTTGTCAAACAAGGCACAAACTACAGAAAGTGTGTCCCTGTTTCAATATGGCTTGCGATAACATTAAGATACCTTGGTGGTGGTGATTCTTTTGCAAGTTTAATGTATTTATTTAAAGTTTCAAAAGAACTTATCGCTCGGATTGTACCTGAGGTGTGTACGGCATTGATAAGCGTGTTAAAAGAAAATATTAAGGTAAGAAAAAACAACATTTTTTATATTTATCACAATTTTATTTATTTAATATGTATTACAACTTTCTAATCTTTTAATTATTTTGGAGGGTTACACCTTGAGCATCAAATAATAATAATAAATCTTTTAATTACAATAATTCACAAGTTTTGCCAAGTAATGTCAATGCTTTCGTCGCAATCTATACTATTAAGACGGACCGGAAAATTAGAAGAATCTCCATGATTCCGAGAACTTGACGAACTCTCTGAATACGGTGACGGCATTGGAGTTGTAGAATACTTACCAGTGCCGATAATAGCGTCATACAATGCAACGTCTATATCTCTTTGGACTAAAATCTTGGTCCGCTCATCTTTAATTTTCCGTAATTTTGTTGCGACGGCTGCAGCAAAGATGTCGTTATCTTGTTTCCTTGATTCCATCTGTTTGTTCACGTTATCCATAATGGACAAAGCATGGCCAATTCTTGGGTCTTCATCGACAGATCGACGCTTTAGCATATTCTTGGGAGCCCTAAATGAGCTATATGGCCTTTCTTGAGGGGATTCTTCGGCCCCATGTTCCGTATGTTCTCGTGACAACTGAAACAAAGATAAAAATTTCTTTTTCAGATACCTAATACCTTGGAAGAATGGATGATGGTGGAGAGTCAGTTTGATCATCTTTGGAATTTCCTTCATTGCATGGGTGCTGTGGACGGGAAACATGTTGCCATTCAAGCTCCAAGCAATACAGGAAGTGACTTTTTCAATTATAAAGGCGATTTCAGCATTGTACTTTTAGCACTCGTCGACGCTCATTATATGTTTAGATACGTGGATGTTGGATGCAAAGGAAGGATATCGGATGGTGGTGTCTTTAAAAATACTTGTTTCTACGCTGATCTTCAGCAGTCAAAATTAAATTTGCCTCAACCATATGTGCTACCCGGAAGGAATAAAACAATTCCACACGTCATAGTTGCAGATGATGCTTTTGCATTAGATGTAAATTTGATAAAACCATACCCTGGTCGACATGCCAAAGGATCAAAAGAAAAGATATTTAATTACCGTTTGAGCAGAGCGAGGCGTGTAGTAGAAAATGTTTTCGGGATTTTATCTGCAGTGTTTCGCGTACTTAGAAAACCTATTCTGTTAGCTCCAGAAAAAGCACAATTGATAACAATGACGTGTTGTTACTTGCATAATTTTTTGATGAAACAAAAGTCGTCTTCGCAACTTTATACCTGGCATGGTATTTTTGATACTGAAGACCTAGGTACTCATAGCACTATATATGGAAGTTGGCGGAACGATGCACCCTCTGCAAATTTACTTCCTTTAAGACATGTCGGAAGAAGGCCAGCTGGCAATGCGAAAGACATTAGAGAAGAGTTTGCAGAATCCAAACTGACATTGGAATGGTGCCATGGCAAGAAGCAATAGCGTAAAAACCATTAGCACATACATGTAATAAAAAGGAGTTCCCTCCTCGAAATTGAATACCTTCTGATATTGATACTAGCCGAGATAAAGTGAGAGCTTATGTTATCGTTCAAAAGAACGTATTTGACTTCGAGTAGTGAGAGAATCATAATAAAAAATATAAAAACTTACCTGCTCATTTATTTCTTCCTGTGAGTTGATACTAGAATTAGGTTCGTCCCTTCCATGAAGAAAATGTAAATAACTGTAACCAAACCACTTTGGCTTGTAGATGTCTGTAATCCCAGAACCTGAAGATTTTGAATCAGCAATTTTTTTCTTTTCACGACGGTATTGAGCCAAAATGATTTTCCATTTTCTCATGACTTCAGTAGAATCACAATTAAAATTATGAGCCAACTCTTCAGTTGCGTCGTGTTTACTGTTTCTATTTTTGTAGTCAACATGACTAGAGTCCCAGAGAACTGGATGCAATTCAACTGCTTGAATAAATTCAATAATTTTTTCATTTGCCCAGTCCATATTTAAATATATAATGTTCGCGAACAAATACAATGTTTTCTCTCCAGCAGCGGAAGCAAGACTGAGTACGTGAACAACAAGTGCGTGACGGTCGAGACAGTTCCACCGCTCTCACGTGTTCGTGCCCAAAAGTACCCAGCTGTGCGCGAACTTTACTTCGCGCACAATTTGTTACCGTTTGCTTGTGCGATTCGACCGAAACAAACATTTGTGCAGTACTGTGCAGCACAGTTCAGCACACCGGTGGAATCGTACCTTTAGAAACAAGTCGTTCGAAGCAGTCACAGTATTTGCTGAAAATGACCTTCTTTAATCAGGCCATGGTTTCGGTGGCTCCTCACATAACCTTGAACTCATCAAAGAGAGTAATATCATGCAGAGATCTTTTGTATGTCCGGGAGGACGAAATAAAATCTGAACTGGAATCGGAAGGTGTAACAGAAGTCGTACGAATTATGAAGATGGAAAACGGTCAGAGAGAGCCAACAACATCATTAATCCTGACATTCGGAAAACCATCTACCCCGGAATATTTATATCTGGCTATCAACGGCTTCCTGTTAGGCCCTACGTTCCCAATCCACGGCGGTGCTTTAAATGTCAACGTTTTGGACACGTCAGTTCATCTTGCTCCAAGCCAGAGGTATGCGGACAGTGCGCATCTGAAGGCCATGTAGAGAAGGTTTGCACAAGTACTCCAAAATGCCCAAACTGTGCTGGTGATCACCCTGCTCGCTCCTTTAACTGCCCAAAGTTCAAGGAGGAGTAAGCGATCCTCAGCATAATGACAAAGGACAAAACATCTTTTTACGAAGCGAAAAAGAAGTTCAAGTCAACTCAACCTAGACTTGAAAAGAAATCTTATGCCTCAGCTATCTCCACTGAGAAGTCGTGTTCCAACTGCGTTGAGCTTAACAAGAAAATTGAAGTTCTCACTGAGCAAGTTAGCCAGTTATTAGCTTTGGAGACCAAAAATTTGGTTTCCAACTCAAAGACTAATGTTGAATGTGCGGAAAAATCTCAATTGCCAGTAACCTCTGCGAAAAATAGAAGAAGTAAGACACTATTGGAGACAAGTGTGAAAAACGTTAAAACTACTCCTAATACGAGTAACAAAAATAATAACAAAGCTGCACCTGTGAAAGTAGGTGCAAAATCACAAGCGACTCAAAAGAGGACCATTTCAAACTCCTCTTCTGAGTCAAAAAACTCTTCAGATTCCACGACTACAATAGTGGTGATAGAATCTGATGACTCACTGCCTGGAACGTCCAACATTCCAGGCCAGCAAATTGTCAATAACGGGAGTGAGAGCCAGGTGAATCCATTTCACTAAAATACAATGTCCACACCTAAACAAACCGTGATTCAGTGGAACATTATTGGTGTTAGAAGTCACATTGAGGATCTCAAAATAATTGTAAGACATGTGTCTCCTATGTACATCTGCATTCAAGAGACACATCTCCATGAATCGCACAATTTCTATCTAAGGGAGTATTCAGTTTACAGATCGGACTTCGTTACAGAAGATCGAGCTAGAGGTGGCGTAGCTATTCTAGCCCGTAACTGTGTCGACGTCGTTCCTGTGAGCTTAATAACTCCCTTACAAGCAGTAGCAATTCAAACAGCTGTTCCATACAAACTCACTCTCTGTTGTGTCTACCTCCCACCAAGTGACAACCTGCAACAGAGAGATCTTGTAGACCTTATAAATCAGTTACCGACTCCGTTTTTATTAGTGGGCGATTTCAATGCCCACCATGTTTCATGGGGTTCCCCAGAATGCAACCCGCGAGGTAATCTGATCGAAAGCATCAGATCGGAACTGGATTTATACATGCTAAATGACGGTTCTCCGACACAGGTGGATGGACGGCTTTAGACTTGTCATTATGCAGTCCTGCTTTGGCTACAAGGCTAAAATTGCACGTAGAATATTTAGGCAAAGTAAACGAGAATCATGGTCGCAGTACATTGGCTCAATTACAAGAACTACAGCTCCATTAATTTCATTAAGGCATCCGGATGGAGTTATGACCACGGACTGTGAGGAAATTGCCAATATGCTAGCGTTATCGTTCTCAAAACATTCTTCATTTTCTGCATACAAGGACGCTTTCACTTAACTTTCAAAACTTTCGCAAACTTTCACTTACGGATTGCCCTCAGCCTGTAGCGTTTTTACTGCAGAACTTTATGCAATTTTCCAAGCTTTAAGATCAATTCCGTCTGCAAAATCTAAATATCTTGTGTGTTGTGATTCCAAAAGTGCTCTCCAGGCTATTCAGGAAATGTACACTAAGAACCCTTTGGTTGGAGACATCTTGTGCTCTATACACAGGCTCCAATTACGAGGTGTCGAAGTGTCATTTCTCTGGGTGCCTGGTCACTGCGGAATATTTGGAAACACTAAAGCAGATGAAGGTGCAAAATTAGCTACAAGTATGGTACCATCGACACAACGTGTGGTGGCATCAGATTTTGTATGCAATGTTAAAACTATACTATTCTCTGTTTGGACTGAAGAATGGCAAAATGTAAATAGAAACAAGCTGAGGGACATCAAAAATACCGTTCGACCATGGAGGACATCTGTTCGTTCGAATCGTAGAGAGGAAGTGGTGGTTACTCGACTTCACATCGGCCACTCTTTGTTAACGCATGGATGGTTGATGCGACATGAGGATCCACCATTATGTCCGTTTTGTAGAAATAATATTACAATCAAGCATATCCTGCTTGATTGTGATAAGTTAACAAATTTGTATATACGTTACGATCTTCGAGGTAGTTTGAAGGTGGTTTTAAGAGACGATGTCAGGGCTATCGACCGTGTCATCGCTTTCTTACGCCACCTGAATCTATTTAATAATATTTAAATTATGTATAATTTTAGTTTCTTTCGTTTTAGTTACATTTAGTATAAAACATTTATTTTATTTTATTTTGTTTAGTTGGTTAGTTTTATTTTGAAATAATTATTTAAAATAAAATTTTAGTTAGGCGATGATAACCTTGATAGGTTTTTCACCTGGAAAAAAAAAAAAAAAAAAGGAAGCGGTTAAGTTCCGTTTGCGAATCGGTTTTCATTGATTTAAATTCTTTGATTTTTTTAAAATAATGATCAGCTATAAATAATATTCGAGCTGGCTTGTGAGTGAAAGTTATAATTAAATAATAAAAATATATACAACTCACAAATATACAATTTTTTATTTCAAACGCGTTTCGACGACTACTTTGTCGTCATTTTCAGTGAAAATACACAAATGAAATTAACTAAAATATATATATATATATATATATATATATATATATATATATATATATTAAACATAACCTATAAAGTTTTAGCAAAGGTAAAAACAAAAAGATCTGATTTTCACTTTTGTTTTTACCTTTGCTAAAACTTTATAGGTTATGTTTAATATATATATATATATTTTTTATTTAATGTCATTTGTGTATTTTCACTGAAGATGACGACAAAATAGTCGTCGAAACGCGTTCTAAATAAAAAAATTGTATATTTGTGAGTTGTATATATTTTTATTATTTAATTAATGATCAGCTAGCCTGCGTGGGTTTGCGTAGCGGTTTCTTAAAGCGGTGTAAGCTATTTCATAATTATTTTCAGAAATTGTCAAACCAGTAATAATTGCTAAGGCATCGCCTTTTAACGTTGATTTTAAATATTAAAATTTTTGCACTGCGGTAAGATTAACATTAGAGTGGATCATGGAGTCAAACATAGTGATAAAGTCTGTCCATTCATTGTTATTGCCTGAGAAAGTGGGTACTTGTAGGCTTGGCAGACTAATGCAATTATTAGTGTGGTTAACTGGTGAAATTTCTTTATGTTCAGATTTTATAATTCCTGGGCATTTTGCCAAAATAGGTAAATACCAATGTTGAAATTTGGTTTTCATTTGAAACGCCTTTTCTGCGACTTGATGCTCGAAGGTTTTCTCCGTGTATTCGTACTTGTCAATAAAATTGCTGTGGATGCGTCGGATTTCACTAATGAGTCCTGCTGGGATTTAATTTCCAGCGATTATGTCTAGGTCCTGAATGATGTTGCTTAATTTGGACAAATAATATTCTGTATTAATTGACATTTTGAAAAACGATTAAAACAATTTTAAGATGACACAAAGTTTGACCTAACCTCTTGCAGGTGTATAGATTTTGTTTTAGAAATTACTAAGAAAGTTTGCACTGAACTGTAGTCTAAGTTTAAGCGGTACAAATCCGGCTCGTGTGGACCATGTATAGTTTTGGTAGCAAAACTAAAGAAAGAAAATATGTGATTTATTAGAAAATCAATAGGGTAGGTCAAAATTGTACGCGGTTACACTAAAAGTCCGGAGGAACCACCCACTCTTTGTTGGAGCAGTATGGGGTCTGCTTTAATAATAAAAACGACACTGAATTTAAGTTTATCACCAAAGATAATTAAAAGAGATAGCACAAGCTTCATGAGTAGCAGTTAAGTCTAAGCCACTTACCAATCAAACTGTATGCGGTTCTTGTAGAGCGGTGAGTCGTCCGACACAACAGGCCTGTTTGGAATCTTGCATAGATGAACGAAGTTTCTCGAAGAGTGGCATAAACTAAAACTCATTTAATCTTTATTTTAATAACTTTACTTCACTTATACCAAGATAAACCGTCTTTAATCATTTTTTTTTCCAGGCGAAAAACCTATCAAGGTTATCATCGCCTAACTAAAGTTATTTTAAATAGATAAGTTTTTAAAATAAATATTACCTAAAACTAATCAAAATAAAACAAAATAAATGTTTAAAACTAATTGTGATTATAATTATCTAAAATTAAAGAACCTAAAATTATAAAAAATTTAAATATTGTTAAATAGATTAAGGTGGCGTAAGAAAGCGAGGACACGGTCGATAGCCGTGACATCGTCTCTTAAAACCACCTTTAAACTACCTCGAAGATCGTAACGTATATACAAATTTGTCAACTCATTACAATCAAGCAGGATATGCTTGATTGTAATATTATTTCTACAAAACGGACATAGTGGTGGATCCTCATGTCGCATCAACTATCCATGCGTTAAAAAAAACGCATCCATGGGGAAAAAAAATGTTTCTATTTACATTTTGCCATTCTTCGTTCCAAACAGAGAATAGTGTAGATTTAACTTTGCATACAAAATCTGATGCTATTACACGTTGTGTCGATGGTACCATACTTGTAGCTAATTTTGCTCCTTCATCAGCTTTAGTGTTTCCAAATATTCCGCAGTGACCAGGCACCCAGAGAAATGACACCTCGACACCTCGTAATTGGAGCCTGTGTATAGAGCACAAGATGTCTCCAACGAAAGGGTTCTTAGTGTACATTTCCTGAATAGCCTGGAGAGCACTTTTGGAATCACAACACACAAGATATTTAGATTTTGCAGACGGAATTGATCTTAAAGCTTGGAAAATTGCATAAAGTTCTGCAGTAAAAACGCTACAGGCTGAGGGCAATCCGTAAGTGAAAGTTTGTCCTTCCATATAAAATGCACAACCTATCCCATTGCCCCGCAGGGGGGTGCGGACTAGCCGCACCTACGAGGGATTTGGCGTCCCTCGCGGTACCCTAGCCTAACACTACACCACTCACAAAGCATACACACACCAACACAATCTATACACATTTCAACACTTACATCTTCGCTTAGGGAATTTTGACTGGTCAGAACCGTTGCGCGTTGGGAGTGCTGAAAAGTCCAGAGCGTGACAAACTCTGGTCTGGGACGCTGATGTGAGCTTGCTCTGCCGAAGACGTAAGCGCGGTTTCTGGTCTACCAGCCGCTTCGGTCCTTGGTCAGGGAGTGTCCGCGGTGCACGGGTGTCGGAGCCTGTGCACAGTATTACGAGTTCTCGACTGATGCCCATCAGTCGAGCTAAGGAGAAAAGCTATAGGCCTCAGAGTTCTGTGGGTTGGAAATGATCTTAATGTGATCCAAGGGTGTACCCGTTCCTATAGTCTCGCCCGTAACGCTTGACACGATGGCTGGCAAACAATATTTATGGATTCCATAACCACGACAAATATGACTAGTCTGAAGAGGACACGCCAGGATTCTCCTGACGATAGTCAAGATTTGAGTAAAAAGTTGATGGTGGCAACGTCGCAGACATTGCCATCAGCAAAGTATTTAGTTTTTTCTAGTGCCGAAGAAGGGAAAGATCTTTCCAAAGTTTCTCCTTTCCTGATTAACAAGGCCATTACTGCTTGTGCTGGAGGCCCAGTAGCCTCTATTAAGAAACTTAGAAACGGAACATTGTTAGTTGCGACTTCCACCGACAGACAAACCCGTTCTCTATCAAAAATGTCCTCCTTCTTTGACCAGGTTATGGTATCTGTGGCTCCTCACAGATCCTAGAATTACTCAAAGGGGGTCATCACATGTAGGGATTTAATGCACCTTCCAATCGAAGAAATTAAGTCTGAACTATCTTCTCAGTTAGTTACGGAGGTTACCCCCATAATGAAAATGGACAAAGGAGAAAAAGTAGCAACAGCGTCTTTTATCGTAACCTTTGGAAAACCGGAAATACCCGAATACTTGCATGCAGGTTACCAAAGGATCTCAGTGAGACCATACGTGGCTAACCCTAGGCGCTGCTTCAAGTGCCAGCGATTTGGCCATATCAGCTCTACGTGTTCGAAGCAGAACGTATGCGGTATATGTAGCGTTGAAGGCCATGATGACAAGGAATGTGTTAATTCTCCGAAATGCGCCAACTGTGGTGGTGACCACCCAGCGCGATCCTACAACTGTCCTACTTTCAAGTAAGAGAAAGCTATCTTAGGCATCATGGCGAAAGACAAGCTGTCGTTTCCAGAGGCCAAAAAACTCTATAGATCCACTCAGCCAAAGGCAGACAGTAAGACTTATGCCGCTACCCTGACCGCTTCGAAATCGTCTTGTACCAACTGTGCTGAGCTGTCCAAGAAGATTGAAGCTCTAACTGAACAAGTGTCTCGCCTTTTGTGCTTAGTCACAAATGGTCCGTCTTTGGATTTGGTACAACCTGCAGCAACTGATAGTGTTTTGCCTCGTGTACCTATTCCTTCCACTGGGGGGATTGGAGCACGAAATAAGTCACTAAGCGAGCCTTGTGTTTCTGTGCAGAAGACATTATCAACGGGTAATAAACCTTCTGTGCAGAAGACGTTGGAAAAATCAAAACCACGTAAACCAGTGTTACGTCAGACCACATCGCCACCGTCGTTACCGGGCATTAAGAAAAATGCTAACAAAGGAGGGAATGTAAAAACTACCCCTCCTAAACCCAAAACTTCCTCAGATTCCATCCCTGAACGGGTGATATGGAATCTAAGAAATGTAAGCCTGAGACGTCTAAAAACGTCCCAGGCAAGAAAGGAGAGAGCACCAATGGGTGTCAAATAAATCCTTTGCTAAGCTAATAAATGTCTGCTTAGGAAGTCAGTGATACAATGGAACGTCAACGGTGTTAGGAGTCACATAGAAGAACTTAAAGTACTCGTGCGAGATGTGTATCCAATGTTTGTATGTCTACAGGAGACACATCTCCACGAATCGCATAATTTCCTTTTAAGGGAGTATTCAGTTTTTAGATCGGACTTCGTTACAGAAGATCGAGCTAGAGGTGGCGTAGCCATCCTAGCCCGTGACTGTATCGATGCTGTTTCTCTAAACTTAATAACTCCTTACAAGCAGTAGCCGTTCAAACAGCTGTCCCGTATAAAATCACTGTGTGTTGTGTCTACTTGCCACCACAAGAAAACCTGCATCACAGTGATTTAGTGAATTTAATAAGCCAGTTACCAACTCCGTTCTTATTGGTAGGGGATTTTAATGCCCACCATTCGTCTTGGGGATCTCCGACTAGGAACTCTCGAGGTGATCTTGTTGAAAGTATAAGAACGGAACTAGACTTATGTCTGCTAAATGACGGTTCTCCTACTCATTTAGCAGCATCTACTGGTGGATGGACAGCTGTTGATCTATCGATTTGCAGCCCTCAATTAGCTACTAGATGCACATGGTCGGTACTCAATGATTTGTATGGAAGCGACAATGTGCCTATTAAGATCAGTTTATGTGACTCCTAAACCTGTTATGCTCGAAATTCCAGTTGGATTTTGCGAAAAGCCAACTGGGAGTCCTACTCGAATTACCTTGTATCACTTGACATGGATTATCTGACACCCATTGGTGAAAATATAGAAAATTTTACGAAAGCAATTTTAAATGCCGCTGAAAAGACCATTCCGAAAACCTCTGCGCATCCACGCCGACCGCCTGTGCCGTGGTGGAACGATAAATGCACAGAAATCCTCCGTTTACGACGAAGAGCTCTTAGGAAATTTAAACGACACCCAACAAATGGAAACCTTCAGGAATATAAAAAACTCCGTGCGAAAGCACGGAGGATATTTAGGCTGAGTAGAAAGAACTCTTATTAACAGTACATTAGCACAATTAGACCAACAACTCCGTCCTCCACAGTGTGGAGTAAACTAAGATCAGTTTGTGGTACTTCCATTCCGTTGCCAGCCATTGCGCTGAAGCAACCAGATGGGAGATTAATCACAAACAGTGATGACATTGCTAATGTACTTGGAACATCTTTTTCTAACTTTTCTGCTACTACAGCCTATGATAGATTGTTCCAGATGTATAAACTGAAGGAAGAAGCAATACCGTTTACCGTTGGGTTCAGCTCTTGCGTCAACGAAGGATTCTGCACCAGGTCCAGATTCCATTGTGTACTCCATGCTAAAACATCTACCATCATCGGCGAAACTTGTCCTCCTTCGAGTATACAATCGTTTATTCGAGGAGCGCTCTTTCCCCGATGCATGGTTAGAATCGACAGTAATTCCTCTTTTGAAGCCAGGTAAGGACAAAACCAACCCCAGTAGTTACAGGCCTATATCACTTACAAGCGTCTTGTGCAAACTACTGGAGAAGATGGTCAACCGCCGTCTTGTCTGGTACCTAGAAACCAACAACCTTCTTAGCAACGAACAATGTGGTTTCAGACTAGGGCGCTCATCAGTTGATCGATTGGTTTTGTTAGAATCCGCTATTCAAGATGCCTTTTTCTTGCGTCAAACGCTCGTTGCGATTTTCTTTGACCTTGAAAAGGCATATGATATGGCATGGAAAAGAGGAATTCTGAACACTCTGAAATCATGGAGTATACAAGGGAATATCCTAGCATTCATCGCTAACTTTCTTTTAAACAGATCTTTCCGCGTTCGACTTGGAGGCACGTATTCAAACAGCTATACACAGGAGAATGGTGTACCGCAGGGCAGCGTGCTGAGCGTCACGCTGTTTGCCGTTGCAATAAATAGTATCACCAGTAATATACGATCTCCGGTACACTGTTCCCTTTTTGTGGATGACTTTTGTATATATGTGCCTGCTCGTAGTATGGCAACTGCGGAAAGATCTTTGCAGTTAGCAATATACAGGTTAGAGGAATGGTCAAAATCTACAGGTTTCAAATTCTTTGCTTCGAAGACAAAATGTGTAGCATTTAGTCGTCGTACGCAACACCAGGAGCCGATCCTTTCTCTTTACGGGGTCAGCTTCAAATCACGGATAGTGTTCGATTTTTGGGTCTTTTATTTGATAAAAGACTCTCATGGGGTCCACATGTTCGTGATTTGAAGGTGAGATGCAGCAAAAAATTGGATATGTTAAGAGTCCTTAGTGGTACGAATTGGGGAGCAGACAGAACTAGTATGCTTCGATTTTATCGCGCAGTCGTTAGATCGCGCATAGATTATGGTTGTCAAGTCTACTCATCTGCACGACCTACAGTTCTGAAAACTCTTGATACCATCCACCACTCTGGACTTAGACTGGCTACTGGTGCATTTAGAACTAGCCCAATCCCTAGTCTTCTTGTCGAAGTTGGGGAACCTGCCCTTTCTAGACGACGTCAGATGCTACAAATATCTTACGTTTCTGTTCTTCGAAGCAAACTCAACCACCCGGCATTTGAAAAAGTCCTTAATAATACGCTAAATCAAGTGTACAATACACGTCAACGTTCGACCGCTCCATTTGGCATACGAACATTAAGAATATTGGATGAACTTGAGTTGCAACTTCCAACTATGTTTGAACGACAAATGTGCTATCTACCTCCATGGATAATAAAAACGCCGCACTTCGATTTCTCATTGTCCAGTTATATAAAACACGATACTCCTGTTGTGGTCTACCACCAGGAATTGTTATCCATTTATAAATCTCACCAACACAGTGAAATCATTTTCACTGATGGATCTAAACTGAACAATGGCGTTGGGTGTGCGTTTTATGCATCTGGATGTACCTACACGTACGGATTGCCCTCAGCTTGCAGTGTTTTTACGGCAGAACTATTTGCTATTTTTAAAGCTTTGGACGTCATTCAATCTCGATCCTCGCATTATCTTTTGTGTTCGGATTCCAAAAGTGCTCTTCAGGCTCTTCAGGATGTTTTCTCTAATAACCCTTTAGTTGGAGACATTTTGTGTGCTGTACACAGGCTTCAATTGAGGGGTGTGGGGGTAACTTTCTGTTGGGTTCCTGGACATTGCGGAATACTTGGAAACACAAAAGCGGATGAAGCGGCGAAGAAAGCTACAAGTTTGGTGCCTCTTACTCAACTAGGTATGGCATCTGATTATGTGTGTTTCGCGAAACATTTATTGCTCGCTGCTTGGAATGACGAGTGGCATACCGTGATTGAGAATAAGCTGAGGGAAATTAAAGATAGGGAGGAAGTGGTGGTTACACGCCTTCGCGTTGGCCACTCTTTTGCAACTCATGGATATTTGATGAGTCGTGAAGATCCACCAATATGCCAATACTGCGGTGATATCTTCACAATAAAACATATTTTAGTAGATTGTGTTAATGTAAGCAACATTCGTGCCCTTTTTAATTTAAAAGGGAGTTTGAAGGTGGTGCTAAGGGACGATGCCTCGGCCATTGACCGAGTCATCGCTTTCTTGCACCACTTGAAAATATTTTTTGAAATTTAACACAAATACATTTTTTTTTCATTTATACATATAATTCTCTGTTTCTTTTATTTATTTTAATTTAATTTATTTTGTGTTCTTGTTATTGTTATTGAAATTTATTTATTGGTAAACTGTTACCTATTATTTTTTTAAATATTGTTACTATTTATTGAACGAACATCATGCTACATCCCTCCATGGACAATACAAAATCCAAAATGTGACTTCTCATTGTCCATGTACCTAAAACACAATACTCCTGACGTTATTTATCGTCAGGAGTTTTTGCAGATTCATCAAACTCACGAACATACTGTGACTATATTCACAGACGGTTCAAAACTGGACAATGGGATAGGTTGTGCATTTTATATGGAAGGACAAACTTTCACTTACGGATTGCCCTCAGCCTGTAGCGTTTTTACTGCAGAACTTTATGCAATTTTATAAGCTTTAAGATCAATTCCGTCTGCAAATCTAAATATCTTGTGTGTTGTGATTCCGAAAGTGCTCTCCAGGCTATTCAGGAAATGTACACTAAGAACCCTTTAGTTGGAGACATCTTGTGCTCTATACACAGGCTCCAATTACGAGGTGTCGAGGTGTCATTTCTCTGGGTGCCTGGTCACTGTGGAATATTCGGAAACACTAAAGCAGATGAAGGTGCAAAATTAGCTACAGGTATGTTGCCATCGACACAACGTGTGATGGCATCAGATTTTGTATGCAAAGTTAAATCTACACTATTCTCTGTTTGGAACGAAGAATAGCAAAATGTAAATAGAAACAAGCTGAGGGACATCAAAAATACCGTCCGACCATGGAGGACATCTGTTCGTTCGAATCGTAGGGAGGAAGTGGTGGTTACTCGACTTCGCATCGGCCACTCTTTGTTAACGCATGGATGGTTGATGCGACATGAGGATCCACCACTATGTCCGTTTTGTAGAAATAATATTACAATCAAGCATATCCTGCTTGATTGTAATGAGTTGACAAATTTGTATATACGTTACGATCTTCGAGGTAGTTTAAAAGTGGTTTTAAGAGACGATGTCACGGCTATCGACCGTGTCCTCGCTTTCTTACGCCACCTTAATCTATTTAACAATGTTTAAATTTTTTATAATTTTAGGTTCTTTAATTTTAGATAATTATAATCACAATTAGTTTTAAACATTTATTTTGTTTTATTTTGATTAATTTTATGTAATATTTATTTTAAAAACTTAACTTTAGTTAGGCGATGATAACCTAAATGGGTTTTTCGCCTGGAGAAAAAAAAAAAAATACTGTTATATTGTTCGTTCTTGATATTTCGTTATTTATAGTTTTATATTTTTATTGTTATCGATTTATTGTTGTTTTTTTTTTGTTGTTTATTGTTGTTGTTTTATTTTGTAATTTTTGTTTTATTTAAATTATTGGGTTCCGTGTTAGATTTTGTTTGCCGATGATAACCACAATTGGTTTTTCGCCAGGAAAAGAAAAAAAATAATTGTAAACAACCAAATTTTTTTTATTTATTTCTATATTAAGTGTTCAACTTTATTGTTATAGATTTATTATTGTGTTATTAATTCGTGTTATTGTATTTATTGTTATGTTTTATTTATTGTTACATTTTGTTTCAGATAATAGTATTGTTTCTATTATTATATTTAATTGTTAACAGTTCTAACACTATTTGCTAATTAAATTTTAGTTTTTCAAGTAGTTATTTTGTTTGACAATCATAGCCAACATTAATTTTTCATCAAAAAAAAATATCAAATTATACATAAAGTCTCAATTTAAATGTGACTGAAAAAACCAAATATGAGTAATAAAGCAATTACTGTATAACTATATTTTGTTATTTTGTGTAACATTGCAATTATGACCTTTCCCAAAAGCATGAATTCAGGTGCAAACTATCACGAAGGTATGTAATAAGGTGCAAACTACTACATATGTAACAGATTAGGTGAAAAAATTAACGTGTTTTTAAAAACGTCCAATATATCTATTGTGTATAAAATTTTAAATACATTATTGAGATGGTTTTGTATCGAGTTGTTCCTACTCCACTCGATACAGGCCGGTAAAATATAGCGCGCAGAAGACGGGTACAAGTGTCATAAACCAACTTGATCTCAGAATCTTACTGACGCGGAAAGTTAACTCACCTGGAAAACTTAACTGCCGGAAAATAAGAACCCAGTGAGGTGTAAATATCCTGCTTTGATACAAATGCAATAAAATACAACACTTGCAGGGCAGAATAATAGATCCCCTGTATTAAAATAAAATAAATTTCTTCTATTTCATTTATGTTTTCGAATTGCAAACCAACTATTCATCAGCAGTCGAAATCCTTAAGAAACAATTCTGGGCTCTTTAGAAATTACAGTGTGATGTAGAAAATTTCATTTTGTAAAAAGTTACTGTCATAATATTTTAAAAATTGGTTGACGGAATTTTGTAATTGTATAAACTGATTAATACATCACCAAATACGGATTGAATTCCTCTCATATAAGTTTCGCAACATTTTAATAACCTTAAGGTTCGGGTGTTTAGAGTTTTATTGTTATAGTAGTTTTTATTTTAATACCAATATTTTACTTGTATTGTTTCTAAAACTTTAAATACTTCCTTTAGTTATAGTGTTTATTAAATTTATTTTTCAATTTTCACTTGTTGGCTTTAAAGTCTTTAGGTTAGATTACATTTACCTTTATTTTAATTGTGAGTATTGATATATTCGATAGTAATCTCACTTTTTCTTATTAAAAATTTAAAAAATAACAACTGACAAAAAAAACCCGAGTATATAATTTTTATATTCTTAAAAGCCAAAAATATTTGCCCAATAACGAAAACCTAATTTAATATAAGTTTATGACCCACACAATTTTGAATACGGCGCCGAATTTGACACTTCGACCCATATTTAACATACTGAACGTGACAAATAAAAGGATTTTACATGATGTTATAGCTGCTTGGCATATAGCATATACAAACTATGATATCGACACAGACAATTCAATAATTTCTTAGATAGACTTACTTTAGAGATATGAGAAATTTATTAAGGTTTAAGGAGATATTATCTCTTACATTTATAAGGATCTACAGTAATCACATCCCTGCGGAAAGTTGCAGTCTAGCCGCATCTACTAAGAGGGGTTTGGCGTACCTCGCGGTACCCCAGCCCAACATATACACTCCTAACAACACTAACTGAACTATTACACACTACTACCCTTCCTACAGACACCAAATAGTCAACATAATCTCTCATCATTTCAACACTTACACCTTCTCTTAGGGATTTTTGACTGATCAGATCCCCGTATAAAATCACTGTGTTGTGTCTACTTGCCACCACAAGAAAATCTGCAACACCGTAACTTAGTGATCTTAATATGCCAGTTACCGGCTACGTTCCTATTGGTAGGAGATTTTAAAGCCCACCATTTGTTGAAGCCCGCCATTGACCGAGTCACCGCTCTCTTGCAACACTTAAAAATTTTTTTTGAAATTTAATATTTAAAAATATAATATTATGTTTTTATAATTATAGATTTATATCTTTGTGTTTGTGTTTTGTCTATGGAACTTGATTTATTAAATTTATTTTTTTTTGTTTTATATATATATATATATATATATATATATATATATATATATATATATATCCTCCACAGTATGAGGAAACAAAGTTAAATTTGTGATTCATCCATTTTGTTGCCAGCCATTGCACTGAGGCAACCGAACGGCAGATTGACAGTAGTGATATTGCTAATATACTGAGAACATCCTTTTCTGCTACTACAGTCTATTAAATATATTATTTCAGAGACATAAAAACAAAGCTGCACCTGTAAAAGTGGGTGCAAAATTACAATCGTCTCTAAAGAGGACCATTTCTAACTTCCTTTCTGAGTCAAAAAATTCCTCAGATTCCACCATTACAATAGTGGTGATGGAATCTGATGACTCTCTGCCTGGAACGTCCAACATTCCAGGCCAGCAAATTGTCAATAACGGGAGTGAGAGCCAGGTGAATCCATTTCACTAAAATACAATGTCCACACCTAAACAAACCGTGATTCAGTGGAACATTATTGGTGTTAGAAGTCACATTGAGGACCTCAAAATAATTGTAAGACATGTGTCTCCTATGTACATCTGCATTCAAGAGACACATCTCCATGAATCGCACAATTTCTATCTAAGGGAGTATTCAGTTTACAGATCGGACTTCGTTACAGAAAATCGAGCTAGAGGTGGCGTAGCTATTCTAGCCCGTAACTGTGTCGACGTCGTTCCTGTGAGCTTAATAACTCCCTTACAAGCAGTGGCAATTCAAACAGCTGTTCCGTACAAACTCACTCTCTGTTGTGTCTAGTTTCCACCAAGTGACAACCTGAAATAGAGATATCTTGTAGACCTTATAAATCAGTTACCGACTCCGTTTTTATTAGTGGGTGTTTTCAATGCCAACCATGTTTCATGGGGCTCACCAGAATGCAACCCGCGAGGTCATCTGATTGAAAGCATCAGATCGGAACTGGATTTATACCTGCTAAATGACGGTTCTCCGACACATTTAGCAGCGTCAACAGCTGGATGGACAGCTGTAGACTTGTCATTATGCAGTACTGCTTTGGCTACAAGGCTAAAATGGTCGGCATTGCCTGATCTTTACAGTAGCGATCACATTCCTATTGAGATCTCTTTGTGTGACTCCTCTCCCTGTTGTGTTCGACATCCCCGTTGGATCCTGAAAAAAGCCAACTGGGAACAATTTTCCCAAGATCTAGAATCACTGGATGTGGATTACTTGGAAAAATATAAAATCTACCGTGCGAAAGCACGGAGAATATTCATGCAAAGTAAACGAGAATCATGGTCGCAGTACATTGGCTCAATTACAAGAACTACAGCTCCATCCACAATATGGAAGAAATTACGATCAGTCTGTGGCTTTTCCGTTCCGATGTCATAAATTTCATTAAGGCATTCGGATGGTGTTTTGACCACGGACTGTGAGGAAATTCCCAATGTGCTACCTTTATCGTTTGCTAAATATTCTTCATCTTCAGCATTCAAGAACGCTTTCCAGGTGTACAAACGTAAACAGGAAGCCTTACCTTTCACCGTTTGCTTTTCTGGAGATTCTTGTTTGAATATCCATTTCTCTATCGACGAACTAGAGTCAGCTCTCTCGTCAACGAAGGATTCTGCTCCAGGCCCGGATGATATTGTATACTCCATGGTTAAAAATCAACCACCGTCGGCAAAACTAGTTCCCCTTCGGATATACAACCGTATATTCGAGGAGCACGGTTTTCCCGATGCATGGTTAGAAGCGACAATAATTCCGTTTCTAAAACAAGGAAAGGACAAAACTAATACCAGTAGTTATAGACCCATCTCTCTGACCAGCTGCTTATGCAAAAAACTGGAGAAGATGGTCAACCGTAGTCTTGTCTGGTATCTAGAAACAAACAAACTTCTTTCTAATGTTCAGTGTGGTTCCAGACAAGGACGTTCATCAGTTGACCAATTGGTTTTGTTGGAGTCAGCTATACAGAATACCTTCATCTTACGACAAACACTGGTAGCTGTTTTCTTTGACCTTGAGAATGCATATGACATGGCATGGAGAAGAGGAATTTTGAACGTATTGAAATCATGGGATATACAAGGTGGAGGCGTCAGCTCCGCTAAAATATTAGAAATAAGACAAAAGAGAGAGATAATCGCAGTCGGTAACGTGACTAAAATTGCAAATGAATAAAATGAAGGCTGGCGGCAGAAACGCCTAATCGACAAATAATAACAGTGTTTATCACTAATTAAGCCTCGGGAAAATAGGCACAAGTTTATGTTAAAAGTATTTGGAACTGATTAACACTTACCCTAAGCTGAACAAAGGTGTTGCGTGCACGGGCGGTTTTTCATTGTTATATTGTTGTTTTTTTGTTTTTTATTGTTGGTGTTTTATTTTGTTTTGTAATTTTTGTTGTATTTATTTATTTGTTTATTTAATAATTTATTTGATTTTATTTAAAACATTGCGTTCTTTGTTAGATTTTGTTTGGCGATGATAACCACAATTGGTTTTTCGCCAGGAAAAAAAGAAAAAAAAAAAAAAAAAAATGATGTCTTCTGGACTTCTGCAGCAGGGCCCTGGGTGGAGTGGTGACTGGCAGACGGCTCGTGCTGTAAAACATAATAAACGGGGTTCAATTCTGATGCTATTCGCAGTTGAATAAGTCTTTAAATAAGTGCGAGCGACTCCGTAACGACGGCTTGTAACGGCGAGGTTAAAGGTGCATTCGAACACGGCACTTGGACTAAAATAATCTACACTTTCGCGGTTAAAGAACATATAACGAAGGTACAACTCGAAACACTTAAATTTATACAGGCGCGGGGCGAACTTAAAGTCCACGAGGTTGGCTAATACGGTTAAAACCCGCAACGGACGTGCTGGTCTGTCCACGGCAAGCAAGAGACTGGGTGAGGAAAATGTGCGCTAGGTGGGGGTTAGGCGCTCGACAAGGAAGAACGTTGTCTTAAACTATTGACGATAAACCATAGATTGAGCTATCGATTAGACAAGGCACAACTGATTGAAGTCGATACTGGAGCTGTTTAATCTACCAAAGCTGACTCCAACATAAGGTAACATTCTTGCTTTTATACAAAATTATTTGAATAACAGGACTTTCCGTGTACGTCTAGGAGGCATATATTCTGATCGTTGCGAACTAGAGAATGGTGTACCACAGGGTGGCGTTTTGAGTATGACGCTGTTTGCTGTTGCCATTAACAGCGTCACTTCAAACGTACAGTCACCGGTGCACTATTCCCTGTTTGTAAACGATTTTTGTATATATATGGCTGCTAGTTAGTATAGCAACAGCGGAAAGATCCTTACAATTAGTAATTAATAAATTGCAAGAGTGGGCCAAATCTACGGGCTTCAAGTTTTCGCCTTCGAAGACCCAGTGTATAGCATTTAGTCGTCGCAGGCAACACCAGGAACCTATTCTTTATCTTGATGGTACGCGGCTTCAAACCGCGGATAATGTGAGATTTTTGGGTCTTTTATTGGATAAAAGACTTTCATGGCATCCGCATGTGCGTGATTTGAGGACCCGGTGCAGCAAGATATTGGATATGTTGAGAGTTCTAAGTGGTACAAATTCTGGTGCAGACAGAACCTGTATGCTCCGTTTCTATCGCGCCGTTGTAAGATCGCGCATAGATTACGGCTGTATAGCCTATTCATCTGCTCGACCTACGGTTCTGAAACTCCTGAATTCAATACATCACGCTGGCCTTAGACTTTCTACTGGTCCTTTTAGATGAAGCCCAATCTCCAGCCTTCTAGTAGAAGCTGGAGTACCATCTCTCTCTATGCGACGTCAAATGCTACAAATTTCATATCACACTGGTCTTCGAAGTAAACCTAAACATCGGCATTCAAAGCAGTTTTTGATAATTACCTCGAGGATCGTTACAATGTGCGTCAACGTTCAACTGCTTCCTTCAGAATAAGAACGTTGCGCATTTTTAGCAATCTAAATTTAGAACATCCACCTATATTCAAACGAACATCATGCTACATCCCTCAATGGATAATACAAAAACCAAAATGTTACTTCTCATTGACCATGTACCTAAAACACAATACTCCTGACGTTATTTATCGTCAGGAGTTTTTGCAGATTCAACAAACTCACTAACATACTGTGACTATATTCACAGACGATTCAAAACTGGACAATGGGATAGGTTGTGCATTTTATATGGAAGGTCAAACCTTCACTTACGGATTGCCCTCAACCTGTAGCGTTTTTAGTGCAGAACTTTATGCAATTTTCCTAAGATCAATTCCGGCTGCAAAATCTAAATATCTTGTGTGTTGTGATTCCAAAAGTGCTCTCCAGGCTATTCAGGAAATGTACACTAAGAACCCTTTAGTTTTAGACATCTTGTGCTCTATACACAGGCTCCAATTACGACGTGTCATTTCTCTGGGTGCCGACTCTAAAGCAGATGAAGGTGCAAAATTAGCTACAGGTATGTTGCCATCGACACAACGTGTGATGGCATCAGATTTTGTATGCTAAGTTAAAACTAAACTATTCTCTGTTTGGAATGAAGAATGGCAAAATGTAAATAGAAACAAGCTGAGGGACATGAAAAATACCGTCCGACCATGGAGGACATCTGTTCGTTCGAATCGTAGGTAGGAAGTGGTGGTAACTCGACTTCGTATAGGCCACTCTTTGTTAACGCATGGATGGTTGATGAGACATGACGATCCACCACTTTGTCCGTTTTGTAAAAGTACCATAACAATCAATCACATTCTGCTTGATTGTGATCATTTGATTTATATATTCGTTACAATCTTCGAGGTAGTTTAACGGTGGTTTTAAAAAAAATCAGAGACATAAACTGATGGAAGAAACAATACCGTGTACTGTTGGGTTGTCTGGCGATTCTCTTTTAAACACTCCTTTCTCTGTAGTGGAATTGGAGTCAGCTCTCAAAACGAAGGATTCTGCACCAGGTCCGGATTCCATTTTATACTTAATGCTGAAACATCTACCATCTTCGGCGAAACTTGTTCTCCTTCGAATATACAATCGGCTATTCGAAGAGCGGTCTTTCCTGGATGTATGGTTAGAATCAACTGTCATTCGTATTTTAAAGCCAGGTAAAGACAAAACCAATCCCAGTAGTTACAGGCCTATATCTCTAACGAGCGTCTTGTGCAAGCTATTGGAGAAGATGGTCAACCGCCGTCTTGTCGGGAACCTAGAAACCAATGACCCCATTTGCAACGAACAGTATGGTTTCAGGCAAGGACGATCATCCGTTGACCAATTGGTTTTGTTATAATCCGTTATTCAAGTTGCCTTTCTCTTGCGTCAAACAATCGTTGCTTTTTTCGACCTTGAGAAGGCATTCGATATGACATAGAAAAGAGGAATTCTGAACACTTTAAAATCATGGGGTATACAAGGGAATACCCTAGCATTCATCGCTAACTTTCTATCAAACAGATCTTTCCGCGTTCGTCTTGGAGGCACATATTAAACAGCTATAAACAGGAGAATGGGGTACCGCAGTGCAGCGTGCTGAACGTCACGCTATTTGCTGTTGCAATAAATAGTATCGTATATAACATACGATCTCCGGTACACTGTACACTATTTCTAGATGATGACTTTTGCATATATGTGCCTGCTCGTAGTATGGCAACTGGAAAGATCCGTCGACCGCTTTCAAAGTTAATCACATTCCACCACTGACGTAGTTCAAATGGAATCTGTGGTAACATTTCATGAGATATCCCCTGATGTTCCAGGCATATCAACTTCTAATGACAACAATGAGCGCCAATAGAATCCTTTTCTTTAAAGTATAATGTTCACGTTGAATTATTCCGTGACTCAGTTGTAAACATCGATGGTGTCAGAAGTTACGTTGAGGACCTAAAAGCAGCTGTAAGAGACGTGTCTCATATGTTCATCTGTATTTAAGAGAGACATTTCCACGAATCGCACAATATCCATCTAAAGGCGTATTCAGTTTACAGATCGGACTTAGTTACAGAAAATAGCTTGAGGTGACATAGCCAATCTAGCCCGTAACTGTGTGGTGCTGTTTCTGTGAACCTAATAACTTCCCTATAATTTTAAACAGCTGCTCCGTATAAGCTCAATCTCTGCTGTGTCTACTTTCCATCAAGTGATAACCTACAACAGAGAGTCCTTGTAGACCTTCTAAACCAGTTACCGACTCCGTTTTTATTAGTAGGCGATTTCAATGCCCACCACTTTTCGTGGGGTTCACCGGAATGCAACTCACGAGGGCGTCTGGTTGAGAGTATCAGATCAGAACTGGATTTATACCGGCCAAATGATAGTTCTCCGACACATTTAACATCTTGTCCAGGGGGAAGGACAGCTGTTGACCTAACAATGTTCAGTCGTGCTTTGGCTACAAGCTTTACAATGTGTAAAACAGTTTATTCTCTTGTTATAGTGTTATAAATATATATCTATTGCCATATTTATTTATTTTTAATTTCTTTGTATTTATGTGTAGCGTATAAATGTTTGTTTATTCAACTTTATTATATTTTGTTTTCTAGTTATTGTTATGTTTTGTTGTTTTTTTAATAATTGCAATGGTGATTTGTTTTTTGTTTGTAGTTATATTTCTCCTTATTGGTATATATTTATTGCTACATATTTTTTTTTGTATTATTACCGTTATGTTTACATTGTGTTCGTTAGGTTTTATAATTTTTCTGTTATATAAATTTTAATTTAATTTCTTATTTTGCCTAATGTAAAATATTTTGTTTTGCTTTTGTTGGTGATTGGCGATGATAACCATAACTGGTTTTTCGCCAGGGCAAAAATCAATTAATTCTAGGCTTTCTTTGATGAATAGGTAATATCAGAGTTTAGTTTTTTCCTAAGAAAAATGGTAATTGTTAGCTAATTTCGCGTGTATAATGAAGTAACGAATTAATCTAAGGTGTTATATCCTTATTGAGTAGGGAACCAAAACTATCCCTGTATAAAACATTTAAGCCTTTAGTATTTAGAAAGTTTCAAAGTTTACCAATAAATTCCTTTATAACAATAACACATCGACCCTCATAGTATCATAACAAACTTTATTCCCAAGAGAACCTCTGCTTCTGATTAGCAAAGCACACACACCACAGCGCGTGTGTATTCCCAACTCTACTAATTCAAAACTACTGAGTTACAGTTTGTATCTTAACGGAAAATATTCTCACCACAAATACCTTTTATATTGTTTTTGCGAAACACCATTAAGGGTATTATTTCCAGGAAGTATTGTTTTATACTATCCTAAAACGTTTATGCTAAATAAATTTGAAATAATATGAGAATCTGAGCAGTTATTTCGATTGCTTAAATTAAAAGTAAATAATAAAATTATAATAATTAAGACTAATTCTACATTTAGTAAAGTAAAACTAAACAGAATTAGAAAATTAAATTTCTCTAATGCTGAATGAAATTTACTGAAAATAAATAAACAAGTATTTAAATATTATTAAATAGCTACAGGTGAAACGAACAGATATGTACTACGAATAGTAACTATTCATCATATTTCCATTCATTAAGGAATAAGTATCAGCATTTATATATATATATATATATATATATATATATATATATATATATATATATATATATATATATATATATATTTGGATTATTCGTGTCTTAAGAAAATGGCTTTCTCTTCGGAAAAATTACTATGATAAACGTTCTTTGGTGAACCGAATAAATAATTCCTTGCAATACACTTACAATCAAATTTTATTTTGTTTTAACTAAAATTAGTTTTTATTAATGATAGGAAGACAGTGTTTTTTTCCAGAACCAGTTCATACAATAATCTTAAGATATTCTGTAAAATAAAGTAAAAGTTAATTGAATTGTAAAAAACTACATATCTTAGTGGTCATAAATGACTTGATTCAGCAATTAAAATAAAGTGCAAAAATTAATGAAAAGTTATAGGAACGACAAAGAATTCAATTAACCTAGTTTTACAAGCTACAGAGCACACCCAAGAATATTCGTTTTAGAAAATTAATCTTAAGAGCTCGAGAGAATAATTTTAAGGAATTTAATTTTCTAATTACTATTTTTACTAGTTTATTACTACATTACAATCACAGTCCGAGGATAAAATAGAGTAGCATTTACTTACAGCCTGAATTTTACTGAAATTAAATCGTTTAGCACCTTTATGCCTTTATGACTTAAAATGTTGGCCCACATACCCTGGGTAATAAATTAATTTTATAGTTTTTTAACCTCATATGTCGTATATCCCTTCCGTGTAGAACGGCAGTTTGATACGCCGTGCAGAACGGCAGGCTCTGTATGTTACATCTGCAATGTACAACAATTTTTTAAAAAATTATACAAAACATACCGTAAAACATTGTTTTGCACATAATTTTTTCATTAGAAGCCGTAAAATTACGACCTGCCACAGCCAGTAGGGTGGTTAATTTCCAGTGATATCCTTCGAACAAGAATGTACAATTCCCCTTTCTAAAAGTAATTTCAAATAATAACCCTCCATTGAAGGGCCACATAGTTAAGAGGAAACATTTACGGTAATTATTGTTTCCAATTCATATTAAACATGGATTTTTATTATTATAAATAAATGTATATTCTATTTATATGTATAATATATGAGTCATAGAATCAAACGACACTTTCTCCCACTCACCTCATTTTTCAGTACACTAAAAAAACCTTTGAAGAATATCTTAAATACCGTTGAATTAGTATTTTGTCGATAGATAAAGTACAAATATATATATATATATATATATATATATATATATATATATATATATATATATATAGCTAAGACACAAACATACGTTTTCAACAAATTGAAGACCTCCAAGAACGGACGGTATCTTTAATTTCCTTCAGCTTATTCTGAATCACGGTATGCCATTCGTCATTCCAGGCAGCGAGCAAATAATTTTTTGCAAAACACACACACACACACACACATAAGGTATATGGCCCAAATATCGCCCATCTAAAGAGCACTGACAATAATGTTACCTTTTCTTCATCCAAATACGTTCAAACTATCACTATTTATCAAGCCAACTTCCATCTACAAGTGCCTAAACTATTTGAGGACATAATATTTTTTTTCAATTTTTCAAGGGTACGAAGTCATTTTATAGATTTTAAAAAAGTGATCCAAATATCACCCACCACGTAACTGATTGTTCCAAATATCGCATACTTAGAAAAGGGGTCAATGTAGGGGCAAAAGTAAAGTTTAAAATGTTTTATTTTACATAATAAAGTAATTATACATTATAAAGCACATAAGTTAAAAATAATAATTACCATAATTTATAGCTGAAAAATAATTTTTAAATTGAAAAATACATTTACAGTGATTTACACCTACAGTGTTTATTATATGTTCGTCTAGAAACAAAAAGGACAAACATAATATTTCTTCAAAACTTTATTTTTTCTTGTGTCACAAGCCTCATGTGACCATTTAAAACAACGAACACATTTAATCTACTATTCCCCACTTTTATCTTGAGAGTAGTAGCCATTGCAGAGTGAACACTCGGCGTCATCACTATCGTAGCAGCTGCTATCATTATCGTCAGTTGAGACATAGGTTGGCTCTTCTTCTTCTGAACTATCTGATGATTGAATTTCATGCCGTTTTTTCTTCGGATTTTTCTTGGGTTGTGATGTTTTTTGTTTTTTTATTTCTTCAAAGTTGAGCACACTTGGACTTAGAATTTTTTTGTGAAGAGAATTCACTAGAGCACGTTTGAAGGGTGGCCCACTCACGAGAGCAGCAGAACCACTCCTTTTATTTGGAGTTTTAGCCTTTAGTTTTGGAATCGGGCTTATTTCACTAGGCGACACTAAACAAGAAGAGGCTGTAGAGTCGTTTTCAGAAGTTGATGTCTGAGCTTTTTTTGCCGAACTAAGTTGACTTGGAGATTGTTCGATGTGATGGTCTTCGCCTTCTTCCTCGTATTGATGAGACAAAAATTCATTCTTTGAAGCTTTCACACAGTTAATGAAATGAGCAAACCATCTCGTGAAAATATCAGCCTGTATCCAGCCAGAGATGTGACAATCCCCTATAGTTCCCGGAGGTGTACCATCTAGGAGCTCTTCCTTCATCCTCTTACGAGGAAATACAAGCAAAGGATGGACAAAAATGCCTGAAGCGGACAAACAAGTTACAACTGTCACGAGCCGTCCTTTTTCGGCCGAGGAAAGTTTATGAATCTCCCTTTTACCTTTTAAAGCTATTACTTTTAAACTTTTGTGTTGTACGGTTGTGACGCCGGTTCCGTCGACGTAAAAAACTCTAGCTGCTGACGATTTTACCTTTTCGAGCTCAGGTTTCAATATAGTAAAGAAGTTATTTACATTATCTTTTGAAAACCCTTGTATTCTTGCTAAGGATAACGGCTGAGGTTTCCTAAACCTTAAGGCTGGATGTCTTTTGAAAAAAAGACGCTGCCACTTTCTACCGGCACTTTGGGTTGGAAATATTGTTTCTCATAGCCAGCTGAAAGGCCATTCGCCTTAAATCCCTTGAAGTTAGACCGTAGTACGATTTTTCCATGTTCAAACAGTATTCCAATAGTTCATCTTCAAGTTTTGGGGGCAAAATTGGTTTTCGACCTAACGGTACATTAATTAGGGTTTTAATTTTTTCCAAAGGCTTTTTAACATAGTCCTTTAAAGTTGATCGCGGAACATTAAATATTTTCGAGGCTTTTAAAAGACCCATTTCTTTATTTTTGACAGCCGTGACGGCTTCTCTCATTTTCTCTTTGTCCCATGTTTTACGGTGTGACATCTGTAAAAATGCGAAAATAAATAAGGTTCCAAATACCGCACAGTGGGCGATATTTGGAACAGCGTGATGGGCGATATTGGACACTCCCTGGCATAACAACATGGCGGACGCTACAAGCAAACAGGTTACTTCTAATTCCGTAACAAGATTATCAATAGAAAGCATGTTTCTTACACTATTTTGGTATATTATAAAGATTGTGATACTACTTATGATTCATTAGCTACGGTGTAAAAAGAGACAGTAGTTTGATAACTCACCATGCTTCAAAATCTTCAAGAAATCTCAAAAAATAAACTTTACGAATAAACGCCACCAAATAAACACAGTGATCTGCCGTGAGGGAGGACTAAGTAGTTTGTAGGTTTGCTGCTTGATATCAGCACTATCTAGCCCCATATACCACTGGGCGATATTAGGAACCTGGGCGGTACTTGGGCCTTATACCTTATAGTGTATAGCCAAATAAGTGTAAATGAGGCAGATTCAGATTGTAAATAAGACGCATGCGGTCATTATAGTGTCGTAAAGAGGAGTGCATCAATTCTCCAAAGTGAGCCAACTGCGGTGGCGATCACCCAGCGCGATCTATCAACTGCCCTTCCTTTAAAGAGGAGAAAGCTGTCCTAACCATCATGACTAAAGAGAGAATTGCTTTTACAGAGGCAAGGAAAATGTATAAATCTACTCAACCAAAGATTCATAGAATACCCTATGCCGCTACTCTTATTGCTACAAAGTAGTTCTATTCGAACTGTGCCGACCTGGCATGTAAATCGAAAGTTTAACTGTTTAAGACTTCCGTTTACTGTCTATAGTCACAAGTGTTCTGGTTTTTAATTGTAGAGAACCTGCAACGACGTCGACTAACTTGCCTCTTTTACCTAGTTCTTTAGCGGGAGAGCATGGTGTACGAAGCTGGTCGTTAGTCATTCAGGTATCTGCTAAAAAGCCACCTTGCAATAACCCTAAGATGGAAAATGGATTCAGAGAAACGTGATATAGTAGCAACCAAAACGGCACCGGCAGTAATAGCTGCCAAAAAAAACAAAGTTTAAAAGGAGCACAAGTTGAAACTACCCCTCCTAAATCAATAACTTCCTTCGACTCCATCGCTGAACTGGGTATAGAATCTGAGGAATCTAAGCCTGGGACCTTCAAGCTGAGGGACATCAAAAATACCGTCCGACCATGGAGGACATCTGTTCGTTCGAATCGTAGGGAGGAAGTGGTGGCAACTCGACTTCGCATCGGCCACTCTTTGTGGTGGATGAGGCATGACGATCCACCACTTTGTCCGTTTTGTTAAAGTACCATCACAATCAAGCACATTCTGCTTGATTGTGATAAGTTGGTCAATTTATATATTCGTTTCAATCTTCGAGGTAGTTTAAATGTGGTTTTAAGGGACAATGCCACGGCTATCGACCGTGTCCTCGCTTTCTTACGCCACTTTAATCTATTTAATAATATTTAAATTTTGTATAATTTTAGGTTATTTAGTTTTAGATAGTTACAATTAGTTTTAAACATTCATTTTATTTTGTCTAGTTTTATTTATGTAACAAGTATTTAAAAATTTAATAAAATGTAAAATAAAAATTTAATCCCCGCAGGGGGGTGCGGACTAGCCGCACCTACGAGGGATTTGGCGTCCCTCGCGGTACCCTAGCCTAACCAAACACCACTCACAAAGCATACACATACACCCATACACACACCAACACAATCCATACACATTTCAACACTTACAACTTCTCTTAGGGAATTTTGACTGGTCAGAACCGTTGCGCGTTGGGAGTGCTGAAAATGCCAGAGCTTGACAAACTCTGGTCTGGGACGCTGATGTGAGCTTGCTCTGCCGAAGACGTAAGCGCGGTTTCTGGTCTACCAGCCGCTTCGGTCCTTGGTCAGGGAGTGTCCGCGGTGCACGGGTGTCGGAGCCTGTGCACAGTATTACGAGTTCTCGACTGATGCCCATCCAGTCGAGCTAAGGAGAAAAGCTATAGGCTTCAGAGTTCTGAGGGTTGGAAATGATCTTAATGTGATCCAAGGGTGTACCCGTTCCTATAGTCTCGCCCGTAACGCTTGACACGATGGCTGGCAAAAAATATTTATGGATTCAAAAACCACGTCAAATATGACTAGTCTGAAGAGGACACGCCAGGATTCTCCTGACGATAGTAAAGATTTGAGTAAAAAGTTGATGGTGGCAACGTCACAGACATTGCCATCAGCAAAGTATTTAGTTGTATCTAGTGCCGAAGAAGGGAAAGATCTTTCCAAAGTTTCTCCTTTCCTTATTAACAAGGCTATTACTGCTTGTGCTGGAGGCCCAGTAGCCTCTATTAAGAAACTTCGAAACGGAACACTGTTAGTTGCGACTTCCACCGACAGACAAACTAGTTCTCTATGAAAAATGACCTCCTTCTTTGACCAGGTCATGGTATCTGTGGCTCCCCACAGATCCTTGAATTACTCAAAGGGGGTCATAGGGATTTAATGTACCTTCCGGTTGATGAAATTAAGTTCGAACTGTCTTCTCAGTCAGTTATGGACGTTGTCCCCATCATGAAAATGGACAAAGGAGAAAAAGTAGCAACAGCTTCTTTTATCGTCACCTTGGGCAAACCGGAAATACCCGAATACTTACATGCAGGTTACCAAAGGCTTTCAGTGAGACCATACGTGGCTAACCCTAGGCGCTGCTTTAAGTGTCAGCGTTTTGGGCATATCAGCTCTACCTGTTCGAAGCAGAACGTATGCGGTATATGTAGCGTTGAAGGCCATGATGATAAGGAATGTGTTAATTCCCCGAAATGCGCCAACTGTGGTGGTGACCACCCAGCGCGATCCTACAACTGTCCTACCTTTAAGGAAGAGAAAGCTATCCTAGGCATCATGGCGAAAGACAAGCTGTCGTTTCCAGAGGCCAAAAAACTCTATCGATCCACTCAGCCAAAGACAGACAGTAAGACTTATGCCGCTACCCTGACCGCTTCAAAATCATCTTTTACCAACTGTGCTGAGCTGTCCAAGAAGATTGAAGCTCTAACTGAACAAGTGTCTCGCCTTTTGTGCTTAGTCACAAATGGTCCGTCTTTGAATTTGGTACAACCTGCAGCAACTGATAGTGTTTTGGCTCGTGTACCTATCCCTTCCACTGGGGGGATTGGAGTACGAAATAAATCACTAAGCGAGCCTTGTGTTTCTGTGCAGAAGATATTATCAACGGGTAATAAACCTTCTGTGCAGAAGACGTTGGAAAAATCAAAACCACGTAAACTAGGGTTACGTCAGACCACATCGCCACCGTTGTTACTGGGTATTAAAAGAAATGCTAACAAAGGAGGGAATGTAAAAACTACCCCTCCTAAACCCAAAACTTCCTCAGATTCTATAAACACAAGAACATTTTTTTATATTTATAATTTTCTTAAACTTTAAATAAAGTTTACCCAAATACTAAATATAACATTTAATTTTTAAATTTAAATATTAACTAAAGGTTTTTGTTTTTGTTATATCATAAAACGCTTTCTGACACACAGACACAACACCCAGAAAAGTTTTATTGCTTGATATTCACAACATGACTAAAATCGTGACTTGTTTGCAGAGATTGGGAGGGGGTATTTGAGTTCAAAAGTTGGCAAAACCGAATGTTTAATGTTTCCACATCTTTTTAACTATTTATAACATTCTTTTAACAAAACCAAAGTTACAAATGTTAAACTTTTTCAACTTTAAAATCAATTTTAAAATAAAAAAATTGTGTACTAAATATATATAAACTAATAAAACATTATATATATATATACAGTCGAACCGCACTACGTGCTGTAATAAAAGGAATACAGTATAATATCGCGAGCGTAGTTAGTGTAATAGGCCATTGTTAATATAGGATAATGTTTTATAATGTCTCAATTTGTTTGAAATTCAAGTTGTAAACATGTTTTATTGCTATTGTTTTCAGAATGTTTCTTCATTGTATTAGATATCCTTATTCAATATTTTTCATAGGGTCTACTCTGTATAGGCTATTATGATAAGTTATCTATTGCTTATGCCTCGCAGGGGGGCGTCCCTCGCGGTACCCTAGCCTAACACTACACCACTCACAAAGCCCACACACACACACACACACACACACACACACACACACACGCACACACACACACACACACACACACACACACACACACACACACACACACACACACACACTCACACACACACACACACACACACACACACATGCACATATACACATACACTAACATCTTCACTTAGGGAATTTGACTGGTCAGAACCGTTGCGCGTTTTGAGTGCTGAAAGGTCCAGAGCTTGACTAACTCTGGTCTGGGACGCTGCTGTGAGCTTGCTCTGCCGAAGACGTATGCGCGATTGCTGGTCCGCTAGCCACTTCGGTCCTTGGTCAGGGAGTGTCCGCGGTGCACAGGTGTCGGAGCCTGTGCACAGTATTACGAGTTCTCGACTGATGCCCATCAATTCGAGCTAAGGAGGAAACTATGTGCCCCAGAGTTCCGGGAGAGTTGAAATGATCGAAAGTGATCCATGGGTGTACCCGTTCTCATAGCCTCGCCCGTAACGCCTTACACAATGGTTAGCTTAAATCAAATTTATGGAAAACCAACAAAAACCCAAACAACTAATCAACCAGAGTAGTGTAAAGAGGCGTCGTGAGGTTTCTTCGAAGATGCCTAGCGAAGTAAACGTGACGAGTAAAGAAATGCATGTAGCATCAGCCAAACTACCACCTAAGTTTTTAATTGTTTCATGCGCAGAAGAAGGAAAAGATCTATCGAAGGTATCGCCTTTTCTCATAAATAAGGCTATAACTGGATGTGCAGCAGGACCTGTCTCTTCCATAAGGAAGTTACGAAATGGAACACTGCTGTTAGAAACAAGTAGCACGAAGCAGTCACAATATCTGCTGAAAATGACCTCCTTCTTTGATCAGGTCAAGGTTTCGGTGGCCCCCCACAAAACCTTGAACTCATCAAAGGGAGTAATATCATGCAGAGATCTTTTGTATGTCCGTGAGGACGAAATAAAATCTGAACTGGAATCGGAAGGTGTAACAGAAGTCGTACGAATTATGAGGATGGAAAACTGTCAGAGAGTTCCAACAACATCATTAATCCTGACATTCGGGAAACCATCTATCCCGGAATATTTATACGCTGGCTATCAACTGCTTCCTGTTAGGTCCTACGTTCCCAATCCACGGCGGTGTTTTAAATGCCAACGTTTTGGACACGTAAGTTCTTCTTGCTCCAGAACTTTACTGCAGAACTTTATGCAATTTTCCAAGCTTTAAGATCAATTCCGTCTGCAAAATCTAAATATCTTGTGTGTTGTGATTCCAAAAGTGCTCTCCAGGCTATTCAGGAAATGTACACTAAGAACTGTTGATGCGACATGAGGATCCACCACTATGTCCGTTTTGTAGAAATAATATTACAATCAAGCATATCCTGCTTGATTGTGATAAGTTAACAAATTTATATATACGTTACGATCTTCGAGGTAGTTTAAAGGTGGTTTTAAGGGACGATGTCAGGGCTATCGACCGTGTCATCGCTTTCTTACGCCACCTGAATCTATTTAATAATATTTAAATTAAGTATAATTTTGGTTTTGGTAAAATAAAATCTTTAGTTAGGCGATGATAATCTTAATAGGTTTTCTCGTCTGGAAAAAAAATCTATTGCTTATGAAAACTTACTGGTAAGTACTCGCCAATTCATTTTCAGGAAGCATGACTTGAACGTAGTGGAATTTAATCGAAGCAAACTCAGTAGGCCGTAATTGTATCTGTATTATTCATTAACCGTATTACATTTATTAACTGCCTATACTGATTTTATTTGAATACACGCATTCTATCAGTATTTTACTTTTATATACACAATTCAATTTCAAACAACACAAACTGTTTTATACACTACACATACCGTATCGGGAGAAAAAAAATACTGTACATAAAATACGATGTACTGTAATACAGTACTATAAATACAGTAACTTCGTATAGATACTTTTTAAATCGTTTCTAGTTTTCAAAGTTTTACTTGAAAAAGTTAGTAATGTTTTGTTGCACTTTGCGTTTGAATAAAACATCACGTTCAATGAATGTTTCACATTTATTCAGACAATCAAAAATGTTGTCTGGTACAGCATATTTCAGTTGAAATCATCGCCTGATGATTTTGAAAGCTTGTAAAACTTCATGATCTGTAGTAGTTAACTGCGATACTTTGGCGCAAACCACCCCTAAATGGCCTGTACGTTACCGGGGACTATAGGGGTAGTTTTGGATGATGGAGGGGGTTGGTGTGGCCTTGATCCTAGACCCTGGGGTGGCTTTGACCACGTTTAGAGGGGTGGGGTTAGTTTTTCGAAAAAAATATATTCTAACCCATTAACCCAAGGTATGTAAATTGCATCTAACCTAACCTACCCCTAGGTGTGGGGGTGATCTCAGTTACGTTCAGGACCATCCTCGGGGGTAGCTCCGGGGGTAGTATCGGGGTTGGGGGTAGTTTTTAACAAAATTTTGGAAAAGTGTGTCTTGACTGATAGGGTGATTCTAGAGTGCATTATCGTTATAGTTGGGGGTGGTTTAACCGGGTGTAGTTTTTAAAAAATATATGAAATTGTCAAAAATCGATCGGTTGGATCAAATGACTAAACAACTGTATGGCGTATCGTTAGAGTATGTGTTGGCAAGCTGTGGGGGTGGATTCACCAGGGGTAGTTTTCAGATCGCCAAAAATCGATCGGGGTCTTAGGTAAAAGTCACCCACGAACCAGGCCTTAGTTGAAGCCGCCTAGGAGCAGGTAGAGCCAACATGGAGCAAGGCCTCAGGTAAAGCTATCTTGGAACACGGTCTCAGGTAAAGCCAGCCCGAGGCTAACCCTTAAGTAAAGCCACCCAGGATCCTGACCTTGGGTAAAAGTCACCGTGGAGTCGTGCTCGAGGTAAAGCCACCTAGGAGCCGGGCCTCAGGTAAAGCCAATCCGAAGCCATGCCCTAGGTAAAGTAACCCTGGAACCCGGCCTTAGGTAAAGCCGCCCAGGAGCCAGGTCCTAGGTAAAGCTACCATGGAGTTAGACCTTAGGTAAAGCTTACACGGAACAAGGACTCAGGTAAAGCCATCCCCAAGCTTGCCCTTAAGTAAAGCCGCCCAGGAATCTGGCATTAAGTGGGGGTGGTTATCAAATAATATATGAAAGTGCCAAAAAATGATCGGTTAGATCAAACGACCAACGTTCCAACTAAACGCTAATTTTAACCGACCAACATACACCGAGTTCAAATAGTCAACAAGCTGACCAATCACATTGCAAGGGCCCGGTAATGGCATTGCACTATGTCGGTAAACCACTGGCCAAAGCCCTTATGACCTGAGCTTTAGACAATATATCCATAAAGATAGCTACTCTACCACAATAGCTACCACGTAGTACCCGATGGATAGCTTGTGTTAACACATAGTATCCGATAAGTAGCCTTTATGATATGAGCCCAGACAATATATAGATAGCTACCAACGCATACCAAAATAGTAATGTAAATACTGCTATCCACAGACCAATGCCAATACGGTCTAAGCCAGCTCGAATGTCTCTAAAAAACAAGATCGAAAACAATATAGCAACAACAAAAACAAATGATATACAATTATTATTATTACACTTACCGTGCGACATCAATCAGGCGCCAGCCCTCGATTTGAGATACTCATTGACCTCTCAAGATGCCGCTACGCTTGCCTTCTGCAGTTTTCACGGGGTTAGGACCGCCAACTGAATCAGTGAAGCCGATTCAATGCCCGCATTACAAGCCGGGGCAAGCAGAAGGCTTATCCCTTGGGGAGTAGCTCCAAACCAACGCTACCCCCAAGTGACTACCACTCCATGTTCAAATGTAGTCTCCTAATAAAATTTTTTTGAATTTTCAATTTTTATAATTTTTTGTAGTTTTTTTATTTTAAATTTTTATAAATTTTTTAATCTGCTCCACAGGTTTAAAAAAAAATTATAAAAATTTAAAAATAAAAAAAAAATTTTTTTTTGTAGTTTTTTTTTGATTGGAGCACGAAATAAATCACTAAGCGAACCTTGTGTTTCTGTGCAGAAGATATTATCAACGGGTAATAAACCTTCTGTGCAGAAGACGGAAAAATCCAAACCACGTAGACCAGTGTTACGACAGACCACATCGCCACCGTCGTTACCGGGCATTAAGAAAAATACTAACAAAGAAGGGAATGTAAAAACTACCCCTCCTAAACCCAAAACTTCCTCAGATTCCATCCCTGAACGGGTGGATATGGAATCTGAGAAATGTAAGCCTGAGACGTCTAAAAACGTCCCAGGCAAGAAAGGAGAGAGCACCAATGTGTGTCAAATAAATCCTTTGCTAAGCTAATAAATGTCTTTGCTTAGGAAGTCAGTGATACAATGGAACGTCAACGGTGTTAGGAGTCACATAGAAGAACTTAAAGTACTCGTGCAAGATGTGTATCCAATGTTTGTATGTCTACAGGAGACACATCTCCACGAATCCCATAATTTCCATTTAAGGGAGTATTCAGTTTTTAGATCGGACTTCGTTACAGAAGATCGAGCTAGAGGTGGCGTAGTCATCCTAGCCCGTGACTGTATCGATGCTGTTTCTCTAAACTTAATAACTCCTTTACAAGCAGTAGCCGTTCAAACAGCTGTCCCGTATAAAATCACTGTGTGTTGTGTCTACTTGCCACCACAAGAAAACCTGCAACACAGTGATTTAGTAAATTTGATAAGCCAGTTACCAACTCCGTTCTTATTGGTAGGTGATTTTAATGCCCACCATTCGTCTTGGGGATCTCCGACTAGGAACTCTCGATGTGATCTTGTTGAGAGTGTAAGAACGGAACTAGACCTATGTCTGCTAAATGACGGTTCTCCTACTCATTTAGCAGCATCTACTGGTGGATGGACAGCTGTTGACCTATCGATTTGCAGCCCTCAATTAGCTACTCGATGCACATGGTCGGTACTCAATGATTTGTATGGAAGCGACCATGTGCCTATTAAGATCAGTTTATGTGACTCCCAGCCCTGTTATGCTCGAAATTCCAGTTGGATTTTACGAAAAGCCAACTGGGACTCCTACTCGAATTACCTTGTATCACTTGACATGGATTATCTGACACCCATTGATGAAAATATAGAAAATTTTACAAAAGCAATTTTAAATGCCGCTGAAAAGACCATTCCGAAAACCTCTGCGAGTCCACGCCGACCGCCTGTGCCGTGGTGGAACGATGAATGCACAGAAATCCTCCGTTTACGACGAAGAGCTCTTAGGAAATTTAAACGACACCCAACAAATGGAAACCTTCAGGAATATAAAAGTAGAAAGAACTCTTGGGAACAGTACATTAGCACAATTAGACGAACAACTCCGTCCTTCACAGTGTTGAGGAAACTAAGATCAGTTCGTGGTACTTCCATTTCGTTGCCAGCCATTGCGCTAAAGCAACCAGATGGGAGATTAATCACAAACAGTGATGACATTGCTAATGTACTTGGAACATCTTTTTCTAACTTTTCTGCTACTACAGCCTATAATAGATTGTTCCAGATGTATAAACTGAAGGAAGAAGCAATACCGTTTACCGTTGGGTTGTTTGAGGACTCTACTTTAAACACCCCTTTCTCTTTAGGGGTATTGGAGTCAGCTCTTGCGTCAACGAAGGATTCTGCACCAGGTCCTGATTCCATTGTGTACTCCATGCTAAAACATCTACCATCATCGGCGAAACTTGTCCTCCTTCGAGTATACAATCGTTTATTCGAGGAGCGCTCTTTCCCCGATGCATGGTTAGAATCGACTGTAATTCCTCTTTTGAAGCCAGGTAAGGACAAAACCAACCCCAGTAGTTACAGGCCTATATCACTTACAAGCGTCTTGTCCAAACTACTGGAGAAGATGGTCAACCGCCGTCTTGTCTGGTACCTAGAAACCAACAACCTTCTTAGCAACGAACAATGTGGTTTCAGGCAAGGACGATCATCCGTTGACCAATTGGTTTTGTTAGAATCCGCTATTCAAGATGCCTTTCTCTTGTGTCAAACACTCGTTGCTGTTTTCTTCGACCTTGAGAAGGCATACGATATGGCATGGAAAAGAGGAATTCTGAACACTTTAAAATCATGGGGTATACAAGGGAATATCCTAGCATTCATCGCTAACTTTCTTTCAAACAGATATTTCCGCGTTCGACTTGGAGGCACGTATTCAAACAGCTATACACAGGAGAATGGTGTACCGCAGGGCAGCGTGCTGAGCGTCACGCTGTTTGCCGTTGCAATACATAGTATCACCAGTAATATACGATCTCCGGTACACTGTTCCCTTTTTGTGGATTACTTTTCTATATGTGTGCCTGCTCGTAGTATGGCAACTGCGGAAAGATCTTTGCAGTTAGCAATATACAGATTGGAGGAATGGTCAAAAACTACAGGTTACAAATTCTCTGCTTCGAAGACCCAATGTGTAGCATGTAGTCGTCGTAGGCAACACTAGGAGCCGATCCTTTATCTTGACGGGGTTCAGCTTCAAACCACGGATAGTGTTCGATTTTTGGGTCTTTTATTTGATAAAAGACTCTCATGGGGTCCACATGTTCGTGATTTGAAGGTGAAATGCAGCAAGAAATTGGATATGTTAAGAGTCCTTAGTGGTACGAATTGGGGAGCAGACAGAACTAGTATGCTTCGATTTTATCGCGCAGTCGTTAGATCGCGCATAGATTATGGTTGTCAAGTCTACGCATCTGCACGACCTACAGTTTTGAAAACTCTTGATACCATCCACCCCTCTGGACTTAGACTGGCTACTGGTGCATTTAGAACTAGCCCAATCCCTAGTCTTCTTGTCGAAGCTGGGGAACCTGCCCATTCTAGACGACGTCAGATGCTACAAATATCTTACGTTTCTGTTCTTCGAAGCAAACCCAACCACCCGGCATTTGAAATACAGTAGTCTTTAATAATACGCTAAATCAAGTGTACAATACACGTCAACGTTCGACCGCTCCATTTGGCATACGAACGTTAAGAATATTGGATGACCTTGAGTTGCAACTTCCAACTATGTTTGAACGACAAATGTGCTATCTACCTCCATGGATAATAAAAACGCCGCACTTCGATTTCTCATTGTCCAGTTATATAAAACACGATACTCCTGTTGTGGTCTACCACCAGGAATTTTTATCCATTTATAAATCTCACCAACACAGTGAAATTATTTTCACTGATGTATCTAAACTGGACAATGGCGTTTGGGTGTGCGTTTTATGCATCTGGATGTACCTACACGTACGGATTGCCCTCAGCTTGCCACCATCTCTCTCAATGCGACGTCAAATGCTACAAATATCACATTACACTGGTCTTCGAAGTAAACCTAAACATCCGGCATTCAAAGCAGTTTTTGATAACTATCTCGAGGATCGTTACAACGTGCGTCAACGTTCAACTGCTCCTTTCGGAACAAGAACGTTGCGCATTTTTAGCAATCTAAATTTAGAACATCCATCTATATTCGAACGAACATCATGCTACATCCCTCCATGGACAATACAAAAGCCAAAATGTGACTTCTCATTGTCCATGTACCTAAAACACAATACTCCTGACGTTATTTATCGTCAGGAGTTTTTGCAGATTCAACAAACTCGCCAACATACTGTGACTATATTCACAGACGGTTCAAAACTGGACAATGGGATAGGTTGTGCATTTTATATGGAAGGACAAACTTTCACTTACGGATTGCCCTCAGCCTGTAGCGGTTTTACTGCAGAACTTTATGCAATTTTCCTAGCTTTAAGATCATTTCCGTCTGCAAAATCTAAATATCTTGTGTGTTGTGATTCCAAAAGTGCTCTCCAGGCTATTCAGGAAGTGTACACTAAGAACCCTTTAGTTGGAGACATCTTGTGCTCTATACACAGGCTCCAATTACGAGGTGTCGAGGTGTCATTTCTCTGGGTGCCTGGTCACTGGAATATTCGGAAACACTAAAGCAGATGAAGGTGCAAAATTAGCTACAGGTACGTTGCCATCGACACAACTTGTGATGGCATCAGATTTTGTATGCAAAGTTAAAACTACACTATTCTCTGTTTGGAATGAAGAATGGCAAAATGTAAATAGAAACAAGCTGAGGAACATCAAAAATACCGTCCAACCATGGAGGACATCTGTTCGTTCGAATCGTAGGGAGGAAGTGGTGGTAACTCGACTTCGCATCGGCCACTCTTTGTTAACGCATGGATGGTTGATGCGACATGAGGATCCACCACTATGTCCGTTTTGTAGAAATAATATTACAATCAAGCATATCCTGCTTGATTGTGATAAGTTGGAAAATTTGTATATACGTTACGATCTTCGAGGTAGTTTAAAGGTGGTTTTAAGGGACGATGTCACGGCTATCGACCGTGTCCTCGCTTTCTTACGACACCTTAATCTATTTAATAATATTTAAATTTTGTATAATTTTAGGTTCTTTAGTTTTAGATTATTACAATTAGTTTTAAACATTTATTTTATTTTATTTTATTTTATTTTGTTTTATTTAATTAGTTTTGTTTATGTAGTATTATTTTAAAAAACTCAACTTTTAGTTAGGCGATGATAACCTCAATAGGGTTTTCGCCTGGAAAAAAAAACAAAAAACAAAGGCGCTGTGTTGCGTAGGTGGAACGTTGGTCATTTGATCTAACCGATCATTTTTTGGGCAACTTCATATATTATTTGATAACCACCCCCACTTGATGCCAGATCCCAGGGTAACTTTACCTATGGGGAGGCTTCGGGATGGCTTTTACCTGAGGCCTTGCTCCGTGTTAGCTTTACCTCAGGCCAGATTCCAGGGTTACTTTATATAGGCATGGCCTCGGGTGTGCTTTACCTATGGTCTGACTCCAAGGTGGCTTTACCTAAGACTTGGTGGAAGTATTTGTCTTGGTCGAGAGGCTGAAATAGATATAGCAATATTCCTGGCCCGACTCTTGGGTAGCTTTCTTTAGGGGCTGAGTGCTTTACCTAAAGTCTAGCTCCATAGAGGCTTCAATTAAGGCCTGACTCCATGGTAGCTTTACCTAAGGCCTAGCTCCTAGGTGGCTTTATCTCGAGCACGACTCCATGGACCGATCATTTTTTTTGGCATTTTCATATATTATTTAAAAACTACCCCCGGTGAAACCACCCCCAACTATAGTGATAATACACTCTAAACTCACCCTATCAGTCAAGACACATTTTTTCAAAATGTTTTTGAAAACTACCCCCAACCCCGAATCCACCGCCGGAGCTACCACCGGGGAAGGTCCTGATCGTAGCTAAGGACACCCCCACACCTAGGGGTAGGTTAGGTTAGATGCAGTTTACATGCCTTAGGTTAGTGGGTTAGAGTATGTTTTTTCGAAAAACTACCCCCCACCCCTCTAAACGTGGTCAAAGCCACCCCAGGGTCTAGGATCAAGGCCACACCAACCCCCTCCATCATCCAAAACTACCCCTACAGTCCCCGGTAACGTACAGGCCATTTAGGGGTGGTTTGCGCGAAAGTATCGCAGTTAACTACTATCTGTATTGTTCTTCTCTTCAGATTCATCACAATCATCGTCATAGTCGTCATCATCTTTCAAAAGTTCATTTGAGTTTGTCATCTGGGCGCTTTGTAGTATGTCTTCTATATAATATATAACCTAAGTTATTTATAATATTACTTTTTACCTTTAGGTTATATTTCATTACCTTACCTTCTATGGTCACACTTTCAGGTTTCAAAATAATAACCAATCATAACATTTTACATCACTTGCATTTATTCCTGACTTTTAATTATTACACATTATACCAAATTACCTTTATACTATTTAGTGACAAGATTGATTGCTTAACTAATATTACAAGTAGTAAAGAGGTGGACTATAACCGTAACTGGTTTTTCGCTATGAAAAAAATCTTGAGGCTTTAGGTTTATAAATACAATAAAGTTTAACAGTTACAGGGTTATTATTACTCTTTCTTTCGTGTCGTTGATATGGATCTTTTAAAAATTAGAAAGTCGGAAAAAATTAGATTGATATTTTAAATTAATGAATTTAAATTTGTTCTGAATTTATTAAGTTTATAAAGCTCTGTTGGCTAATTTAAAGTGAGAAGAATCTACTTATTGTTTAATAGGATCCTGGAGTCTTGACCGTTGAAAGCTCCTCTGCTGCACATTTCACATAACTAACTTACTTTCCTAATTCTTTACTAAATCATTTACGTCTCACTTTTATATTATACACATAAAAAACCTACAATTCCCTTAATTCTAGTAACAAATTTTACCACTTTAATACTGCTGACACTTGGTCCCCCCACCCTCTTCTTCCGATAACTTACCCCCGCAGGGATGTGCGTACTAACCGCACCTACGACGGGTTTGGCGTCTCTCGCGGTACCCTAGCGTAACACTACACCACTCACAAAGCACGCGCGCGCGCATACACACACACACACACACACACACACACACGCACGCATACACATACACTAACATCTTCATTTAGGGGATTTGACTGGTCAGAACCGTTGCGCGTTTTGAGTGCTGAAGAGTCCAGAGCTTGATAAACTCTGGTATAGGACGCTGATGTGAGCTTGCTTTGTCGAAGACATAAGCGCGGTTTCTGGTCTACCAGCCGCTTCGGTCCTTGGTCAGGGAGTGTCCGAGGTGCATGGGTGTCGGAACCTATGCACAGTATTACGAGTTCTCGACTGATGCCCATCCAGTCGAGCTAAGGAGAAAAGGCTCCTAAAGGTTTTGGGGGTTGGAAATGATCTCAATGTGATCCAAGGGTGTACCCGATCCTATAATCGCGCCCGTAACGCTTGACACGATGACTGGTTTAATATATTACTAAAGAAAACAAAAACACGACAAATGGAATGAGTTTAAAGAGGACACGCAAGGTTTCACCTGATGGCAGTCGAGGGGAGTAAAAAGATGATGGTGGCAACGTCACAGACTTTGCCATCACCAAAGTATTTAATATTTTCTAGTGCTGAGGAGGGGAAAGACCTCTCGAAAGTTTCTCCTTTTTTAATTAACAAGGCTATTAATGATTGTGCCGGAGGTCCTGTAGCCTCTATTAAGAAACTTCGAAATAGAACACTGCTAGATGCAACCTCCACCAAATGACATACTTGTTCTCTTTTAAAAATGACCTCTTTCTTTCACCAGGTCATGGTATCTGTGGTTCCCCATAGATCCTTGAACCCTTCAAGGGAGGTCATTACAGGTAGAGATCTTATGAACGTGTCTGTAGATGAAATTAAATCAGAACTGGCTTCTCAAAGACCTGTACCTTGGTGGAACGATGAAAGCACAGAAATTCACCGTTTACGATGAAGAGCTCTTAGAAGATTTAATTGACACCCAACAAATTTATTTATTTCTAAATCTCATCAACAATGTGACATTATTTTCACCGATGGATCTGATTCCAAAAGTGCTCCTCAGGCTCTTCAGGATGTTTTCCCCGTCAACCCTTTAGTTGGGGACATTTTGTGTGCTGTACACAGGCTTCAATTGGGGAGTGTGGGGGTACCGTTCTGTTGGGTTCCTGGACTTTGCGGAATACTCGGAAACACAAAAGCGGATGAAGCGACGAAGAATGCTATAAGTTTGGTGGCCATTACTCAACGAGTTATGGCATCTGATTATGTGTGTTTTGCAAAATATTTATTGCTCGCTGCTTGGAATGACGAATGGCATACCGTGATTCAGAATAAGCTGAGGGAAATTAAAGATACCGTGCGTCCATGGAGGTCTTCAATTCGTTCCACACTTAGGGAGGAAATGGTGGCTACACGCCTTCGCATTGGCCACTTTTCCAACTCAGGGATATTTAATGCGTCGTGAAGATCCACCATTATGTCAGTACTGTGGTGATGTCTTCATTATCAAACATATTCTGGTGGAATCCGTTCGTGTAACTAATATTCGTGCACTTTTTAATTTAAAAGGGAGTTTGAAGATGGTGTTAACGGCCATTGACCTAGTCATCGCTTTTTTACACCACTTGAACACAATTTTTAAAATTTAATATTTTAAATACATGCTTTTATAGTTATACTTATATTTCTTTTAATTATCATCTACGTACATTTTTTTATTTATTTATATTTAGTATATTTTATTTTCTTGTTATTGACCTATTAAGGTTTATTTATTGTTAAATTGTTGAATATTGTTGTTTTAAATATCGTTATATTTTATTTACTGTTATATTGTTCGTTGTTGTTTATAGTTTTATATTTTTTATTGTTATAGATTAATTGTTGTTTTTTATTTATTGATTTTTTTAATTGATGTATAATTGTGGTTATATAATTGTTTTATGTATTGCTACTTTGTTTTGTACTTTTTGATTTTAATTGTTATTCTGTCTTATTTAAATCATTGCGTTTTGTTTCAATTTCACTAAATTTAGAAAATATAAAAAAAGACAACTTTCGTTATTTTAAATATGTTCCGATGGGGTAATTTGCGGTAACTTTGTACAGAAAAATTCTCAAGTCATATACTTTCGATTAAAATTAGTTTGATTCGGTAATGACGACCTTGCCACTACGACGCTAAAATCGGGGGTGAGCTGCACGCCTATATGAAATAGATACATTTTCTAGGCTAAAGCAGTGTATATCCGCCTCTGAAACCTCGTCAAACCACAAAATATCTACAAATTAAACATTGCTTTAGAAATTTAAAAAAATTAAATTTTACAAATTTTCTTTTTTGCAAGGCGTTTCTCTTTCCTGTGTTCACTGTTTACGAGTAAAAAATAAGTATTAAAACTCCTTGGAGTATTTTCACTTGAAATATAAAAAGTAGCTGAGTTTGAGGAGCAAGTCCCGACGTTTAATTCCTAAAGATTCTTCACAGCCACCATTTTGATATTATTTAACTCTCCATTGTACTGTTGATTTCCCCGGAGGCTATCTTAAACTTTTTCTACATTCAGAGATACAGCTCGCTCATTAAAACTCTGCCGAGTTAAATGTCTTCAATGAAATAAGCAAGTCATATTGTTCTGTCATAATAGGCTAGATTGCAAGTTACTCTATTGTTTTCAATTTTCGTTTTTTTTTTTTTTTTTTTTTTTTTTTTTTTTTTTTTTTTTTTTTTTTTTTGTTTTGGGGAGGATAACTCTTATTAAGTTATTCTGTGTGGTTGGATGATAATCTTTGAAATTCTCGACAACCTGTACATGTAATTTCCTTTGTTGTGAGACGATTTGTATACCCACCGCCTATGTATACTTTCTTGAGTGAATCTTTTATTTTCAAATGTCTTTCTATATAATTGCATAAAAATATTATCGAATAACTTTTTATTTGAATCACTGGAGAGTATTTTATTCCACTCTGGAATAGGCCAATTAGCACTGATATCGTATTTATGAGAATTAAAACCATAGCGTAGACTTTTAGGATTTATTTCATCATACCTATCAAATACATAGTGAATTTCAGTATGCAATTCAAGTAAGTCATTCAAAACATTTAGGAAATGTCTGCGAATATCTTCAAAGACTTTCATATATTTCGTGTTTAGTCCTTGTAACTCCGCCATGATATCAACTATATACATTGAAGGTTGAGAATAACATAAATCTTGTATTAACCCGCAGGGGGTGCGGACTAGCCGCACCTACGAGGGATTTGGCGTCCCTCGCGGTACCCTAGCCTAACACTACACCACTCACAAAGCCACACACACACACACAGTCTCACACATGCACATATACACATACACTAACATCTTCACTTAGGGAATTTGACTGGTCAGAACCGTTGCGCGTTGGGAGTGCTGAAAGGTCCAGAGCTTGACTAACTCTGGTCTGGGACGCTGCTGTGAGCTTGCTCTGCCGAAGATGTATGCGCGGTTACTGGTCCGCTAGCCACTTCGGTCCTTGGTCAGGGAGTGTCCGCGGTGCACAGGTGTCGGAGCCTGTGCACAGTATTACGAGTTCTCGACTGATGCCCATCCAGTCGAGCTAAGGAGGAAACTATGGGCCCCAGAGTTCCGGGGGTTGGAAATGATCGAAAGTGATCCATGGGTGCACCCGTTCTCATAGTCTCGCCCGTAACGCCTGACACGATGGTTAGCTTAAATCAAATTTATGGAAAACCAAAAAAAGTCCAACCAACCAACCAACCAGAGTAATGTGAAGAGGCGTCGTGAGGTTTCTCCGAAGATGCCTAGTGAAGTAAATGACACGAGGAAAGAAATGGATATTACATCAACCAAACTACCGCCTAAATTTTTAATTATATCTAACGCAGAAGAAGGAAAAGATCTTTCTAAGGTATCGCCTTTTCTCATCCATAAGGCTATAACTGGTTGTGCAGCAGGTCCTGTCGCTTCCATAAAAAAGTTGCGAAATGGAACACTGCTGTTAGAAACAATTAGTTCGAAGCAATCACAATATTTGCTGAAAATGACCTCCTTCTTTGATCAGGTCAAGGTTTCGGTGGCCCCCCACAAAACCTTGAACTCATCAAAGGGAGTAATATCATGCAGGGATCTTTTGTATGTCTGTGAGGATGAAATAAGATCTGAACTGGAATCGGAAGGTGTAACAGAAGTCGTACGAATTATGAGAATGGAAAACGGTCAGAGAGTTCCAACAACATCATTAATCCTGACATTCGGGAAACCATCTATCCCGGAATATTTACATGCTGGCTATCAACGGCTTCCTGTTAGGCCCTACGTTCCCAATCCACGGCGGTGCTTTAAATGCCAACGTTTTGGACACTTAAGTTCTTCTTGCTCCAAGCCAGAGGTATGCGGACAGTGTGCATCTGAAGGCCATACTGAGAAGGTTTGCACAAGTGCTCCGAAATGCCCAAACTGTGCTCGTGATCACCCTGCTCGCTCCTTTAACTGCCCAAAGTTCAAGGAGGAGAAAGCGGTCCTCAGCATAATGGCAAAGGATAAAACATCTTTCCACGAAGCGAAAAAGAAGTTCAAGTTAACTCAACCTAGACTTGAAACGAAATCTTATGCCTCAGCTACCACCACTGAGAAGTCGTGTTCCAACTGCGTTGAGCTAAACAAGAAAATTGAAGTTCTCACCTAGCAAGTTAGCCAGTTATTAGCATTGGTGACGAAAAATTCTGTTTCCAACCTAAAGAATAATGTCGAATGTGCGGAAAAATCTCCATTGCCAGTTACCTCTGCGAAAATTAAAAGAAATAAAACACTATTAGAGACAAGTGATAAAATCGTAAAAACTACTCCTAATACGAGTAACAAAAATAATAACAAAGCTGCACCTGTGAAAGTAGGTGCAAAAACGACTCAAAAGAGGACCATTTCAAACTCCTCTTCTGAGTCAAAAAACTCTTCAGATTCCACCACTACAATAGTGGTGATGGAATCTGATGACTCTCTGCCTGGAACGACCAACATTCCAGGCCGGCGAATTTGCGAAGACAGCAACCAGAGCCAGGTGAATCCATTTCACTAAAATACGATGTCCACACCTAAACAATCCGTGATTCAGTGGAACATTAACGGTGTTAAAAGTCACATTGAGGATCTCAAATTAATTGTAAGGGATGTGTCCCCTATGTACATTTGTATTCAGGAGACACATCTCCATGAATCGCACAATTTCCATCTAAGGGAGTATTCAGTTTACAGATCGGACTTCGTTACAGAAAATCGAGCTAGAGGTGGCGTAGCCATTCTAGCCCGTGACTGTGTCGACGCCGTTTCTCTGAACTTAATAACTCCCTTACAAGCAGTAGCAATTCAAACAGCTGTTCCATACAAACTCACTCTATGTTGTGTCTACCTCCCACCTAGTGACAACCTGCAACAGAGAGATCTTGTAGACCTTATAAATCAGTTACCGACTCCGTTTTTATTAGTGGGCGATTTCAATGCCCACCATGTTTCATGGGGTTCCCCAGAATGCAACCCGCGAGGTAATCTGATCGAAAGCATCAGATCGGAACTGGATTTATACCTGCTAAATGACGGTTCTCCGACACATTTAGCAGCGTCAACAGGTGGATGGACGGCTGTAGACTTGTCATTATGCAGTCCTGTCTTGGCTACAAGGCTAAAATGGTCAGCATTGCCTGATCTTTACAGTAGTGACCACATCCCTATTGAGATCTCTTTGTGTGACTCCTCTCCCTGTTGTGTTCGACATCCCCGTTGGATCCTGAAAAAAGCCAACTGGGAACAATTTTCACAAGATATAGAATCACTGGACGTGGATTACTTGGCTCCCATTGATGACATTGTCAATTCATTTACAAAAACCGTTTTGAATGCCGCCGGAAAGGCAATTCCGAAAACCTCATCCAAACCACGACGACCACCTGTTCCGTGGTGGAATGATGAGTGCACTGTGATCCTTCGTCAACGGAGAAAAGCTTTGAACCAGTTCAAGATACATCCAACTAGTGAAAACCTGGAAAAATATAAAATCTTTCGTGCGAAAGCACGGAGAATATTTAGGCAAAGTAAACGAGAATCATGGTCGCAGTACATTGGCTCAATTACAAGAACTACAGCTCCATCCACAGTATGGAAGAAATTACGATCAGTCTGTGGCATTTCTGTTCCGATGCCATTAATTTCATTAAGGCATTCGGATGGTGTTTTGACCACGGACTCTGAGGAAATTGCCAATGTGCTAGCGTTATCATTTTCAAAATATTCTTCATCTTCTGCATACAAGGACACTTTCCAGGTGTTAAAACGTAAACAGGAAGCCTTACCTTTCACCGTTGGATTGTCTGGAGATTCTTGTTTGAATATCGATTTCTCTATCGACGAACTAGAGTCAGCTCTCTCGTCAACGAAGGATTCAGCTCCAGGCCCGGATGATATTGTATACTCCATGATTAAAAATCTACCACCGTCGGCAAAACTAATTCTCCTTGGGATATACAACCGTATATTCGAGGAGCAGGGTTTTCCTGATGCATGGTTAGAAGCGACAATAATTCCTCTTCTAAAACAAGGAAAGGACAAAACTAATCCCAGTAGTTACAGACCCATCTCTCTGACCAGCTGCTTATGCAAACTACTGGAGAAGATGGTCAACCGTCGTCTTGTCTGGTATCTAGAAACAAACAAACTTCTTTCTAACGTTCAGTGTGGTTCCAGACAAGGACGTTCATCAGTTGACCAATTGGTTTTGTTGGAGTCAGCTATACAGAATGCCTTCATCTTACGACAAACACTGGTAGCTGTATTCATCTGCTCGAACTACGGTTCTGAAACTCCTGGATTCAATACATCACGCTGGTCTTAGACTTTCTACTGGTGCTTTTAGATCAAGCCCAATCTCCAGCCTTCTAGTTGAAGCTGGAGAACCATCTCTCTCTATGCGACGTCAAATGCTACAAATTTCTTATTACACTGGTCTTCGAAGTAAACCTAAACATCCGGCATTCAAAGCAGTTTTTGATAACCACCTCGAGGATCGTTACAATGTGAGTCAACGTTCAACTGCTCCCTTCGGAATAAGAACGCTGCGCATTTTTAGCAATCTAAATTTACAACATCCACCTATATTCGAACGAACATCATGCTACATCCCTCCATGGACAATACAAAAGCCAAAATGTGACTTCTCATTGTCAATGTACCTAAAACACAATACTCCTGACGTTATTTATCGTCAGGAGTTTTTGCAGATTCAACAAACTCACCAACACACTGTGACTATATTCACAGACGGTTCAAAACTGTACAATGGGATAGGTTGTGCATTTTATATGGAAGGACAAACTTTCACTTACGGATTGCCCTCAGCCTGTAGTGTTTTTACTGCAGAACTTTATGCAATTTTCCAAGCTTTAAGATCAATTCCGTCTGCAACATCTAAATATCTTGTGTGTTGTGATTCCAAAAGTGCTCTCCAGGCTATTCAGGAAATGTACACTAAGAACCCTTTGGTTGGAGACATCTTGTGCTCTATACTCAGGCTCCAATTACGAGGTGTCGAGGTGTCATTTCTCTGGGTGCCTGGTCACTGTGGAATATTCGGAAACACTAAAGCAGATGAAGGTGCAAAATTAGCTACAGGTATGTTGCCATCTACACATCGTGTGATGGCATCAGATTTTGTATGCAAAGTTAAAACTACACTATTCTCTGTTTGGAATGAAGAATGGCAAAATGTAAATAGAAACAAGCTGAGGGACATCAAAAATACCGTCCGACCATGGAGGACATCTGTTCGTTCGAATCGCAGGGAGGAAGTGGTGGTTACTCGACTTCGCATCGGCCACTCTTTGTTAACGCATGGATGGTTTATGCGACATGAGGATCCACCACTATGTCCGTTTTGTAGAAATAATATTACAATCAAGCATATCCTGCTTGATTGTAATGAGTTGACAAATTTGTATATACGTTACGATCTTCGAGGTAGTTTAAAGGTGGTTTTAAGGGACGATGTCACGGCTATCGACCGTGTCCTCGCTTTCCTACGCCATCTTAATCTATTTAATAATATTTAAATTTTGTATAATTTTAGGTTCTTTAGTTTTAGATAATTACAATTAGTTTTAAACATTTATTTTGTTTAGTCTTATTTATGTAATATTTTAATATTTATTATTAACAAACCTTAGTTAGGCGATGATAACCTCAATAGGTTTTTCGCCTAGAAAGGAAAAAAAAAAAAATCTTGTATTACAAATATTTTACCATTTTTTTCAATTGCTTGCAAAAAATCAGATTTTGTACATACTCGTCTGCTACCATCTTCTCTAAACAGAGAAGGAGGAATATCTACAATGGGAACACTGAGGATTACATCGAGATTAATATCTGGTCTTTCCTTCGATAAAATAAGCGCTCGTTGATATACATATTCAGGAGAAATTGCGTATTGCACGCTTTGAGCCATTCACTCTTGTTACAGTAACAGGTTTTTCATATCAGTAAATGTTTTTAAATGACTTTTTTTAATGAGTCGTAAAAACTAACTGGTTGATCTGTTTGAGAATGTAATCGATTATCAACAAAACTTCTTAACACTGCAGTGGTCGCTTGTAAATAAGTAACCCGCAGGGGGGTGCGGACTAGCCGCACCTACGAGGGATTTGGCGTCCCTCGCGGTACCCTAGCCTAACACTACACCACTCACAAAACATATACACACACATACACACACCAACACAATCTATAGACATTTCAACACTTACATCTTCTTTTAGGGATTTTTTCACTGGTCAGAACCGTTGCGCGTTGGGAGTGCTGAAAAGGCCAGAAATTGACAAACTCTGGTCTGGGACGCTGATGTGAGCTTGCTCTGCCGAAGACGTAAGCGCGGTTTCTGGTCTACCAGCCGCTTCGGTCCTTGGTCAGGGAGTGTCCGCGGTGCACGGGTGTCGGAGCCTGTGCACAGTATTACGAGTTCTCGACTGATGCCCATCCAGTCGAGCTAAGGAGAAAAGCTATAGGCCTCAGAGTTCTGAGGGTTGGAAATGATCTTAATGTGATCCAAGGGTGTACCCGTTCCTATAGTCTCGCCCGTAACGCTTGACACGATGGCTGGCAAAAAAATATTTATGGATTCCAAAACCAGTCAAATATGACTAGTCTAAAGAGGACACGCCAGGATTCTCCTGACGATAGTCAAGATTTGAGTAAAACGTTGATGGTGGCAACGTCGCAGACATTGCCATCAGCAAAGTATTTAGTTGTTTCTAGTGCCGAAGAAGGGAAAGATCTTTCCAAAGTTTCTCCTTTCCTGATTAACAAGGCTATTACTGCGTGTGCTGGAGGCCCAGTAGCCTCTATTAAGAAACTTCGAAACGGAATACTTTTAATTGCGACTTCAACCGACAGACAAACCCGTTCTGTATCAAAAATGACCTCCTTCTTTGACCAGGTCATGGTATCTGTGGCTCCCCACAGATCCTTGAATTACTCGAAGGGGGTCATCACATGTAGGGATTTAATGCACCTTCCAATCGATGAAATAAAGTCCGAACTGTCTTCTCAGTTAGTTACGGACGTTATCCCTATAATGAAAATGGACAAAGGAGAAAAAGTAGCAACAGCTTCTTTTATCGTCACTTTTGGAAAGCCGGAAATACCCGAATACTTACATGCAGGTTACCTAAGGCTCTCAGTGAGACCATACGTTGCTAACCCTAGGCGCTGCTTCAAGTGCCAGCGATTTGGGCATATCAGCTTTACCTGTTCGAAGCAGAACGTATGCGGTATATGTAGCGTTGAAGGCCATGATGATAAGGATTGTGTAAATTCTCCGAAATGCGCCAACTGTGGTGGTGACCACCCAGCGCGATCCTACAACTGCCCTACTTTTAAGGAAGAGAAAGCTATCCTAGGCATCATGGCGAAAGACAAGCTGTCGCTTCCAGACGCCAAAAAATTGTATAGATCTACTCAGCCAAAGGCAGACAGTAAGACTTATGCCGCTACTCTGACCGCTTCCAAATCGTCCTGTAACAATTGTGCCGAGCTGTCGAAAAAAATTGAAGTTCTAACTGAACAAGTTTCTCGCCTTTTGTCCATAGTCACGAATGGACCTCCTACTTTGAGTTTAGTACAACCTGCAGCGACGGATAGTGATTTACCTCTTGTACCAGTCCCTTCCACTGGGGGGATTGGAGCACGAAATAATTCACTAAGCGAGCCTTGTGTTTCTGTGCAGAAGATATTATCAACGGGTAATAAACCTTCTGTGCAGAAGACGTTGGAAAAATCCAAACCACGTAAACCAGTGTTACGTCAGACCACATCGCCACCGTCGTTACCGGGTATTAAGAAAAATGCTAACAAAAGAGGGAATGTGAAAACTACCCCTCCTAAACCCAAAACGTCCTCAGATTCCATCCCTGAACGGGTGGATATGGAATCTAAGAAATGTAAGCCTGAGACGTCTAAAAACGTCCCAGGCAAGAAAGGAGAGAGCACCAATGGGTGTCAAATAAATCCTTTGCTAAGCTAATAAATGTCTTTGCTTAGGAAGTCAGTGATACAATGGAACGTCAACGGTGTTAGGAGTCACATAGAAGAACTTAAAGTACTCGTGCGAGATGTGTATCCAATGTTTGTATGTCTACAGGAGACACATCTCCACGAATCGCATAATTTCCATTTAAGGGAGTATTCAGTTTTTAGATCGGACTTCGTTACAGAAGATCGAGCTAGAGGTGGCGTAGTCATCCTAGCCCGTGACTGTATCGATGCTGTTTCTCTAAACTTAATAACTCCTTTACAAGCAGTAGCCGTTCAAACAGCTGTCCCGTATAAAATCACTGTGTGTTGTGTCTACTTGCCACCACAAGACAACCTGCATCGCAGTGATTTAGTAAATTTGATAAGCCAGTTACCAACTCCGTTCTTATTGGTAGGGGATTTTAATGCCCACCATTCGTCTTGGGGATCTCCGACTAGGAACTCTCGAGGTGATCTTGTTGAAAGTGTAAGAACGGAACTAGACTTATGTCTGCTAAATGACGGTTCTCCTACTCATTTAGCAGCATCTACTGGTGGATGGACAGCTGTTGATCTATCGATTTGCAGCCCTCAATTAGCTACTAGATGCACATGGTCGGTACTCAATGATTTGTATGGAAGCGACCATGTGCCTATTAAGATCAGTTTATGTGACTCCCAAACCTGTTATGCTCATAATTCCAGTTGGATTTTGCGAAAAGCCAACTGGGACTCCTACTCGAATTACCTTGTATCACTTGACATGGATTATCTGACAACCATTGATGAAATTATAGAACATTTTACGAAAGCAATTTTAAATGCCGCTGAAAAGACCATTCCGAAAACCTCTGCGCATCCACGCCGGCCGCCTGTGCCGTGGTGGAACGATGAATGCACAGAAATCCTCCGTTTACGACGAAGAGCTCTTAGGAAATTTAAACGACACCCAACAAATGGAAACCTTAAGGAATATAAAATACTCCGTGCGAAAGCACGGAGGATATTTAGGCTGAGTAGAAAGAACTCTTGGGAACAGTACATTAGCACAATTAGACGAACAACTCCGTCCTTCACAGTGTTGAGGAAACTAAGATCAGTTCGTGGTACTTCCATTTCGTTGCCAGCCATTGCGCTAAAGCAACCAGATGGGAGATTAATCACAAACAGTGATGACATTGCTAATGTACTTGGAACATCTTTTTCTAACTTTTCTGCTACTACAGCCTATAATATATTGTTCCAGATGTATAAACTGAAGGAAGTAGCAATACCGTTTACCGTTGGGTTGTTTGAGGACTCTACTTTAAACACCCCTTTCTCTATAGGGGTATTGGAGTCAGCTCTTGCGTCAACGAAGGATTCTGTACCTGGTCCTGATTCCATTGTGTACTCCATGCTAAAACATCTACCATCATCGGCGAAACTTGTCCTCCTTCGAGTATACAATCGTTTATTCGAGGAGCGCTCTTTCCCCGATGCATGGTTAGAATCGACTGTAATTCCTCTTTTGAAGCCAGGTAAGGACAAAACCAACCCCAGTAGTTACAGGCCTATATCACTTACAAGCGTCTTGTCCAAACTACTGGAGAAGATGGTCAACCGCCGTCTTGTCTGGTACCTAGAAACCAACAACCTTCTTAGCAACGAACAATATAATACATATTATATAATAATATAAAATACTCCGTGCGAAAGCACGGAGGATATTTAGGCTGAGTAGAAAGAACTCTTGGGAACAGTACATTAGCACAATTAGACGAAAAACTCCGTCCTCCACAGTGTGGAGGAAGCTAAGATCAGTTTGTGGTACTTCCATTCCGTTGCCAGCCATTGCGCTGATTTTAAGGGACGATGTCACGGCTATAGACAGTGTCCTCGCTTTCTTACGCCACCTTAATCTATTTAATAATATTTAAATTTTGTATAATTTTAGGTTCTTTAGTTTTAGATAATTACAATTAGATTTAAACATTAATTTTATTTTATTTTGTTTTATTTTGATTAGTTTTATTTATGTAATATTTATTTTAAAAAAAACTTAGCTTTAGTTAGGCGATGATAACCTCAATAGGTTTTTCGCCTGGAAAAAAAAGTGTTGGGGAGGCCGGCTTAGCAGCCAGATGTTGCGGCCAGCTGCGAGTGGGGAAGCAGTATATAACAAGTGGCGACTTCTTATCCTGTAGAAATAAAATCATGAGCATCGGTAAGGCAACAATTGTACAACAGCTTGTAATCTCCGATTTCGTGTCGTTGCTGCGCGTTGGGGTAGCATACGACATGTAAAAGGAAGACTATAAAAAAGTGGAAATTTCTCTTTCAGTGTTGATGTCTAAACGAAAACTCACCGCTAGGGAAAGAGCCATTGTAGAGAATTGCAAAAGCCTTCCTTGTCAGGAGGTTATAGACCTCCTTCGCTCTCCCAAAAAGCCGGTACTATTGTTGACTTACTACCGACAACCAAAGTGAGCGTGATGGGTCTGCATAGACCCTAGAGAAAACAGCCCTATAGTGTAAAACACAGTCTTATACTATAGGGCTGTTTTCTCTATATTAAAATTTCATCTTAGCTATAGTGAATACTTGTGCGACAAGTATTACACTATAATTTTAAAGTCACGCGTGACTTTATAATTATATTGTAATATTTGTTGACCGTCACCTACGCTGACTGAGTGTTCTAATAGTGAACATACGTCAGAGCACCAGAGTAACAAGTGAACGGCTTCTACTAGGTTTTACTCGTTTATATAGAGCAAATAGCATTCTTTGTTTAGCGCGCAATATTTACATCTGTCGATTCTAAAATGAGCTCTGTTTTTCATGGTTTTTATATGCTACGTTCTTCCACAGTGACGAGATTAGGTTAGAAACATATTTACACAAATTAACATATGAACAGGGTAAATAGTTGACGATAACTGTCAAATTATGTATGTAATTTCATACATTTTTTAATATTTTTTAATAAAATTATAAATAAACAAAACCTCTTGAAACAAATTTTTTTTTTATATCCTTATGTGCATTTCGATTGTTAAGCAATCATCTTTAAAGGAAATTACTAAATGCTTAATATTGTAGTAATTTCCTCTGAAAACGATTGATTTGCAATGAAACGCACATCAGGACATAATACTGAAAATTGGGGTTGTAGAGGTTTTTATTTATTTTTAATTAAAAACTACACCACAGTTGTTCCAAGTTATTAAAATTATTTTAGTTTATAAAAAAAATTTGACAAACTTTAAAAATTAATTATAAAACATTAAGATCCAATTGAAAACGGTGACATAGATTTTTTAATAAAACCAAACAGTTTTACCATAATCGGTGTCGAAACGTGCCCCCCCCAAATAAAAAAAATAGGCTCCGGAAACGTTGCTTAAGAAATGGAGAGCAATTTCTCTTTCAAGCAGCTGTTTTTTAAATTTTAGATTTTATTGCAGGACTCGGTTGTTAGTAGCCTAGTTTCTTGCAACCATACTGTGACTATATTCACAGACGGTTCAAAACTGGACAATGGGATAGGTTGTGCATTTTATATGGAAGGACAAACTTTCATTTACGGATTGTACTCAGCCTGTAGCGTTTTACTGCAGAACTTTATGCAATTTTCCAAGCTGCATAATATAAAAATACTATAATATAATACATATTATATAATAATATAAAATACTCCGTGCGAAAGCACGGAGGATATTTAGGCTGAGTAGAAAGAACTCTTGGGAACAGTACATTAGCACAATTAGACGAACAACTCCGTCCTCCACAGTGTGGAGGAAACTAAGATCAATTTGTGGTACTTCCATTCCGTTGCCAGCCATTGCGCTGAAGCAACCAGATGGGAGATTAATCACAAACAGTGATGACATTGCTAATGTACTTGGAACATCTTTTTCTAACTTTTCTGCTACTACAGCCTATGATAGATTGTTCCACATTTATAAACTGAAGGAAGAAGCAATACCGTTTACCGTTGGGTTGTCTGAGGACTCTACTTTAATCACCCCTTTTTTATAGGAGAATTGGAGTCAGCTCTTGCGTAAACGAAGGATTCTGCACCAGGTCCTGATTCCATTGTGTACTCCATGCTAAAACATCTACCATCATCGGCGAAAATTGTCCTCCTTCGAGTGTACTATCGTTTATTTGAGGAGCCCTCTTTCCCCGATGCATGGTTAGAATCGACTGTAATTCCTCTTTTGAAGCCAGGTAAGGACAAAACCAACCCCAGTAGTTACAGGCCTATGTCACTTACAAGCGTCTTGTGCAAACTACTGGAGAAGATGGTCAACCGCCGTCTTGTCTGGTACCTAGAAACCAACAACCTTCTTAGCAACGAACAATGTGGTTTCAGACTAGTACGCTCATCAGTTCACCAATTGGTTTTGTTAGAATCCGCTATTCAAGATGCCTTTCTCTTGCGTCAAACGCTCGTTGCGGTTTTCTTTGACCTTGAAAAGGCATATGATATGGCATGGAAAAGAGGAATTCTGAACACTCTGAAATCATGGAGTATACAAGGGAATATCCTAGCATTCATCGCTACCTTTCTTTCAAACAGATCTTTCCGCGTTCGACTTGGAGGCACGTATTCAAACAGCTATACACAGGAGAATGGTGTACCGCAGGGCAGCGTGCTGAGCGTCACGCTGTTTGCCGTTGCAATAAATAGTATCACCAGTAATATACGATCTCCGGTACACTGTTCCCTTTTTGTGGATGACTTTTGTGTATATGTGCCTGCTCGTAGTATGGCAACTGCGGAAAGATCTTTGCAGTTAGAAATATACAGATTGGAGGAATGGTCAAAAATTACAGGTTTCAAATTCTCTGTTTCGAACTATGTTTGAACGTCAAATGTGCTATCTACCTCCATGGATAATAAAAACGCCGCACTTCGATTTCTCATTGTCCAGTTATATAAAACACGATACTCCTGTTGTGGTCTACCACCAGGAATTTTTATCCATTTATAAATCCCACCAACACAGTAAAATTATTTTCACTGATGGATCTAAACTGGACAATGGCGTTGGGTGTGCGTTTTATTCATCTGGATGTACCTACACGTACGGATTACCCTCAGCTTGCAGTGTTTTCACGGCAGAACTATTTGCTATTTTTAAAGCTTTGAGTGTCATTCAATCTCGATCCTCGCATTATCTTTTCTGTTCGGATTCCAAAAGTGCTCTTCAGGCTCTTCAGGATGTTTTCTCTAACAACCCTTTAGTTGGGGACATTTTGTGTGCTGCACACAGGCTTCAATTGAGGGGTGTGGGGGTAAGTTTCTGTTAGGTTACTGGACATTGCGGAATACTTGGAAACACAAAAGCGGATGAAGCGGCGAAGAAAGCTACAAGTTTGGTGCCTATTACTCAACTGGTTATGGCATCTGATTATGTGTGTTTCGCGAAACATTTATTGCTCGCTGCTTGGAATGACGAGTGGCATACCGTGATTCAGAATAAGCTGAGGGAAATTAAAGATACCGTCCGTCCATGGAGGTCTTCAATTCGTTCAAAACGTAGGGAGGAAGTGGTGGTTACACGCCTTCGCGTTGGCCACTCTTTTGCAACTCATGGATATTTGATGCGTCGTGAAGATCCACCAATATGCCAATACTGCGGTGATATCTTCACAATAAAACATATTTTAGTAGATTGTGTTAATGTAAGCAATATTCGTGCCCTTTTTAATTTAAAAGGGAGTTTGAAGGTGGTGCTAAGGGACGATGCCTCGGCCATTGACCGAGTCATCGCTTTCTTGTACCAGTTGAAAATATTTTTTAAAATTTAATACATAAATATATATATATTTTTTTATTTATACATATAATTCTCTGTTTCTTTTATTTATTTAAATTTAATTTATTTTGTGTTCTTGTTATTGCTATTAAGATTTATTTATTGGTAAATTATTACCTATTATTGTTTTACATATTGTTATTATTTGTTACTGTTATATTGTTCTTTGTTGTTATTTTGTTATTTATAGTTTTTTAAGAATTTATTCATTGTTATAGATTTATTGTTGTTTTTTGTTATTTATTGTTGTTGTTTTTGTTTTGTAATTTTTGTTGTATTTAAATTTATTTTTATTTTATTTAAAATATTGCGTTCCGTGTTAGATTTTGTTTGGCGATGATAACCACGATTGGTTTTTCGCCAGGAAAAAAATGTATTTTTAAGTGTGCAATATTTTGTTCACTGTGACATGCTCGATTGCACACAGCTATTCATTGCAAATGTACCTATTTTAACAATTTATATATACCATTTTTTCTGTAACTAATTCATAATAAAATAATGTTTCAACATTTAAATATTCTGGTTTAACTTTTAACAATTCTCCATAAAAAACTCAATAAAAAAATTGAAAGTGAATAGAACCGTCAAATAAAGTTCAATTTTTTCTTTAAATGTACCACATTTTTGATTCGTAGGAAGCTAGTGCCCGCATGATATGAAATATATTATTGACGGTGAAATGTTTTAAACATTTGAAGCATTAGTTCATGCAATTTTACCAACCTGATAAACAGTCACAAACGGAATCGCTAATGCACTATAATAACCGTGTTAATGCCAATCCTGACAACTACCAATGGCATTGAGTCAATCTTTTTATGCGTCAAATACTCATATTAAAAGCAGAAAATTCATCGACTTCATATGGTATTTTATGAGTATAGGCTGATAAAGTGATCTCGTACTTTATGATCTGCGCTTTCTGGTCAACAATTCAGTCCCAACCATTAACAATGAAACTGTTGAGACTTCTTGGCACTACTGGTAGCCCCTGTTCCCTCATGTTTTTTATGAGTATCTTTCCATCCATATGGCTTTGTTGTTGTCGGTTCATTGTTTATTTTGTATTATTAAATATTAATAATTTATATATATAAATATACTAAGTTTATATTAAGTATATAATTATTACATAATATTTGTTACTTTTTATATGATATGTTAGCAGTAACTTGGTAGATGTACCGTTAAGGTAATTAAAACGACACTTTGTTAAGACATTGTTTATCTCCATTCGGGCAGTTATTGCCTGAACAGGACTTAATAATTTTAATTGTGCCGCCACATTCCGGCCATAATGTCCCACTCATTTTCACTGTTACCCAAGCGTGTTACTGACTCACTTAAAATTTTCAATTCGCGACCAGTAGAGGCGATCTGTTGTATTTTAGACCGTGGTTTCAATTTCTTCTCTTCCTGTTAATCCCACAGACACATATGCTCCTTATATAACTCCACGAATTTTAAATTTATGTCATCACTCCATTTAAGAGCCATAGTTTTCCAATAAACAACAGAAAATTTTAAAATAAACGATTTAAACCCCACACGTAGCAGTCTCGACTGACAATTGCAAACTGTCCGAAAACGAGAGTTCTACTGCCCTACAACGTTCACACTGCGCCAATTGTCTAGACAACCGTCTTGACAGAGTGGTGGGGGGGGGGGGTGTCACTGCGCCCAGTTAATTGTACTCAGTCTACTGGAGACAATTTAATTTCAGGACAACTGGCAGGACAGTTGGCACGCCAATTGGCCAGAGGTGTTTACACGTAGCCAATAATTTAATGCCAGTAAGTTGTCCTCAGACAATTGTTTCCTCAACTGGCATCGTGTAAACCCGCCTTAACTCAAAAACCAAAGAAACCACCAAATGATAGCTTTCATTCAGGACAAGAAGTAAAGCCGGGTTTACACGATGCCAATCGAAGAGACAATTGTCGGGGCCAGTTGTCTTACGCCAGTTGCGTGAATGTCTGAGGCCAGTCCAATTGAATGAAAACTTGTTCACACGGCGAAACTATTGCCACGCCAGTTAGTGACGAAAAATGGCGGAGTGCTTATCGTCTGTTGTGTCTCGTGATGAATTGAAAGTAATGAGTGAGGATCTTTGTCGGGAATTTATCGCTGAAGCTTTCGAAGTTCTCGAGGAAAAGTTAAATAAGAAGAGTCCACATCCAGATTTGGCACATTTCCGTTGTTTTGAGAAATCTATGTTAAATGTACTGCGAAATGACTTTTTTGCTTTTACTTCTGCTACACCGAATCCTTCAATGTTTAAATTTTCGACCATGTCAGCAAGTGCTGTCTCACGAGCATTTCTGTCGTTATATAATTCTTCTCTATTGATCCCACAGGCAGCTATGCTCCTTATATAATTCTTCTCTTTGACCCCACAGGCACCTATGCTCCTTATATAATTCTTCTCTTTGACCCCACAGGCACCTATGCTCGTTATATAATTCTTCTTTTTGATCCCACAGGCAGCTATGCTCCTTATATAATTTTTCTCTTTGGTCCCACAGGCGCCTATGCTCCTTATATAATTCTTCTCTTTGATCCCACAGACCCGCAGGGGGGTGCAAACTAGCCGCACCTACGAGGGATTTGGCGTCCCTCGCGGTACCCTAGCCTAACACTACACCACTCACAAAGCCCACACACACACACACACACACACACACACACACTTACACATGCACATATACACATACACTAACATCTTTACTTAGGGAATTTGACTGGTCAGAACCGTTGCGCGTTGGGAGTGCTGAAAGGTCCAGAGCTTGACTAACTCTGGTCTGGGACGCTGATGTGAGCTTGCTCTGCCGAAGACGTATGCGCGGTTGCTGGTCCGCTAGCCACTTCGGTCCTTGGTCAGGGAGTGTCCGCGGTGCACAGGTGTCGGAGCCTGTGCACAGTATTACGAGTTCTCGACTGATGCCCATCCAGTCGAGCTAAGGAGGAAACTATGGGCCCCAGAGGCGTCGTGAGGTTTCTCCGAAGATGCCTAGTGAAGTTAATGAGACGAGAAGAGAAATGGATATAGCATCACCCAAACTACCGCCAAAATTTCTAATTGTCTCTAGCGCAGAAGAAGGATAAGATCTTTCGAAGGTATCGCCTTTTGTTATCCATAAGGCTATAACTGGATGTGCAGCAGGACCTGTCGCTTCCATAAAAAAGTTAAGGAACGGAACACTGCTGTTAGAAACAACTAATTCAAAACAGTCACAGTTATTATTGAAAATGACCTCCTTCTTTGATCAGGTCAAGGTTTCGGTGGTCCCCCACAGAACCTTGAACTCATCAAGGGGAGTAATATTGTAATGTTGTTAGTAAATTTAACTCTTTTAGTTTAAGTTTTAGTTTTAAGTTCTAGCTTACAGTTTAGGCGTAATAATAACCGTCTGTCTGTAACGCTTTTGATGGTAGAACTCCGTTACATTAAAATACTTTAAAATACAAGGTTAAATCATTCAAACTAACAGAGTCTCATTAAATTAAATCTTAAGGCTTATTAACTTGAAATGCAAGGAATTGAGTGCTGGTTAAATAATTACTCTTTTAAATTCAATTAAAGCAAATTATACTCTTTTTATTTAACGAAAAAATCAGATAAGTTATAATCATGATACAAATTTCTTGACATTCAGTTACGGAACATTTAATAATTTTACTTATGAATTTTTATGGATAGCAATCTAACAATCAATTAATCAATCAATGGCTGAAAATGAATCTACACTCGAGTTTACTTGCTTTTTTCATAATCAAATTTTATAATTCAAGGTGAACACAATTGCACCAAAATATGCATAAATTACAGTTATGTAAATGAGTTGAAACGTTCAAGGTTCTTTAGTTTGACTTATGCAGTATAACATTTTACATTTTGAAATAAATCTTTAAAGTCTTAAATCGTCCACTTAGCTGTATTCACATGTCGTAACCTCGCATCCTCCTTGTGGAAAGTCTCAGGAAATGTCATCGGTAACTTCAGCGTCCCATCTTTGTACTCGGTTACTTACGCTGTCTTCTATCCCATGATTATAACATGTTTTAAAAGGGAGTTTAAATTAAACTTTGAAAACAAAATAAAATTTTCTTGCTCTCGGACACGTCCGTTGCCCATTACATCTTGGCTAAAAGAGGTATTAAATAGTAGTTGCGAGCAACCTTCCTACCTACCGCGCATCCGGGCGGGCGCATCCCGACTTTTAATTACTTGTTTTAAAATTCTCCGTTAGATGTCACTATCAACCAGAGATCTCATTAAAATATTTCTCATACATTACAATTTTTGTTTTTATACAGTTGTACATTATTACAAATTTTTGAATACATTCTCGTTTGTTTTCTGAACCTTGCCAATTTAATATGTAACATCATCTAAAGTGTGTTACAATATCATGCAGAGATCTTTTATATGTCCGGGAGGACGAAATACAATCTGAACTGGAATCGGAAGGTGTAACAGAAGTCGTACGAATTATGAGGATGGAAAACGGTCAGAGAGTTCAAACAACATCATTAATCCTGACATTCGGGAAACCATCTATCCCGGAATATTTATATGCTGGCTATCAACGGCTTCCTGTTAGGCCCTACGTTCCCAATCCACGGCGATGCTTTAAATGTCAACGTTTTGGACACGTCAGCTCATCTTCCTCCAAGCCAGAGGTATGCGGACAGTGCGGATCTGAAGGCCATGTAGAGAAGGTTTGCACAAGTACTCCAAAATGCCCAAACTGTGTTGGTGATCACCCTGCTCGCTCCTTTAACTGCCCAAAGTTCAAGGAGGAGAAAGCGATCCTCAGCATAATGGCAAAGGATAAAACATCTTTCAACGAAGCAAAAAAGAAGTTCAAGTCAACTCAACCTAGACTTGAAACAAAATCTTATGCCTCAGCTACCACCACTGAAAAGTCATGTTCCAACTGTGTCGAGCTAAATAAAAAAATTGAACTTCTCACTCAGCAAGTTAATCAGTTACTAGCATTAGTGACTAAAAATTTGGTTTCCAATTCAAAGACTAATGTTGAATGTGCGGAAAAATCTCCATTTCCAGTTACCTCTGCGAAAATTAAAAGAAATAAAACACTATTAGAGACAAGTGATAAAAACGTAAAACCTACTCCTAATACGAGTGATAAAAATAATAACAAAGCTGCACCTGTGAAAGTAGGTGCAAAATCACAAGCGACCCAAAAGAGGACCATTTCAAACTCCTCTTCTGAGTCAAAAAACTCTTCTGATTCCACCACTACAATAGTGGTGATGGAATCTGATGACTCTCTGCCTGGAACGTCCAACATTCCAGGCCAGCGAATTTGCATTGACAGCAGTGAGAGCCAGGTGAATCCATTTCACTAAAATTCATGTCCACACCTAAACAATCCGTGATTCAGTGGAACATTAACGGTGTTAAAAGGCACATTGAGGATCTCAAATTAATTGTAAGGAATGTGTCCCCTATGTACATTTGTATTCAGGAGACACATCTACATGAATCGCACAATTTCCATCTAAGAGAGTATTCAGTTTACAGATCGGACTTCGTTACAGAAAATCGAGCTAGAGGTGGCGTAGCCATTCTAGCCCGTGACTGTGTCGACGCCGTTTCTCTGAACTTAATAACTCCCTTACAAGCAGTAGCAATTCAAACAGCTGTTCCATACAAACTCACTATCTGTTGTGTCTACCTCCCACCAAGTGACAACCTGCAACAGAGAGATCTTGTAGACCTTATAAATCAGTTACCGACTCCGTTTTTATTAGTGGGCGATTTCAATGCCCACTCAACTTTAGTTAGGCGATGATAACCTCAATAGGTTTTTCGAATGGAAAAAAAAAACATGTTTCGTTGGGTTTCCCAGAATGCAACCCGCGAGGTAATCTGATCGAAAGCATCAGATCGGAATTGGATTTATACCTGCTAAATGACGGTTGTCCGACACATTTAGCAGCGTCAACAGGTAGATGGACAGCTGTAGACTTGTCATTATGCAGTCCTGCATTGGCTACAAGGCTAAAATGGTCAGCATTGCCTGATCTTTATAGTAGCGACCACATTCCTATTGAGATCTCTTTGTGTGACTCCTCACCCTGTTGTGTTCGACATCCCCGTTGGATTCTGAAAAAAGCCAACTGAGAACAATTTTCACAAGATCTAGAATCACTGGAAGTGGATTACTTGGCTCCCATTGATGACATTGTCAATTCATTTACAAAAACCGTTATGAATGCTGCCGGAAAGGCAATACCGAAAACCTCATCCAAACCACGACGACCACCTGTTCCGTGGTGGAATGATGAGTGCACTGTGATCCTTCGTCAACGGAGAAAAGCTTTGAACCAGTTCAAGAGACATCCAACGAGTGAAAACCTGGAAAAATATAAAATCTTCCGTGCGAAAGCACGGAGAATATTTAGTCAAAGTAAACGAGAATCATGGTCGCAGTACATTGGCTCAATTACGAGAACTACAGCTCCTTCCACAGTATGGAAGAAATTACGATCAGTCTGTGGCATTTCCGTTCCGATGCCATTAATTTCATTAAGGCATCCGGATGGAGTTATGACCAAGGACTGTGAGGAAAACATAAGGACTTATGGAGGACTTATCGTTTTCAAAACATTCTTCATCTTCTGCATACAAGGACGCTTTCCAGGTGTACAAACGTAAACAGGAAGCCTTACCTTTCACCGTTGGAGTGTCTGGAGATTCTTGTTTAAATAACCATTTCTCTATCGATGAACTAGAGTCAGCTCTCTCGTCAACGAAGGATTCTGCTCCAGGCCCGGATGATATTGTATACTCCATGATTAAAAAACTACCACCGTCGGCAAAACTAGTTCTCCTTCGGATATACAACCGTATATTTGGGGAGCACGGTTTTCCCGATGCATGGTTAGAAGCGACAATAATTCCTCTTCTAAAACAAGGAAAGGACAAAACTAATCCCAGTAGTAACAGACCCATCTCGCTTACCAGCTGCCTATGCAAACTACTGGAGAAGATGATCAACCGTCTAGAAACAAACAAACTTCTTTCTAACTTTCAGTGTGGTTCCAGACAAGGACGTTCATCAGTTGACCAATTGGTTTTGTTGGAGTCAGCTATACAGAATGTCTTCATATTACGACAAACACTGGTACCTGTTTTCTTTGATCTTGAGAAGGCATATGACATGGCTGGAGAACAGGAATTTTGAACGTATTGAAATCATGGGGTATACAAGGTAACATTCTTGCTTTTATAAAAAATTATTTGAATAACAGGACTTTCCGTGTACGTCTAGGAGGCATATATTCTGATCGTTGCGAACTAGAGAATGGTGTACCACAGGGTGGCGTTTTGAGTGTGACGCTGTTTGCTGTTGCCATTAACAGCGTCACTTCAAACGTACAGTCACCGGTCCACTGTTCCCTGTTTGTAGACGATTTTTGTATATATATATGGCTGCTAGAAGTATGGCAACAGCGGAAAGATCCTTACAATTAGTAATTAATAAATTGCAAGAGTGGACCATATCTACGGGCTTCACGTTTTCGGCTTCGAAGACCCAGTGTATAGCATTTAATCGTCGCAGGCAACACCAGGAACCTATTCTTTATCTTGATGGTACGCGGCTTCAAACCGCGGATAATGTGAGATTTTTGGGTCTTTTATTAGATAAAAGACTTTCATGGAGTCCGCATGTGCGTGATTTGAGGACCCGGTGCAGTAAGATATTGGATATGTTGAGAGTTCTAAGTGGTACAAATTGGGGAGCAGACAGAACCTGTATGCTCCGCTTCTATCGCGCCGTTGTAAGATCGCCCATAGATTACGGCTGTATAGCCTATTCATCTGCTCGACCTACGGTTTTGAAACTCCTGGATTCATTACATCACGCTGGTCTTAGACTTTCTACTGGTGCTTTTAGATCAAGCCCAATCTCCAGCCTTCTAGTTGAAGCTGGAGAACCATCTCTCTCAATGCGACGTCAAATGCTACAAATTTCTTATTACACTGGTCTTCGAAGTAAACCTAAACATCCGGCATTCAAAGCAGTTTTTGATAACCGCCTCGAAGATCGTTACAATGTGCGTCAACGTTCAACTGCTCCCTTCGGAATAAGAACGTTGCGCATTTTTAGGAATCTAAATTTAGAACATCCACCTATATTCGAACGAACATCATGCTACATCCCTCCATGGACAATACAAAAGCCAAAATGTGACTTCTCATTGTCCATGTACCTAAAACACAATACTCCTGACGTTATTTATCGTCAGGAGTTTTTGCAGATTCAAGAAACTCACCAACATACTGTGACTATATTCACAGACGGTTCAAAACTGGATAATGGGATAGGTTGTGCATTTTATATGGAAGGACAAACTTTCACTTATGGATTGCCCTCAGCCTGTAGCGTTTTTACTGCAGAGCTTTATGCAATTTTCTAAGCTTTAAGATCAATTCCGTCTGCAAAATCTAAATATCTTGTGTGTTGTGATTCCAAAAGTGCTCTCCAGGCTATTCAGGAAATGTACACTAAGAACCCTTTGGTTGGAGACATCTTGTGCTCTATACACAGGCTCCAATTACGAGGTGTTGAGGTCTCATTTCTCTGGGTGCCTGGTCACTGTGGAATATTCGGAAACACTAAAGCAGATGAAGGTGCAAAATTAGCTACAGGTATGTTGCCATCGACACAACGTGTGATGGCATCAGATTTTGTATGCAAAGTTAAATCTACACTATTCTCTGTTTGGAACGAAGAATGGCAAAATGTAAATAGAAACAAGCTGAGGGATATCAAAAATACCATCCGACCATGGAGGACATCTGTTCGTTCAAATCGTAGGGAGGAAGTGGTGGTTACTCGACTTCGCATCGGCCACTCTTTGTTAACGCATGGATGGTTGATGCGACATGAGGATCCACCACTATGTCCGTTTTGTAGAAATAATATTACAATCAAGCATATCCTGCTTGATTGTAATGAGTTGACAAATTTGTATATACGTTACGATCTTCGAGGTAGTTTAAAGGTGGTTTTAAGAGACGATGTCACGGCTATCGACCGTGTCCTCGCTTTCCTACGCCATGTTAATCTATTTAATAATATTTAAATGTTGTATAATTTTAGGTTCTTTAGTTTTAGATAATTACAATTAGTTTTAAACATTTATTTTGTTTAGTCTTATTTATGTAATATTTTAATATTTATTATTAACAAACCTTAGTTGGGCGATGATAACCTCAATAGGTTTTTCGCCTGGAAAAAAAAAAAAAAAAAAAAAAAAAAAAAAAAAATAGTCCTGTCAAGGCGCATTTTGACATCTACGGCTTCGATTGGTGGAAAAGCTTCCAACCCAATCGTAGGCCCCTCTATAGGATCTCCTAGCCTCGTGGGCTCCCTAGTTTCCCATATTGCGCTGTACAGATGTTTGACTTAGTCACGGGCTAGCTCATGGGGTTCGGACGTAGCACAATCCGTCCCCAAGCGAACATGCTTTGCAAGAACACTGGGCGCGTTCTTAAAAGAGGTCTTGCGTTCGAGAAAATCTGTACCTGTTATTTGCACGCTTCTTCGCTCGCCTTGTTTGAGGCCGAGGAATAGGCGCCGCCTGTCCGGAGGTGCTCGACTTCTTGGTGGCATTCAAGACGTCCGTCAGAGAGCCATAGATGGTGTCAACGACCTCCTGATTTATGGTCAGGAGACGGCTGGCATCTCGCATCTGACGCAACTAACACCCCTCGGGCACCCGTTGGGCCAGTTGAGGTGTCCCAATCCTTCAACTGTGCCAGAAGCCCTACACGCCACCCTTCCATGTCCAAGAGTGGCTGGGTTGGTATGCTGCCATAGACTTGTTTGAGACTATATACTATTAAGTGTCTGTAAGTACCATTTTTGCATTCAAGAGATATTATAAGGTTTATAGGTAAGGCATGGTAAAATACATTTATCATAATTAAAAATAAAACTTTTTAAATATTTTAGAAATATAACAACTTAATATTATTTGTTAAAGTATGTACTCTTATAACAGATTTTTTCTTTACATTTAATAAAGGTACTATGGAATATATGTAATTTATATTATTTACTTACCAGATTAAGCGAGCTTGTGTGCTCAACTCGTTCAGTGGTTTTTGATAAAAAACTTAGTAACGAATAATAATGCCATTTTGGCACGTATACATCATTTGCACCCGCACCACTTTGTTCGCTTTTTTCTATTTTTACTTTTTCCCTTAGGTACTGTGACCTTAAATTATGTAACTTTCTTTCAATCTCCATAACACTACAGTCCAACACTTCAGAAATACGCTGCAGATTGAAGTAATAGAAAATTGTAGTATGCTTCCTTTTGATGCTTTAGCCGAAATATTGAATTCTTACAAAAGACCAGTAATAATTGTATACATTTACATGAAGCCAAAATGAGTGACGGAAACCCTCTCCCCCAGAGGAAAAAGTCCGATACTGTATAAACTGAAGGCAGTTTCTTTACAATATCGGGCTATTTTCTCTAACCAAAAAAAATTGACCATATAAAGAAGGGGGTCAATGCAAGTAAAAGATTACTTAAAAAATATACAGTATTTCCAATTATCAAAGAGCGGTACAGGAGTTATAGAGCAATAAAAACAAAATTAGGCAATGAAAACCGCGCAGAAGTTCCCACTCGATCATCCTCCGATGATCGACCCACCGCCCCAGAAGGTGTATAGAGCCTTCTGGGACTCGCACGACACACAGTACACTAAGCCAAGATGAAAAGCAAATACCTACTGTGTAGGTAAGTCAAAGTAACAAGTTAAAATTTAATTAAAAAAGTAATAGATAAAACTTACAAACTAAATAACAAACGAATAAATAATAACAATGGTCCAGCGCAAAGAATGGCGTGCTCATGCCGACTCGCAGGGTTATCGGGGCACGGGCTCATGGGGAGAGTGAAACCTGTCATAATCCATGAACCCGTGGTACATCTCAATAGAGCTCCGAAGAGCTATAAGGGATATACTCTTTAACAAGCCCTTGCCTATTATCCCGAGCGTTCTAAGGTTTTGTAGGGTTGGCTTGGACATTGCCCCTCTCGTCCCAACCACAATTGGTAGGACATCCCCGCTAGGAACCTGATACAGCTCCTGCAACTGAGGAAGTAGCCCGCTATATTTGCCGATCTTTTCATCCCTAGCCCGGTTCAGTGAGTCCCCATCTTCGTGGCGGACGGTGACATCGACCACAAAGACCCCTTCCTGGTTTTTAATGACCAGGTCAGGTTTGAGAACCCCCTTCTCCACCAGGGAGTTCTGCGGTTCCTTGGTAATGACTACCTTCTCAGCCCTCGCGGCGTTTAAAGCATCGAGATCAACGATCTCGTTGTGTCTGTGGATGCGCGCTGGCTTCGTGTGTGTACACTCCCCCAGAATGTGGCCCAGTGTTTCCTTCCTGAGCCGACATTTTCGGCATAGCACATCCACCTGTGAACGGACCCGATTCAGCGTGGTTTTTTATTAACAGCTGTGTTGGTACGCAGCTGCAGGGTGGTTATAAACCTGCAAAGCTTCAACAGGGACGGTTTAAGCAAAAATGTGTTCCCCACCCTGTCGCCGGCGAGGGACGGTACAGCCTTGCCCTGGGGTGAGAGTCCCTTCCACAGATCTAGCTCTGTCTTCCAAAGGCGATTTTGGAGCAGCCGCAAATCGCGTTTGGTGTAAGAATTCGATAATCGTACAGCCTGTGCCAGCCTATGGAGACTTGCAGTAGTACTGGCACATCCCGACAGAGCTACTATGGCTGGTTCCGGCGAGTTGTGAAACCGGAGCCCCAGCTTGAGAGCCACTCGAGAGACCAGGTGTTCGAGTCTAGGAAAGCCTAGCCCTCCGTTTCCTCTCCCGCAGTACAGGACACCATCACAAATACTTTGCGGGAGGTGCATTATGCGTTTAATGGATCCCCTAACTTCTCGGTCCAGCTGTCTTAACCGAGTCATAGCTGGCAAAGCCGTAACCAGCTGGTGAAGGTATCCGGGTAGAATATATTTCAGTAGCTATTTCAGGGGTGCTTGAGGGCGAGGCGTTCGACCCTCTGCAGTACCCTGGTGAGCTGGGTCTGCAACTCTCCAATATCAATGCCCTTCCAGAGGGAATACTTCGCCCCAAGATAAACGAAGCTGTCCTCCGCCGTGCCCGAGCGGATTCTATCCCCTAGCTTTTCCATGCCGGGGTCTTCCCGATACCAAGAATCTCTCGTCCTAACTATTTGAAACGCCAGGCTCTTTGACGTTGAGAGATTCATACCGTAGTCGCCAAAATAGTCCACGGTGGCATCCAGAAGATCCTGGGCTTTCGAGGCGTCCGACGCTATTACGACTAAGTCGTCAGCGAAAGCTAGACAAGAGATAATGCTGTTCTAGTTGATTTTATATCCCTGCATTCTTTGCAGCCGTTCAAGTATTGGTTCAAGTACTAAATTGAAAAGCAAGGGCGATAGAGGATCCCTTTGCTTAACACCTCACTGGTGTAAAGGGCCCGATAGCTCTCCATGACCAGGTCGACTAAGGGGGTGGGAATCCCCTTTCGTCGAAGCTCATGTTCTATTGCAATGTGCGGGTGTATCGAACGCTTTGACACATCCAACACGATACCCACACCGACGCTACAGCCTGTAGCGTTTTTACAGCAGAACTTTATGCAATTTTCCAAGCTTTAAGATCAATTCCGTCTGTAACGTCTAAATATCTTGTATGTTCCGATTCCAAAAGTGCTCTCCAGGCTATTCAGGAAATGTACACTAAGAACCCATTAGTTGGAGACATCTTGTGCTCAATACACAGGCTCCAATTACGGGGTATCGAGGTGTCATTTCTTTGGGTGCCTGGTCACTGCGGAATATTTGGAAACACTAAAGCAGATGAAGGAGCAAAATTAGCTACAAGTATGGTACCATCGACACAACGTGTAATGACATCAGATTTTGTATGCAATGTTAAAACTATACTATTCTCTGTGTGGAATGAAGAAAGTCAAAATGTACATAGAAACAAGTTGAGGGACATCAAAAATACCGTCCGACCATGGAGGACATCTGTTCGTTCGAATCGTAGGGAGGAAGTGGTGGTAACTCGACTTCGCATCGGCCACTCTTTGTTAACGCATGGATGGTTGATGCGACATGAAGATCCACCACTATGTTCGTTTTGTAGAAGCAATATTACAATCAAGCATATCCTGCTTGATTGTGATAAGTTAAACGATTTGTATGTACGTTACGATCTTCGAGGTAGTTTAAAGGTGGTATAAAATGGCATGGCGGGCCTCCAGTTGGACATCCCTGTTCTAGAGCTAGGAGGGTTATTGAAAACGTTTTCGGAATAATGAGCAGTGTTTTTAGAGTTCTCCGAAAACCTATGTTACTGCAGCCAGAATCAGCAAAGCTGGTTACGTTGAGCTTCCTAAGAACTAATTCATCCGTAGAAACCAACTCCTCTTGTAAGACATTACAAAACAATGCATGAAAATAAGTATGATACATATACAGATGAAAGTCGGCGTACATTAGTTGCAGATTTGAAGAAGAAGCTTAAACAACAAACCTGTATGCTTAGTAAAATATCGCATTCCCAAACACATTCATTGTTTGCATCTTATGTCGTATCTCTTGAGCTGGCCAGGGCAAAGAAACCGTTTACTGATGGAATATTAATTAAAAAATGTGCCATCGAAATGGCAAAAGCTTTTGAGGATTCTAAAATAGCGGAGAAATTTAAATCAGCGGCACTTTCACATCAAACCATCCAAAGAAAAATTGTTGACATGGGTATGCAAGTAGAAAATTCTTTGCTTGGGCAGGTTAAAAAAAGCTCATATTTTTCACTTTGCTTGGATGAAAGTACTGACCAAACAGATGTCAGTCAGCTCTTAATATTTGTACGTACTACCTTTGAAGATTTCTCTAGTAAAGAAGAACTATTAGATTTGTGTTCTCTTCATGAAAGAACACAAGGAGAGGACATTTATGAGGCTTTGAAAATAGCAGTTGACAGAATTGGAGGACTTGATAAATGTTCAGCAATTGTAACAGATGGGGCACCAGCAATGACAGGTAAAAAGTCTGGATTAATAGGATTACTTCGGGAGAATGGCGTTAACTGTCCGGCAATACACTGTGTTATTCATCAAGAAGCTCTATGTGGAAAATCCATCAAGCAGGATCAAGTTTTTAAACTTTTGATTAAGATTATAAATCTGATCAGAGGTGGAAACCGGGCCCTTTTACATAGGCAACTTAAGCAGTTTTTACAAGAAACAGGCTGAATATGGAGACTTGCTATTATATAACCATGTACGATGGTTAAGTGCAGGAAAGTGCATGGAGCGATTCTTTGCAATAAGAAAGGAAATTCCTGAATTCCTCAAGAAATATGTGCCATCTGACAACACTGAAATAGAAAAGAAGTTTGAAGATCCAGAATTTTTAGTTCAATTAGCTTTTCTAACAGATTTGACAAATCATCTTAACATTTTGAACTTGAGTCTTCAAGGAAAAAATCAAACAATATCAGATTTGGCTGGAATCATCAATGGGTTTCGCAGTAAGCTACAACTGTTCAAACAAAATCTTGAAAACAAAAATTGTATACACTTTCCTAACTGTCTTCAGTTAGCCGACAAATTAAAAAACAATGATTTTTCAAGCTGCATCTGTCAAATTCAAGAATTAATTGACGAGTTCAATACAAGATTTGAGGAAAATGAAAGTCTCAAAAGTAGTCTACTGCTTTACAGCAATCCTCTTGGAGCTACAATTGAAGACCAACCAGCTGACCAACACCTTGAATTATGTGATTTGCAGGGTGACATGTTTCTAATGACCAGGCAAGAATAGACGCATGACTTTTTAAAATTGCTTCCTAAAGAGAGATTCCCAAACTTGCGAGATTTTGGGCTAAAAATGTCTTTAAAGTTTGGAAGTACATACCTATGACAAAGTGTTTTCTCATCTATGAAGTTTATGAAAAACCAAAATAGGAACAAGCTTTCTGATGTATCTTTACTCCATCTCATGAGGTTGGCTCATACAGAACTAGAGGTGGATATTCGTTCTTTGGTGGCTGCAGCTGATCGACCACAATATTCTCACTAAAATACTGTAATGTACATTTTAATCCTCATTTCAGTTGTGTTAATTGTTAAAACTATTTTGTATTTTTCTTATTTGTATAGTTTTCTCTCACTTGAGTCTTGAGAAATATAAGTAATACTATTAAATTTTGTTTTATTTATTTATAAATTTTCATATGTTCTTGTTACTATTTCAAACTAAAATTATATTATTACTATGCGGCCCGCAACAACGTACAAGGTTTTAATATTGGCCCGCTATGCTATGAAAGTTGGACATCCCTGCTCTAGAATGTCTATAATTAAATGCTCTCTAAATTGACCCTTTACTGTGTCTTCCTATGAATGGCTTAACAATGTGATTTAACATAGCAAATGCGTCATCTGCTACAATGACAAAGGGCAACTCTCTTCCTGACAAATTCCGTTTGTGTGGCAAATGCAGATTATTTTGCTCAACAGCAACGTATAAGTATGTATCTAAAAATACACCAGAATCGCACTTACATCCTTGCACACCTACATCAATGTACAAAAAATGAAAAAAAAATTATAATCTGCGTCACACACGATTGTTTATAACAAAATCTAGCACGGAACGCAATATTTTAAATAAAACCAAATAAATTTAAATACAACAAAAATTACAAAACAAAAAACAACAACAATAAATAACAAAAAAACAACAAATCTATAACAATAAAAAATTTAAAATAAAACTAATAATGTAAAACAATAATAGGTAACAATTTACCAATAAATAAATCTCAATAACAAGAACACAAAATAAATTAAATTAAAATAAATAAAAGAAACACAGAGAATTATACGTATAAATAAAAAAATATATTTTATGTATTAAATTTTTAAAAATATTTTCAAGTGGTGCAAGAAAGCGATGACTCGGTCAATGGCAAATTCCCTTTTAAATTTAAAAAGGGCACGAATATTGCTTACATCATCACAATCTACTAAAATATGTTTTATTGTGAAGACATCGCCGCAGTATTGGCATATTGGTGGATCTTCAGAACGCATCAAATATCCATCAGTTGCAAAAGAGTGGCCAACGTTACCACCACTTTCTCCCTACGTTTTGAACGAATTGAAGACCTCCATGGACGGACGGTATCTTTAATTTACCTCAGCTTATTCTGAATCACTGTATGCCACTCGTCATACCAAGCAGCGAGCAATAAATGTTTTGCAAAACACACATAATCAGATGCCGTTGATTAATGGACACCAAACATGTAGCTTTCTTCGCCGCTTCATCCGCTTTTGTGTTTCCAAGTATTCCAAACATATTTTTTTCCCACAGGCGAAAAACCTATTGAGGTTATCATCGCCTAACTAAAATTGAGTTTTAAAAATAATTCTACATAAATAAAACTAATCAAAATAAAACAAAATAAAATAAAATAAATGTTTAAAACTAATGGTAATTATCTAAAACTAAAGAACCTAAAATTATACAAAATTTAAATATTATTAAATAGATTAAGGTGGCGTAAGAAAGCGAGGACACGGTCGATAGCCGTGACATCGTCCCTTAAAACCACCTTTAAACTACCTCGAAGATAGTAACGTATATACAAATTTGTCAACCTATCACAATCAAGCAGTACATCCTTGATTGTAATATTATTTCTACAAAACGGGCATAGTGGTGGATCCTCATGTTGCATCACAACTTCATGAGTAACCACAACTTCCTCCCTTCGATTCGAACGAACAGATGTCCTCCATGGTCAGACGGTATTTTTGATGTCCCTCAGCTTGTTTCCATGTACATTTTGCCATTCTTCATTCCAAACAGAGAATAGTATAGTTTTAACATTGCATACAAAATCTGATGCCATGACCCGTTGTGTCGATGGTAGCATACTTGTAGCTAATTTTGCTCCTTCATCTGCTTTAGTGGTTCCAAATATTCCGCAGTGACCAGGGACTCAGAGAAATGACACCTCGATACCCCGTAATTGGAGCCTGTGTATTGAACACAAGATGCCTCCAACTAATGGGTTCTTAGTGTAAATTTCCTGAATAGCCTGGAGAGCACTTTTGAAATCGGAATATACAAGATATTTAGATGTTGCAGACGGAATTGATCTTAAAGCTTGGAAAATTGCATAAAGTTCTGCTGTAAAAACGTTACAGGCTGAGGGCAATCCGTAAGTGAAGGTTTGTCCTTCCATATAAAATGCACAACCTATCCCATTGTCCAGTTTTGAACCGTCTGTGAATATAGTCACAGTATGTTGGTGAGTTAGTTGGATCTGCAAAAACTCCTGACGATAAATAACGTCAGGAGTATTGTGTTTCAGGTACCTGGACAATGAGAAGTCAAATTTTGGCATTCGTATTACCCATGGAGGGATGTAGCATGATGATCGTTCGAATATAGGTGGAAGTTCTAAATTTAGATTGCTAAAAATGCGCAACGTTCTTATTCCGAAGGGAGCAGTTGAACGTTGACGCACATTGTAACGATCCTTGAGGTGGTTATCAAAAACTGCTTTGAATGCCGGATGTTTATGTTTGCTTCGAAGACCTGTGTAATATGAAATCTGTAGCTTTTGACGTCGCACTGAGAGAGATGGTTCTCCAGCTTCAACTAGAAGGCTGAAGATTGGGATTGATCTAAAAGCACCAGTAGAAAGTCTAACACCAGCGTGATGTATTGAATCCAGGAGTTTCAGAACCGTAGGTCGAGCAGATGAATAGGCTATACAGCCGTAATCTATGCGCGATCTTACAACGACGCGATAGAAGCGGAGCATACAGGTTCTGTCTGCTCCCCAATTTGTACCACTTAGAACTCTCAACATATCCAATATCCTGCTGCACCGGGTCCTCAAACCACGAACATGCGGACTCTATGAAAGTCTTTTATCTAATAAAAGACCCAAAAATCTCACATTATCCGCGGTCTGAAGCCGCGTACCATTAAGATAAAGGATAGGTTTCTGGTGTTGCCTGCGACGACTAAATGCTATACACTGGGTCTTCGAAACCGAAAACTTAAAGCCCGTAGATTTGGCCCATTCTTGCAATTTATTAATGACTAATTGTAAGAATCTTTCCGCTGTTGCCATACTTCTAGCAGTCACATATATGCAAAAATCGTCTACAAACAGGGAACAGTGGACCGGTGACTGTACGTTTGAAGTGACACTGTTAATGGCAACGGCAAACAGCGTCACACTTAACACGCCACCCTGTGGTACACCATTCTCTAGTTCGTAACGATCAGAATATATGCCTCCTAGACGTACACGGAAAGTCCTGTTATTCAAATAATTGTGTATAAAAGCAAGAATGTTACCTTGTATACCCCATGATTTCAATACATTCAAAATTCCTCTTCTCCATGCCATGTCATATGCCTTCTCAAGGTCAAAGAAAACAGCTACCAGTGTTTGTCGTAAGATGAAGGCCTTCTGTATAGCTTACACCAACAAAACCAATTGGTCAACTGATGAACGTCCTTGTCTGGTTTTCGGGAGCCATCAATGGGAGCCAAGTAATCCACGTCCAGTGATTCTAGGTCTTGTGAAAATTGTTCCAAGTTGGCTTTTTTCAGGAACCAACGGGAGTAGATCAGGGCCCACTTGGGGACAACTACCCCTAACTCGGCCTGTACGTAACCTAGGACTATAGGGGTAGTTTTGGATGAAGCACGGGGTTGATGCGGCCGTGATCCTAGCCCTGGGGGTGGATTGGACCACGTTTATAGGGGTAGGGGGTAGTTTTTCGAAAAAAATAAATTCTAACCCACTAACCTACGCTAGCCAAAATGGATCCAACCTAACCTAACCTACGTGTGGGGGTGTCCTCAGCTACGTTCAGGACCATTCCCGGGGGTAGCTCCGGGGGTGGATTGGGGGTGGGGGGTAGTTTTCGAAACAATTTTGGAAAAATGTGTCTTGACCGATAGGGTGAGTTTAGAGTGTATTATTGCGTCGGTAGGGGGTGGTTTCACCTAGGGGTAGTTTTTAATTAAAATATGAAATTGCCAAAAATCGATCGGATGGATCAACAGACAGTACGGTATATGTCTAGAGTCCTGTACGGACTGCTGCGGGGGTGGTTTCACCTAGGGGTAGTTTTTAAATAAAATATGAAATTGCCAAAAATCGATCGGTTGGACCAACAGACAGTACGGGATATGTCTAGAGTCCATTATGGACCGTTGCGGGGGTGGTTTCACCTATGGGTAGTTTTTAAATAAAATATGAAATTGCCGAAAATCGATCGGTTAGATCAAATGACTGTATATGGTATGGTTAAAGTCTATTATGGACCGTTGTGGGGGTGGGATCGCCTGAGGGCCGATTTCAGATTGTCAAAAATAATCGGGGTCCTAGGTAAAATCCACCAGGGAACCAGGCATTAGTTAAAGCCGCCAAGGAGCAGGTAGAGCCAATATGGAGCACGCTCTCGGTTAAAGCCAATCCGAGTCTAGCCACCCAGCAGCTAGGACTTAGGTAAAGCTATCACGGAGCAAGGCCTCAGGTAAAGCCAACCAGGGTAAAGTAACCCTGGATTCGGGCCTTAGGTAAAGCTACCACGGAGTCGGGGCCTAGGTAAAGCCTCTTTGGAGTCAGCCCTAGGTCCAGGATGGATGCTATATCAATTACAGCCCCCCGCAGGGGGGTGCGGACTAGCCGCACCTACGAGGGATTTGGCGTCCCTCGCGGTACCCTAGCCTAACACTACACCACTCACAAAACATATACACACACATACACACACCAACACAATCTATAGACATTTCAAGACTTACATCTTCTTTTAGGGATTTTTTGACTGGTCAGAACCGTTGCGCGTTGGGAGTGCTGAAAAGGCCAGAGCTTGACAAACTCTGGTCTGGGACGCTGATGTGAGCTTGCTCTGCCGAAGACGTAAGCGCGGTTTCTGGTCTACCAGCCGCTTCGGTCCTTGGTCAGGGAGTGTCCGCGGTGCACGGGTGTCGGAGCCTGTGCACAGTATTACGAGTTCTCGACTGATGCCCATCCAGTCGAGCTAAGGAGAAAAGCTATAGGCCTCAGAGTTCTGAGGGTTGGAAATGATCTTAATGTGATCCAAGGGTGTACCCGTTCCTATAGTCTCGCCCGTAACGCTTGACACGATGGCTGGCTTAAAATCATTTATGGATTTAAAAAACCCGTCAATTAATACTAGTTTAAAGAGGACACGCCAGGATTCCCCTGACGATCCTAAAATTATCGATGCGAGTAAAAAATTGATGATGGCAACGTCACAGACATTGCCATCACCAAAATATTTAATATTCTCTAGTTCTGAGGAGGGGAAAGATCTGTCAAAAGTTTCTCCTTTTCTTATTAATAAGGCGATAACTGCCGGTGCTGGAGGTCCTGTTGCCTCTATCAAAAAGTTACGAAATGGGACACTGTTGGTGGCAACCTGCAATCAAAAACAAACCAGAACTCTTTTAAAAATGACCTCTTTTTTCGATCAGGTCATGGTATCTGTGGCCCCCCATAGATCCTTGAACTTTTCAAAGGGGGTCATCACCTGCAGGGATTTATTAAACGTAACTGTCGACGAAATAAAATTAGAACTGTCTTCTCAGTCAGTAATTGATGTCGTGCCTATTATGAAGACAGACAAAGGGGCAAAAGTTCCAACAGCCTCATACATACTTACATTTGGCAAACCAGAGATACCCGAATATATACATGCGGGTTACCAACGGCTCTCCGTAAGACCATATGTGGCTAACCCTAGGCGCTGCTTCAAGTGTCAACGTTTCGGGCATATTAGCTCTACCTGTTTGAAGTCGAGTGTTTGCGGTAAATGTAGCGAGGAAGGCCATGATGAAAAAGAGTGCGTAAATTCCCTAAAGTGCGCCAACTGTGGCGGTGACCACGCGGCGCGATCATACGACTGTCCTCACTTTAAAGAGGAAAAGGCTATTCTCACCGTCATGGCTAAGGATAGAATAACCTTTTCACAGGCAAGGAAAATTTATAGATCCGCCCAACCAAAGGTTGACGGTAAGACCTATGCCGCTACTGTGACCGCTACTTCGTCCTGTTCAAACTGTGCCGACCTGGCGAAAAAGATAGAAGTTCTAACTGACCAAGTTTCGCGTCTACTGTCGCTAGTCACATGTGGTCAATCTTTGAATATTAAAGAACCTGCAAAGACGTCACGTGATTTGGTTCTTCTACCGAGCACCTCCGCGGAGGGGTTAGGTGGCCGAACCAAGTCCGTCAATGAAATATGCACCTCCGGACAAAAGAAATCGCCTGGCAGTATAAAGTCTGTTGCGTCCAAAGTAGTACTACAACGGAATACAGCAAAAAGTAAGTCTGTACTCCAAAGCAGTAAATCGGCACCAACTATGTTGGGTGCTAAAAAACGAATAAATAAAGGAGGGCATGGTACCAAAATCCCTCCGAAATCCAAATCTTCCTCAGATTCCATCCCTGAACGATTGGATATGGAATCTGAGAATTGTTTGCCTGAGACGTCTTCGAACGTCACGGGCAAACGAGAGCGTACCAATGGGTGTCAGATTAACCCATTGCTAAGTTGATAAATGTCTGCAATTAGCAAGTCAGTGATACAATGGAACATCAACGGTGTTAGGAGTCACTTAGAAGATCTTAAAGTACTCGTGCGAGATGTGTATCCAATGTTTGTATGTCTACAGGAGACACATCTCCACGAATCGCATAGTTTTCATGTTAGGGAGTATTCAGTTTTTAGATCAGACTTCGTTACAGAAGACCGAGCTAGAGGTGGCGTAGCCATCCTAACCCGTGACTGCATCGACGCTGTTTCTCTAAACTTAATAACTCCTTTACAAGCAGTAGCCGTTCAAACAGCTGTCCCATATAAAATCACTGTGTGTTGTATGTACTTGCCACCTCAAGAAAACCTGCATCACAGTGACTTGGTGAATTTGATAACACAGTTACCGACTCCGTTCTTATTGGTAGGAGATTTCAATGCCCACCATTTATCTTGGGGATCTCCAACCTGTAACCCTCGAGGACAACTAGTGGAGAGTGTAAGAACAGAACTGGACCTATGCCTGCTAAATGACGGTTCGCCTACTCATTTAGCGGCATCTACTGGTGGATGGACAGCTGTTGACCTATCGATCTGCAGTCCTCAATTAGCTACTAGATGCACATGGTCGGTACTCCATGATTTGTATGGAAGCGACCATGTGCCCATTAAGATCAATTTATGTGACTCCCAACCTTGTTATGCTCGAAATTCCCGTTGGATTTTGCGAAAAGCCAACTGGGACGCCTTTACGACATATTTTGTATCACTTGACACAGATTACCTGACACCCATTGATGCAATTGTTAAAAATTTCACAAAGACCATTTTAAATGCCGCTGTAGAGACCATTCCGAAAACCTCTGCACATCCACGCCGACCACCTGTGCCGTGGTGGAACGACGAATGCACAGAAATCCTCCGTTTACGACGAAGAGCTTTAAGGAGATTTAAGCGTAACCCAACAAGTGACAACCTTCAGGAATATAAAATACTCCGTGCGAAAGCACGGAGGATATTTAGGCTGAGTAGAAAGAACTCTTGGGAACAGTACATTAGCACAATTAGACGAACAACTTCATCCTCCACAGTGTGGAGGAAACTAAGATCAGTTTGTGGTACTTCCATTCCGTTGCCAGCTATTGCGCTGAATCAACCGAATGGAAGTTTGACCACGGACAGTGATAATATTGCTAATGTGCTGGGAAAATCATTTTCTAATTCTTCTGCTACTACAGCCTATAACATAGTATTCCAGAGACATAAATTGAAGGAAGAAGCAATACCGTTTACTGTTGGGTTGTCTGGCGACTCACCTTTAAACACTCCTTTCTCCTTAGGGGAATTGGAGTCAGCTCTCGCGTCAACGAGGGATTCTGCACCAGGTTCTGATTCCATTGTATACTCCATGCTGAAACATCTACCATCATCGGCGAAACTTTTCCTCCTTCGAATATACAATCGGCTATTCGAGGAGCAGTCTTTCCCCGATGCATGGTTAGAAGCGACAGTAATTCCTATCTTAAAACCAGGTAAAGACAAAACCAATCCCAGTAGTTACAGGCCTATAGCTCTAACAAGCGTCTTGTGCAAACTACTGGAGAAGATGGTCAACCGCCGTCTTGTCTGGTACCTAGAAACCAACAATTTCATTTGCAATGAGCAGTGTGGTTTCAGACACGAGCGATCATCGGTTGACCAATTGGTCTTGTTAGAATCCGCTATTCAAGATGCCTTTCTCTTGCGTCAAACACTCGTTGCTGTTTTCTTCGACCTTGAGAAGGCATACGATATGGCATGGAAAAGAGGAATTCTGAACACTTTAAAATCATGGGGTATACAAGGGAATATCCTAGCATTCATCGCTAACTTTCTTTCAGACAGATCTTTCCGCGTTCGACTTGGAGGCACGTATTCAAACAGCTATACACAGGAGAATGGTGTACCGCAGGGCAGCGTGCTTAGCGTCACGCTATTTGCCGTTGCAATAAATAGTATCACCAGCAATATACGATCTCCGGTACACTGTTCCCTTTTTGTGGATGACTTTTGTATATATGTGCCTGCTCGGTGTATGGCAACAGCGGAAAGGTCTTTGCAGTTAGCAATGTACAGATTAGAGGAATGGTCAAAAGCTACAGGTTTCAAATTCTCTGCTTCGAAGACCCAATGTGTAGCATTTAGTCGTCGTAGGCAGCACCAGGTGCCGATTCTTTATCTTGATGGGATTCAGCTTCAAACCACGAATAGTGTTCGATTTTTGGGTCTTTTATTTGATAGAAGGCTCTCATGGATCCCACATGTTCGTGATTTGAAGGTGAGATGCAGCAAGAAATTGGATATGTTACGAGTCCTTAGTGGTACGAATTGGGGAGCAGACAGAACTAGTATGCTTCGGTTTTATCGCGCAGTCGTTAGATCGCGCATAGATTATGGTTGTCAAGTTTACTCATCTGCACGACCTACTGTTCTGAAAACTCTTGATACCATCCACCACTCTGGACTTAGACTGGCTACTGGTGCATTTAGAACTAGCCCAATTCCTAGTCTTCTTGTCGAAGCTGGGGAACCTGCCCTTTCTAGACGACGTCAGATGCTACAAATATCTTATGTTTCTGTTCTTCGAAGCAAACGCAACCACCCGGCATTTGAAATAGTCTTTCACAATACGCTAAATGAAGTGTACAATACACGTCAACGTTCGACCCATCCATTTGGCATACGAACTTTAAGAATATTGGATGACCTTGAGTTGCAACTTCCAACTACGTTTGAACGACAAATGTGCTATCTACCTCCATGGATAATAAAAACGCCGCACTTCGATTTCTCATTGTCCAGTTATATAAAACACGATACTCCTGTTGTGGTCTACCACCAGGAATTTTTATCCATTTATAAATCTCACCAACACAGTGAAATTATTTTCACTGATGGATCTAAACTGGACAATGGCGTTGGGTGTGCGTTTTATGCATCTGGATGTACCTACACGTACGGATTGCCCTCAGCTTGCAGTGTTTTCACGGCAGAACTATTTGCTATTTTTAAAGCTTTGACCGTCATTCAATCTCAATCCTCGCATTATCTTTTGTGTTCGGATTCCAAAAGTGCTCTTCAGGCTCTTCAGGATGTTTTCTCTAGCAACCCTTTAGTTGGGGACATTTTGTGTGCTGTACACAGGCTTCAATTGAGGGGTGTGGGGGTGACTTTCTGTTGGGTACCTGGACATTGCGGAATACTTGGAAACACAAAAGCGGATGAAGCGGCGAAGAAAGCTACAAGTTTGGTGCCTATTACTCAACTAGTTATGGCATCCGATTATGTGTGTTTCGCGAAACATTTATTGCTCGCTGCTTGGAATGACGAGTGGCATACTGTGATTGAGAATAAGCTGAGGGAAATTAAAGATACCGTCCGTCCATGGAGGTCTTCAATTCGTTCAAAACGTAGGGAGGAAGTGGTGGTTACACGCCTTCGCGTTGGCCACTCTTTTGCAACTCATGGATATTTGATGCGTCGTGAAGATCCACCAATATGCCAGTACTGCGGGGGTATCTTCACAATAAAACATATTTTGGTAGATTGTGTTAGTGTAAGCAATATTCGTGCCCTTTTTAATTTAAAAGGGAGTTTGAAGGTGGTGCTAAGGGACGATGCCTCGGCCATTGACCGAGTCATCGCTTTCTTGCACCACTTGAAAATATTTTTTAAAATTTAATACATAAATATATATATTTTTTAAATTTTATTTATACATATAATTCTCTGTGTTTCTTTTATTTATTTTAATTAAATTTATTTTGTGTTCTTGTTATTGTTATTGAGATTTATTTACTGCTAAATTGTTACCTATTATTGTTTTACATATTTTATATTTACTGTTATATTGTTCTTTGTTGTTATTTTGTTATTTAGTTTTTAAGAATTTTTTCATTGTTATATTGTTGTTTTTTGTTTTTTATTGTTGGTGTTTTTTGTCTTGAAATTTTTGTTGTATTTACTTATTTGTTTATTTGATTTTATTTAAAACATTGCGTTCAGTGTTAGATTTTGTTTGGCGATGATAACCACAATTGGTTTTTCGCCAGGAAAAAGAAAAAAAAAAAAAAAAAAAAAATCAATTACAGCCTCTCGACCAAGACAATTACCTCCACCAATTCTTAGGTAAAGCTACCTTGGAGTCGGGTCTAAGTCACACCAGTAGTTGCCCAATGGGTAAAGCCACCTAGGCCTTAGGTACAGCCCCCACAGAGTATAGGCTTAGGTTAAAGCCACCCCGAAGCCTGGCCCTAGCTAGAGGCACCCTGGAGAAAGACCCTAGGCAAATTCACACTAGAGTCAGGCTCTACCCTAACTAGAGTGTTCTACCCCTAAATAAATTGGCTGATGCAGAGTAAGGGGTTATGATTGTCTATCCTACAAAATAATAAACAAAGCAACAAAGCCTTATCGTGTGAGGGAATACGTTTGGCCTACATAGCTGGTGACCGTGTGCTAGACATGTGCAGACTTGCAGCGATAACGCATTATCTTAAAACCGCAACGGCAGCCGGTGACCGCTATAGCAGGCATAAAAACCCGCACAGCTATGTCGTTGTGAATCAAGGTGACTGTTTTTGTTTTGATTACTGTATCGATTTATTATGTACTGCCGGCACACCAAGGCATACATATATAATAAAAAATCAGCTATGTATACACCCTACAGCCAGGATTGTGTTTAAATATAATCGTATTAGGTATACATAATTGTAGGTTGTTATAGTTTGAATACTCGACTACGCATCGGCCACTCTTTGTTAACGCATGGATGGTTGATGCGACATGAGGATCCACCACTATGTCCGTTTTGTAGAAATAATATTACAATCAAGCATATCCTGCTTGATTGTAATGAGTTGACAAATTTGTATATACGTTACGATCTTCGAGGTAGTTTAAAGGTGGTTTTAAGGGACGATGTCACGGCTATCGACCGTGTCCTCGCTTTCATACGCCACCTTAATATATTTAATAATATTTAAATTTTGTATAATTTTAGGTTCTTTAATTTTAGATTATTACAATTGGTTTTAAACATTTATTTTATTTTATTTGTTTTATATTGATTAGTTTTATTTATGTAGTATTTTTTTAAAAACTCAACTTTTAGCTAGGCGATAATAACCTCAATAGGTTTTTCGCCTGGAAAAAAAAAATTCACCTACGGGTAGTTTTTAAAAAAATATGAAATTGCCGAAAATCGATCGGTTAGATCAAATGACTGTATATGGTATGGTTAAAGTCTATTATGGACTGTTGTGGGGGTGGGATCGCCTGAGGGCCGATTTCAGATTGTCAAAAATAATCGGGGTCCTAGGTAAAATTCACCAGGGAACCAGGCATTAGTTAAAGCCGCCAAGGAGCAGGTAGAGCCAATATGGAGCACGGTCTCGGTAAAAGGCAACCCGAAGCCTTGCAGTAGGTAACCCCTGGAACCTGGCCTTAGGTAAAGTCACCCTGGAGTCGTGCTTGAGGTAAAGCCGCCAAGGAGCAGGTAGAGCCAATATGGAGCACGGTCTCGGTAAAAGCCAAGCCGAAGCCTTGCAGTAGGTATCTCCTGGAACCTGGCCTTAGGTAAAGTCACCCTGGATTCGTGCTTGAGGTAAGGCCACCCAGCAGCCAGGCCTTAGGTAAAGCTAACATGGAGCACGGTCTCGGTTAAAGCCAACCCGAAGCCTTGCCCTAGGTAACCTTTGGAACCTGGCCTTAGGTAAATTCACCCTGGAGTCGTGCTTGAGGTAAGGCCACCCAGCAGTCAGGCCTTAGGTAAAGCTAACATGGAGCAAGGCCTCATGTAAAGCCAATCCGAAGCCATGCCCTAGGTAAAGTAAACCGGGAACCTGGCCTTAGGTAAAGCTACCATGGATTCGTGCTCGAGGTAAAGTCACCTAGGAGCCAGGCCTTAGTTAAAGCTACCTTGGAGGACGGTCTCAGGTAAAGCCATCCCGAGGCCGGCCCATAGCTAAAGTAACCCTGGAATCAGGCATCAAGTGGGGGTGGTTATCAAATGAAATTGTCAAAAACTGATCGGTTAGATCAAACGACCAACGTTCCAACTAAACGCTAATTTTAACCGACCAACAATTATACATAGAGTTCAAATAGTCAACAAGCTGAATCGACCAATCACATTGCAGGGGCCCGGTAGGTCTACGCAACACAACGCAAACTGTCGCTGTAAGACGCGAAGGCTTATATACCGTGTTAAGCCAATATATAAATGATAGCCCACATAATGTGTTAAACAAATATGCATGCAAGCCTAGATACATACTATGCTAGGCCGACATACATGGGCCTACTATGTCTGTAAACCACTGGCCAAAGCCCTTATGACCTGAGCTATTTTCACCTCTTCTATCAGGTTGGTCCTGGCAACCGTATAATATGGGGGGTACTATAGGGTACATCTACCAATGCATAACCTATCAAGCCCACGTAAAGATTTAATATATTTGATGACGTATCCGCGTTCGAGCGACTCTATGCAGGTATTAGGCCCACCCTAACTAGAGTGTTCTACCCCTAAATGGTATGGCTGATGCGGGGCAAGGGGCTATGATTGCCAAACTCAAAACTTGTCTATACTACTAAATTAATAAACAATGCAATAAAGCCTTATCGATTGAGGGAATACGTTTGGCCTACATAGCCGGTGACCGTGTAAAGCTAGTCATGTGCAAACCTGCAGAGATAACGCATTATCTTAAAACCGCAACGGCAGCCGGTGACCGCTATAGCAAGCTTAAAACCCGCACGGCTGTGTCGTTGTGAATCTAGGCGCGTGTTTATGTTTTGATTACTATATCAACTTACTATGTACTATCGGCATACCAAAGCCTACATATATAATCAGAAATCAGTGTAAATAATCAAATAGCCTCAATGGATATATCCTATAGCTGTAAATGTATCTAGATATAAAGGTATCTATGGAGAAACACTAATAATGAGGCCTATCACAAAACGTGAATAAATATATGATATAAAACGATCCTAAAACGATGCTAAGCCAGCATGCAAGCTATCATACATAGGCGTATATACCAAGTTAAGCCTACATACATGATAGTACACATAATGTGTTAAACAAACATGCGTGTAAACCTGCATACATACTATGTCAAGCCGACTTACATGAATCCCTAAATGCGCCTACTATGTCGGTAAACCACTGGCCAAAGCCTATATGATCTGAGCCTGACACACATTTACACCTCGTCTATCAGGTAGAACCTGGCAACCGTATAATACGGGAAGTACTATGTGGTATAGCTAAAAATGCATAACCTATCACGCCCATGACGGTCAACAAATATTACAATATAATTTTAAAAAAAAAAGTCACGCAACCTATATACATACAATGCTAAGCCATCATTCAGGCATATATACTATGTTAAACCAGCATGCAATATACTCTAAATAGACATATATACGCTGTTAAACCAATATGCAGGTTAACCTATATACATCCTGTATTAGGCAAATATCCCCGTTACCCACATAGGCCTATATAATATGTTAAGCCAGGATGAATGATAGCTTATATAGTGTGTTAAACAAATATGCTTGTAAACCTACATAAATAATATGCTAAGCCTACATACTGTGCTAAACAGATATGCGTGTAAACCCACATAAATACTATGCTAACCAACATGGATGCTATCCTACATAAGCCTGTAGTGTTTTTACTGCAGAACTTTATGCAATTTTCCAAGCTTTAAGATCAATTCCGTCTGCAAAATCTAAATATCTTGTGTGTTGTGATTCCAAAAGTGCTCTCCAGGCTATTCAGGAAATGTACACTAAGAACCCTTTAGTTGGAGACATCTTGTGCTCTATACACAGGCTCCAATTACGAGGTGTCGAGGTGTCATTTCTCTGGGTGCCTGGACACTGTGGAATATTCGGAAACACTAAAGCAGATGAAGGTGCAAAATTAGCTACAGGTATGTTGCCATCGACACAACGTGTGATGGCATCAGATTTTGTATACAAAGTTAAAACTACACTATTCTCTGTTTGGAATGAAGAATGGCAAAATGTAAATAGAAACAAGCTGAGGGACATCAAAAATACCGTCCGACCATGGAGGACATCTGTTCGTTCGAATCGTAGGGAGGAAGTGGTGGTTACTCGACTTCGCATCGGCCACTCTTTGTTAACGCATGGATGGTTGATGCGACATGAGGATCCACCGCTATGTCCGTTTTGTAGAAATAATATTACAATCAAGCATATCCTGCTTGATTGTAATGAGTTGACAAATTTATATATACGTTACGATCTTCGAGGTAGTTTAAAGGTAGTTTTAAGAGACGATGGCACGGCTATCGACCGTGTCCTCGCTTTCTTACGCCACCTTAATATATTTAATAATATTTAAATTTTGTATAATTTTAGGTTCTTTAGTTTTAGATTATAACATTTAGTTTTAAACATTTATTTATTTTATTCTGTTTTATTTTGATTAGTTTTATTTATGAAGTATTATTTTAAAAACACAACTTTAGTTAGGCGATGATAACCTCAATAGGTTTTTCGCCTGGAAAAAAAAAAAAAAAAAAAAAAAAAAAATCCTACATAGGCTTATATACTATGTTAGGCCTGCATACGTAATTACCCTATATAGTGTGTTAAATAAATATGCGTGTAAACCAAATAAATACTATGCTAAGCCAACATGCATGCTATCATACTATGTTAAGCCTAAATACATAATAGAATACATAATGTGTTAAACATATATGTGAGTAAGCCTGCATAGATATTATGCTAAGAAGACATGGGCCTACAAAGTATAACACATTATATCCAGTGCATAGTTTAGCTAATGGTTATCACACACTATCCTACAAGCTGCCCACAAATTACCACATAATACCTGATACATAGCCTGGCTAGTCATTAACACATAGTATGCCCCAACACATAATATCCGGTGCATAGCCTCGCTAAATAAGCATAAACTCCCCAAAATTGGCTTATCAATTATGTATGGTTTAGATATAGTCACACATGTCAGTTCAAAAGTCAGCTGGAAAGAAACACTAGCCTGGCTAATCATTAACACATAGTATGCCCCAACACATAATATCCGGTGCATAGCCTCTCTAAATAAGCATAAACTCCCCAAAATTGGCTTATCAATTATGTATGGTCTAGATATAGTCACACATGTCATTTCAAAAGTCAGCTGGAAAGAAACACTAGCCTGGCTAATCATTAACACATAGTATGCCCCAACACATAATATCCGGTGCATAGCCTCGCTAATGGTTAGCACATAGTGGCCGATGCTGAGCCTGTCTATGGAATATCACATATTATCTGATGTGTAGCCTGACTAATGGTTAACACATCCAATGCATGGCTTGGCTAATGACCAACATATAGCTGGGCTAATGGTTAACTAATAGTTATTTTTAACTATGGGTTAACATATAGTATCCGATAAGTAGCTTGACTATAGCCCAACACATAATCTCCAGTGCATAGCCAGGCTAATGTTCATCATGTAGTACCCAATGCATAGCTTGAGTATGGTTTAACAAACAGTATCCAAACCATAGCTTGACTATGATTATCACATGAGTAGGTTGATTACAAACTAACACATAATATCCGATGCATAGATTGACTACAAGTTAACACAAAATATCCGATGCCCGGGCTGACTAGGGTTTAACAAACAGTATCCGATGAGTAGATTGACTAAGTTTTATCTCATAGTATCCGTAGAGTAGGTTGATTACAAACTAACACATAATAATCATTGCATAGTCTGGCTAATGGTTATTAAATAGTACCTGTTGCATAGCTAGGCTAATGATTAACACATAGTGCCCGATGTATAGCCTGACAAGGATTAGCACATAGTATCCGAGGTATAGATTGACTAATGGTTAACACATGGTATCCAAAGCATAGCTAGCCTAATGGATAACTAATGGTTAGTTTGACTATGGTTAACACACAGTATCCGATGCGTAGCTTAGCTAATGGTTATCACATAGTATCTGATACATAGCTAGGCTAATGGTTAACAAATAGTAGCCGATGCAAATCATGACTAGGGCTGACACATATTGTCCGATGCATAGATAGACTAGGGGTTATCACACAGTATCCGATGAGTAGGTTGACTACAAGTTAACACATAATATCCAATGCTTAGCTTGGCGAAAGGTTAACACATAGTATCCGATGAGTAGATTGCCTACAAGTTACCACAAAATATCCAATGCATAGCCTGACTATGGATTAACCCATCGTATCCGATGAGAGGTTTGGGTACAAGTTAACACAAAATATCCAATGCATGGTAATGTATATAGTTAGCCTACATTCTGTGTTATCTATGTAAACCCACATACTATGCTAAGCCGGTTACCCGTCAGGTACTAGACACAGATCTATGGTGATGCAAGAGTAACCCGCACCCTGACAACAGATACCTAGCATGATCATAGCCTACATTGTCTGATAACAGATACCTAGCCTGACCATAGCCTACATAGCTAGACAAAAGATATATAACTAGACAATATATACCTAGCCTGACAACAGATACCAAACCTGGAATCAAATACATAGCCCGACAAACGATACATAGCCTGACAACAGAGCTAGATCAAATGACCAACGTTTCAACTAAAACAACATTACGCTAAGTTTAACCGACCAACATACGCGAGGTTTAAACGAACAACATTGACACCATGTCCAAATAGGCTACGGCTGGTAAAGGCCAGATCAACGTTTCAGCTAATCAAAGTTGAAAAACCTACGCTAATCAACCAACATCTACACCGAGGTCAAATGGGTTATGGTTAGTGAAGGCACTGGCAAAAGCCTTAGGCCTTAGACATAACTATAGCTACCAACGCTTACCAAAATAGCTATGTAGAAACCGTCAAGGCCTTTATGATCTGGGGCTTTACAGATATTGTCTAGGTATGTTGTATCAGCTACAACATACTGACTAAGGCGAGTACCTCCATCTAATCTTAGGTAAAGCTACCCTGGAGTCAGGCCATAGGTAAAGACACCGTCGAGTCAGGTCGTAGGTAAAGCTACCTTGGAGTTACCCTGGGTAAAGCAACCCCTGTGTCAAGCCATAGGTAAAGCCAGCTTGGAGTGGTAAAACAGTTATCAATGCTTGCCCAATCTCACGTTAGCTACGTAAAGACAGCTAATATTGCATACCCTATCACAATAACTCCTTAAAGACGGCTACCACTTAACAAGAGCTACGTAAAATCTGATACCAACCCATGACCAAAATATATAATTACCTCTATCAACGCATGACCAACGGCAATAGCTACATTTACACATCTACTAATGCCTGACCTAAGCCAGTAGTTACGTAAAGTCAATGGATTTTACCTATCATCATAGCCCCGTTAACACAGCTACAATATCATATCGTAGCACAATAGCTCCGTAAAAACATTCACGTGAAGACCTATGTTAGTGCATGAGCTAAGACAATTGCTCAGTAAAGACAGACACCAATGCATACCCCATCACAATATCTCTGTACATGCTAGATGCCGGGATCATCCTTTCTGTACCAGAGTATGCTGCAAATATCACCTTAGACACGCTAGGTGCCCGTATGATCCTCTTCCGTACAGAGTATATTGGTGGTACCACCTTAGACATACTAGATGCCAGGATGATCCTATACTGTACCTTAGACATGCTAGAGGCCGTGATGATCTTCCTCTTTATCACAGTATGCTCTGTAGATGCGCAGATTCGATAATCTTGTTTGAAATGAGAACCACATGAATAACGTCTGATCATAGGTACTGGTATGTAACTGCCCGATGGCCCTGCCCTGCAGATGCACTAATGTTATAGCAAGTATAGATGGCAAGCAACAGTTAATCCTATACAGATGACCTGCCGATGTTCCGGACGCCATCTTGACCAGAATTTTGTTTGACGTCATTTGCTGCGGTTATGCTGATATGTCCAGAGTACGCTATCGCGGTCGGGTGCTGGCGATTAACAATATTACTGTAAAGGTTTTAAACAAGCATTTATTTGTCGAGCTCTGTGTGTGAACTTATCTACACCTGCAATGAAATGTAATAACATTGTATATTGACTTAGCACAATCTGTAGGATAATGTAAGGTAACGTGCATATTGGTTTAATACAGGATGTGTGTAGATTTACAGGTATATCGACCTAACACAATATGTAGGCCTATGGTGGTTAACACCCATATATACTTAATACAGGTTCACGTGCATATTGGCTAAACACAATCTGTAGGCTAATGTAGGGTAACATAGATATTGGATTAATACAGAGAGAATGTAGGTGTCCATGCTTATTGGTTTAATACAGTTTGTTGGGTAACATACATAATGGCTTAATACAGGATGTATACTATTGTGTTAGGTTATTGATTGGTAGCTGTTTTACCACTCCAAGCTAGCTTTACCTAAGGCATGGCTTCGGGTTGGCTTTACCTGAGACCTGGCGTCGAGCATGTTTTTACATAAGGCTCTACCTCTCGGATACTACGAGATAAACCATAGTCAATCTACTCATCGGATACTGTTTGTTAAACCCTAGTCAGACCGTGGATTTTATATTATGTGTTAACTTGTATTTAAACTTCTCATCGGATACAATGTGTTTACCTCTACATACGGTATCACCCGCCGTGCTGTAATCAACAGTCGTAGTTATGACGTAATTATGGATCAGTCCAACACGCATGGACTCGTCCACCCCCCTCTCAAATGGACTCTTCCACAGCTATGTATAATACATTATATACAGGTGGAGATATAGTGTTTTTGCATAGTCTGTGTTTAGAGTGATCTGTGTGTGTGTCAGTAAGTAGTAAAAATATCATCAGTGTCGGCAAAGTTTTCAACTTTAAATTCTGTAGATTCTATGCCTATACGTGGGCTGAAGATAGGCAAGGCATATAGAATTGTAAATGCGCGTTTTGTCGAAGCAAAGTATGGTAACGCCGTACTTGTAGACTTACAGGTAGATGATGAAGACAGACGCGCTGTCTTTTTTCCCAAGCGATACGCTACGGCGTTGACAGCGGAAGATTTGAGCTCTATTATAGGCAAATTTTTAACTGTTATCAAACATGTAGGTCAAACTGTGAATTTGGCCATAACAGATTAATATTATTCTTTAAAACGTTTCAGCATGTTTATTTTTTTTAAATTTTACAGTGCCTCTATCTTTGTTTAATCTATGCGCTATTGAGGTCTGCGCATGCGTACAGAACAGAAATGATATAGACAGTTTGGACTTACCTGTATCTGTAAAACAGACGTTGATGAAATCTTTTAAAGACTATGTACTGATGAAGCCTTGTGATACATCTGAATCTTTATCTATAGATTTCAATAATTTAGATTTTTCAGTATTGTTATGGTTGAAGAACCACCGTGGCGCTGTAACTGTGTATGCCTACGAGAAGACATTTGTCAAATTTATTAAGATTTCACTACACCGGTCTGTCTAATAATATTTGCCGAGAGTGTTTGAGTAACTTGGTGCTCCGTCAGGCAGAGAGTTTCGACATCACAAGAGCCGGTTACACATACTCTATAGCCGAGGTGGACTGCTTCGAATTTATTGGAGGCTCTGATAACTGGTGCGATATCTGTTTAAACCCGTTATTTAAATGATTTAGTTTTGAAGACTTTCTACAATCAACCCAGGAGGAGAGCTATTCTTTGATCAACTATTGTGATCCGTTAATCTGTAGGTCATACATTCACGAGAGATGGCGTCTACGTCACAACAACCTATAAACACTCGCATTGTAAGTAACTATTCTTTTTTCAAATTATGTTAAGTCTAGATGACACATTGGGTGTTTATTTATAGGAGAGAATATTTTCACACTTCATTTTTCGAATTATGTAAAGCCTAGATCACACACTATATTGAATGAGTGGTGGTGTATTTCATTATCGTTTAATATATATTTTGGACACGAGATATTATATGTTAATGTCAAGTCTTTTTCAATTTTTGTAAAGCTTAGATCACACAGTATATTGAATGAGTGGTAGTCTATTTTCAATAGTGCTTAATATATATTTTTAAATTGAAGCTTGTTTTGGACATGAGGTAGCGTCATTTCTTTTTCAAATTATCTGAAGCCTAGATCATAGAATATATTGAATGAATGGTAGTTTATTTTCATTAGCGTTTAATATATATATTTTAAATTGGAGCTTATTTTGGATACGAGATATTATATGTTAATGTCAGGCCTTTTTCAAATTATGTAAAGCCTTAGATCACACAGTATATTGAATGAGTGGTAGTCTTTTTTCAATAGCGTTTATTATATTTGTTTAAATTGTAGCATATTTTAGACACGAGGTAACGTCATTTATTTGTTGAAATTATCTGAAGCCTAGATCACGGAGTATATCGAGTGTTGGTTTATTTAGATTATTTTTTCATTTTTATAGGCGTACACTGCGCTTTCAGATTTTTCACTAACCTATTCGTCATCCTATTCGCCTCTACTACTACCTAGGGGCTCGTCTCCAAGAGATTTACCTACCCGTCCGCCAGGCATTGATACGGACAGAGATGAGGAAGAGGATCATAGACCCTGCTATAGTTGGGATGATTCGTTTTCGTTTCGCCTGCACGATTTCCTAATGGTTTCTTATCCACCGAGGAACCCGCCTTCACCCTACGCGTGCATACAGACGCTCGATTACACTTTAATGCAGCTCCAGCTGGTGATTAGGGATTTACGGACGGCTGCCTCAAAACCTTACTACAGGACAAGTCGGACCTTTGCGTATAACGTTTGGGGCATGACGAAACGGTTCCTACAGGATATTGTGGTGGCGGGAGACTACGCTATCCAGCGTACCAATAATGTAAGTAGATTTTCATATTATTTCAATTGGCTTTTCTTTCAGGATATCCGGACCTATTTACTAATCATATTGTTTCTTACAGGATTTGTATATGCATATACAGTTGTTACTAATTGACTTTTTTTGCTTTCAGAATAAGCCACGACCGGCGGAGATTAGCTTATGCAATATATGTTGTGAGAACCCTCGCAACGCTGTTGCCACGCCATGCGGACATGTCTTTTGCTTAACCTGTCTCTCAAGATGTACTCGCTGCCCACATTGCAGATCTCGGATCATCGACACATTTAAATTATATATGTAATATTGAGAACCATTTATATCTATGCACTGTAAAATTATTTTTATATGTTAGTTTAATGAATCATCATGCTGAATACCCTTATTGTATATATTATTTCATATACCTGCCCTTTTCCATAACGGATTCTTATATCGTTGGCCTTATCCAATATTATATGTTTATACTGCTCTTATATTGCTAAAACACTCTGTTGAATAGATAGTTAGGTTCGTTTTATAGCATATATTTATTCATGTTATGTGATAGACCTCGTTATTAGTGTTTCTTCATAGACCTTTTTATCTAAACCTATTTACAATTATAGAATATATCCATAAAAGCTATCTGTTTACTTAAACTATAACAACCTACAATTATGTATACCTAATACGATTATATTTAAACACAATCCTGGCTGTAGGGTGTATACATAGCTGATTTTTTATTATATATGTATGCCTTGGTGTGCCGGCAGTACATAATAAATCGATACAGTAATCAAAACAAAAACAGTCACCTTGATTCACAACGACATAGCTGTGCGGGTTTTTATGCCTGCTATAGCGGTCACCGGCTGCCGTTGCGGTTTTAAGATAATGCGTTATCGCTGCAAGTCTGCACATGTCTAGCACACGGTCACCAGCTATGTAGGCCAAACGTATTCCCTCACACGATAAGGCTTTGTTGCTTTGTTTATTATTTTGTAGGATAGACAATCATAACCCCTTACCCTGCATCAGCCAATTTATTTAGGGGTAGAACACTCTAGTTAGGGTAGAGCCTGACTCTAGTGTGAATTTGCCTAGGGTCTTTCTCCAGGGTGCCTCTAGCTAGGGCCAGGCTTCGGGGTGGCTTTAACCTAAGCCTATACTCTGTGGGGGCTGTACCTAAGGCCTAGGTGGCTTTACCCATTGGGCGACTACTGGTGTGACTTAGACCCGACTCCAAGGTAGCTTTACCTAAGAATTGGTGGAGGTAATTGTCTTGGTCGAGAGGCTGTAATTGATATAGCATCCATCCTGGACCTAGGGCTGACTCCAAAGAGGCTTTACCTAGGCCCCGACTCCGTGGTAGCTTTACCTAAGGCCCGATTCCAGGGTTACTTTACCCTGGTTGGCTTTACCTGAGGCCTTGCTCCGTGATAGCTTTACCTAAGTCCTAGCTGCTGGGTGGCTAGACTCGGATTGGCTTTAACCGAGAGCGTGCTCCATATTGGCTCTACCTGCTCCTTGGCGGCTTTAACTAATGCCTGGTTCCCTGGTGGATTTTACCTAGGACCCCGATTATTTTTGACAATCTGAAATCGGCCCTCAGGCGATCCCACCCCCACAACGGTCCATAATAGACTTTAACCATACCATATACAGTCATTTGATCTAACCGATCGATTTTCGGCAATTTCATATTTTATTTAAAAACTACCCATAGGTGAAACCACCCCCGCAACGGTCCATAATGGACTCTAGACATATCCCGTACTGTCTGTTGATCCAACCGATCGATTTTTGGCAATTTCATATTTTATTTAAAAACTACCCCTAGGTGAAACCACCCCCGCAGCAGTCCGTACAGGACTCTAGACATATACCGTACTGTCTGTTGATCCATCCGATCGATTTTTGGCAATTTCATATTTTAATTAAAAACTACCCCTAGGTGAAACCACCCCCTACCGACGCAATAATACACTCTAAACTCACCCTATCGGTCAAGACACATTTTTCCAAAATTGTTTCGAAAACTACCCCCCACCCCCAATCCACCCCCGGAGCTACCCCCGGGAATGGTCCTGAACGTAGCTGAGGACACCCCCACACGTAGGTTAGGTTAGGTTGGATCCATTTTGGCTAGCGTAGGTTAGTGGGTTAGAATTTATTTTTTTCGAAAAACTACCCCCTACCCCTATAAACGTGGTCCAATCCACCCCCAGGGCTAGGATCACGGCCGCATCAACCCCGTGCTTCATCCAAAACTACCCCTATAGTCCTAGGTTACGTACAGGCCGAGTTAGGGGTAGTTGTCCCCAAGTGGGCCCTGATCTACTCCCGTTGGTTCCTGAAAAAAGCCAACTTGGAACAATTTTCACAAGACCTAGAATCACTGGACGTGGATTACTTGGCTCCCATTGATGGCTCCCGAAAACCAGACAAGGACGTTCATCAGTTGACCAATTGGTTTTGTTGGTGTAAGCTATACAGAAGGCCTTCATCTTACGACAAACATCCCGCAGGGGGGTGCGGACTAGCCGCACCTACGAGGGGTTTGGCGTCCCTCGCGGTACCCTAGCCTAACACTACACCACTCACAAAAACATACACACACACATACACACACCAACACAATCTATACACATTTCAAAACTTACATCTTCGCTTAGGGAATTTTGACTGGCCAGAACCGTTGCGCGTTGGGAGTGCTGAAAAGTCCAGAGCGTGACAAACTCTGGTCTGGGACGCTGATGTGAGCTTGCTCTGCCGAAGACGTAAGCGCGGTTTCTGGTCTACCAGCCGCTTCGGTCCTTGGTCAGGGAGTGTCCGCGGTGCACGGGTGTCGGAGCCCGTGCACAGTATTACGAGTCCTCGACTGATGCCCATCCAGTCGAGCTAAGGAGAAAAGCTATAGGCCTCAGAGTTCTGAGGGTTGGAAATGATCTTAATGTGATCCAAGGGTGTACCCGTTCCTATAGTCTCGCCCGTAACGCTTGACACGATGGCTGGCAAAAAATATTTATGGATTCCAAAACCACGTCAAATATGACTAGTTTAAAAAGAACACGCCAGGATTCTCCTGACGATATAATTACTAAAGATTTGAGTAAAAAGTTGATGGTGGCAACGTCACAGACATTGCCATCAGCAAAGTACTTAGTTGTATCTAGTGCCGAAGAAGGGAAAGATCTTTCCAAAGTTTCTCCTTTCCTGATCAACAAGGCTATTACTGCCTGTGCTGGAGGTCCAGTAGCCTCTATTAAGAAACTCAGAAACGGAACACTGTTAGTTGCGACTTCCACCGAGAGACAGACATGTGCTCTATCTAAAATGACCTCTTTCTTTGATCAGGTCAAGGTATCTGTGGCTCCCCATAGATCCTTGAATTATTCAAAGGGGGTTATCACATGTAGGGACTTAATGTACCTTCCGGTTGATGAAATTAAATCCGAACTCTCGTCTCAGTCAGTTACGGACGTTGTCAATATAATGAAAATGGACAAAGGAGAAAAAGTAGCAACAGCTTCTTTTATCGTCACTTTTGGAAAGCCGGAAATACCCGAATACTTACATGCAGGTTACCAAAGGCTCTCAGTGAGACCATACGTGGCTAACCCTAGGCGCTGCTTCAAGTGCCAGCGATTTGGGCATATCAGCTCTACCTGTTCGAAGCAGAACGTATGCGGTATATGTAGCGTTGAAGGCCATGATGATAAGGAATGTGTCAATTCTCCGAAATGCGCCAACTGTGGTGGTGACCACCCAGCGCGATCCTACAACTGCCCTACTTTTAAGGAAGAGAAAGCTATCCTAGGCATCATGGCGAAAGACAAGCTGTCGTTTCCAGAGGCCAAAAAACTCTATAGATCTACCCAGCCGAAGGCAGACAGTAAGACTTATGCCGCTACTCTGACCGCTTCCAAATCGTCCTGTAACAACTGTGCCGAGCTGTCGAAAAAAATTGAAGTTCTAACTGAACAAGTTTCTCGCCTTTTGTCCATAGTCACGAATGGTCCGTCCTTGAATTTGGTACAACCTGCAGCAACGGATAATGTTTTACCTCGTGTACCTGTCCCTTCCACTGGGGGGATTGGAACACGAAATAAATCACTAAGCGAGCCTTGTGTTTCTGTGCAGAAGATATTATCAACGGGTAATAAACCTTCTGTGCAGAAGACGGAAAAATCCAAACCACGGAAACCTGTGTTACGTCAGACCACATCGCCTCCGTCGTTACCGGGTATTAAAAAAAATGCTAACAAAGGAGGGAATGTAAAAACTACCCCTCCTAAACCCAAAACTTCCTCAGATTCCATCCCTGAACGGGTGGATATGGAATCTGAGACATGTAAGCCTGAGACGCCTAAAAACGTCCCAGGCAAGAAAGGAGAGAGCACCAATGGGTGTCAAATAAACCCTTTGCTAAGCTAATAAATGGCTTTGCTTAGGAAGTCAGTGATACAATGGAACGTCAACGGTGTTAGGAGTCACATAGAAGAACTTAAACTACTCGTGCGAGATGTGTACCCAATGTTTGTATGTCTACAGGAGACACATCTCCACGCATCGCATAATTTCCATTTAAGGGAGTATTCAGTTTTTAGATCGGACTTCGTTACAGAAGATCGAGCTAGAGGTGGCGTAGCCATCCTAGCCCGTGACTGTATCGATGCTGTTTCTCTAAACTTAATAACTCCTTTACAAGCAGTAGCCGTTCAAACAGCTGTCCCGTATAAAATCACTGTGTGTTGTGTCTACTTGCCACCACATGAAAACCTGCATCACAGTGATTTAGTGAATTTAATAAGCCAGTTACCAACTCCGTTCTTATTGGTAGGGGATTTTAATGCCCACCATTCGTCTTGGGGATCTCCGACTAGGAACTCTCGAGGTGACCTTGTTGAGAGTGCGAGAACGGAACTGGACTTATGTCTGCTAAATGACGGTTCGCCTACCCATTTAGCAGCATCTACTGGTGGATGGACAGCTGTTGACCTATCGATTTGCAGCCCTCAATTAGCTACTAGATGCACATGGTCGGTACTCAACGATTTGTATGGAAGCGACCATGTGCCTATTAAGATCAGTTTATGTGACTCCCAACCCTGTTATACCCGAAATCCCAGTTGGATTTTGCGAAAAGCCAACTGGGACTCATACTCGAATTACCTTGTATCACTTGACATGGATTATTTGACACCCATTGATGAAAATATAGAAAATTTTAAGAAAGCAATTTTAAATGCCGCTGAAAAGACCATTCCGAAAACCTCTACGCATCCACGCCGACCGCCTGTGCCGTGGTGGAACGATGAATGCACAGAAATCCTCCGTTTACGACGAAGAGCTCTTAGGAAATTTAAACGACACCCAACGAATGGAAACCTTCAGGAATATAAAATACTCCGTGCGAAAGCACGGAGGATATTTAGGCTGAGTAGAAAGAACTCTTGGGAACAGTACATTAGCACAATTAGACGAACAACTCCGTCTTCCACAGTGTGGAGGAAGCTAAGATCAGTTTGTGGTACTTCCACTCCGTTGCCAGCCATTGCGCTGAAGCAACCAGATGGGAGATTAATCACAAACGGTGATGACATTGCTAATGTACTTGGAACATCTTTTTCTAACTTTTCTGCTACTACAGCCTATGATAGATTATTCCAGATTTATAAACTGAAGGAAGAAGCAATACCGTTTACTGTTGGGTCGTCTGGGGACTCTCCTTTAAACACTCCTTTCTCTATAGGGGAATTGGAGTCAGCTCTTGCGTCAACGAAGGATTCTGCACCAGGTCCTGATTCCATTGTGTACTCCATGCTGAAACATCTACCGTCATCTGCGAAACTTGTCCTCCTTCGAATATACAATCGTTTATTCGAGGAGCGCTCTTTCCCCGATGCATGGTTAGAATCGACGGTAATTCCTCTTTTGAAGCCAGGTAAAGACAAAACCAATCCCAGTAGTTATAGACCTATATCCCTTACAAGCGTCTTATGCAAACTACTGGAGAAGATGGTCAACCGCCGTCTTGTCTGGTACCTAGAAACCAATGACCTTATTTGCAACGAACAGTGTGGTTTCAGGCAAGGACGATCATCCGTTGACCAATTGGTTTTGTTAGAATCCGCTATTCAAGATGCCTTTCTCTTGCGTCAAACACTCGTTGCTGTTTTCTTCGACCTTGAGAAGGCATACGATATGGCATGGAAAAGAGGAATTCTGAACACTCTCAAATCATGGGGTATACAAGGGAATATCCTAGCATTCATCGCTAACTTTCTTTCGAATAGATCTTTCCGCATTCGTCTTGGAGGCACGTATTCAAACAGTTATAAACAGGAGAATGGTGTACCGCAGGGCAGCGTGCTGAGCGTCACGCTATTTGCCGTTGCAATAAACAGTATCACGAGTTATATACGATCTCCGGTTCACTGTTCACTCTTTGTAGATGACTTTAGTATATATGTGCCTGCTCGTAGTATGGCAACTGCGGAAAGATCTTTGCAGTTAGCAATAAGTAGATTAGAGGAATGGTCAAGAACTACAGGTTTTAAATTCTCTGCTTCGAAGACCCAGTGTGTAGCATTTAGTCGTCGTAGGCAACACCAGGAGCCGACCCTTTATCTTCATGGGATTCAACTTCAAACCACGGATAGTGTTCGATTTCTAGGTCTTTTATTTGATAAAAGACTCTCATGGATCCCACATGTTCGTGATTTGAAGGTGAGATGCAATAAGAAATTGGATATGTTAAGAGTCCTTAGTGGTACGAATTGGGGAGCAGACAGAACTAGTATGCTTCGCTTTTATCGCGCGGTCGTTAGATCGCGCATTGATTATGGCTGTCAAGCCTATTCATCCGCACGACTTACAGTTCTGAAAACTCTCGATGCTGTCCACCACTCTGGACTTAGACTTGCTACTGGTGCATTTAGAACTAGCCCAATCCCTAGTCTTCTTGTCGAGGCTGGGGAACCCGCTCTTTCAAGACGACGTCAGATGCTACAAATATCTTATATATCTGGTCTTCGAAGCAAACCTAAACATCCGGCATTTAATGTAGTGTTTAATAACCGCTACGAACCTACTTATATTGCACGCGAACGTTCAACCGCCCCTTTCGGTACACGGACGTCGCGCATAATTGATAATCTAGAGTCGGAACTTCCTACTACGTTTGAACGATCGATGTGCTGCCTACCTCCATGGATAATAAAAACGCCCCGCTTCGATTTTTCACTGTCCAGTTTTATAAAAACCAATACTCCTAATGTGGTGTACCACCAAGAGTTTTTGGCAATATACAGATCCCACCAGTATAGTGAGATTATTTTCACGGATGGATCTAAACTGGACCATGGCGTTGGGTGTGCATTTTATGCGTCTGGACGTACCTACACTTACGGATTGCCCTCAGCTTGCAGTATTTTCACGGCAGAACTATTTGCTATTTTTAAAGCTTTGACCGTCATTCAATCTGGATCTTCGCATTATCTTTTGTGTTCCGATTCCAAAAGTGCTCTTCAGGCTCTTCAGGATGTTTTCTCTAGCAACCCTTTAGTTGGGGACATTTTGTGTGCTGTACACAGGCTTCAATTGGGGGGTGTGGGGGTAACTTTCTGTTGGGTTCCTGGACATTGCGGAATACTTGGAAACACAAAAGCGGATGAAGCGGCGAAGAAAGCTACAAGTTTGGTGCCTATTACTCAACTAGTTATGGCATCTGATTATGTGTGTTTCGCGAAACATTTATTGCTCGCTGCTTGGAATGACGAGTGGCATACCGTGATTCAGAATAAGCTGAGGGATATTAAAGATACCGTCCGTCCATGGAGGTCTTCAATTCGTTCAAAACGTAGGGAGGAAGTGGTGGTTACACGCCTTCGCGTTGGCCACTCTTTTGCAACTCATGGATATTTGATGAGTCGTGAAGATCCACCAATATGCCAATATTGCGGTGATATCTTCACAATAAAACATATTTTAGTAGACTGTGTTAATGTAAGAAATATTCGTGACCTTTTTAATTTAAAAGGGAGTTTGAAGGTGGTACTAAGGGACGATGCCTCGGCCATTGACCGAGTCATCGCTTTCTTGCACCACTTGAAAATATTTTTTAAAATTTAATACATAAATATATATATTTTTTAATTTTATTTATATATATAATTCTCTGTGTTTCTTTTATTTATTTTAATTAAATTTATTTTCTGTTCTTGTTATTGTTATTGAGATTTATTTATTGGTAAATTGTTACCTATTATTGTTTTACATATTATTTATTTACTGTTATATTGTTTTTTGTTGTTATTTTGTTATTTAGTTTTTAAGAATTTTTTCATTGTTATATTGTTGTTTTTTGTTTTTTATTGTTGGTGTTTTATTTCGTTTTGTAATTTTTGTTGTATTTATTTATTTGTTTATTTATTAATTTATTTGATTTTATTTAAAACATCGCGTTCTGTGTTAGATTTCGTTTGGCGATGATAACCTCAATTGGTTTTTCGCCAGGAAAAAAAAAAAAAAAAAAAAAAAAAAAAAAAAAAAAAAAAAAAAAAAACTTACGACAAACACTGGTAGCTGTTTTCTTTGACCTTGAGAAGGCATATGACATGGCATGGAGAAGAGGAATTTTGAATGTATTGAAATCATGGGGTATACAAGGTAACATTCTTGCTTTTATACACAATTATTTGAATAACAGGACTTTCCGTGTACGTCTAGGAGGCATATATTCTGATCGTTACGAACTAGAGAATGGTGTACCACAGGGTGGCGTGTTAAGTGTGACGCTGTTTGCCGTTGCCATTAACAGTGTCACTTCAAACGTACAGTCACCGGTCCACTGTTCCCTGTTTGTAGACGATTTTTGCATATATGTGACTGCTAGAAGTATGGCAACAGCGGAAAGATTCTTACAATTAGTCATTAATAAATTGCAAGAATGGGCCAAATCTACGGGCTTTAAGTTTTCGGTTTCGAAGACCCAGTGTATAGCATTTAGTCGTCGCAGGCAACACCAGAAACCTATCCTTTATCTTAATGGTACGCGGCTTCAGACCGCGGATAATGTGAGATTTTTGGGTCTTTTATTAGATAAAAGACTTTCATGGAGTCCGCATGTTCGTGGTTTGAGGACCCGGTGCAGCAGGATATTGGATATGTTGAGAGTTCTAAGTGGTACAAATTGGGGAGCAGACAGAACCTGTATGCTCCGCTTCTATCGCGTCGTTGTAAGATCGCGCATAGATTACGGCTGTATAGCCTATTCATCTGCTCGACCTACGGTTCTGAAACTCCTGGATTCAAAACATCACGCTGGTCTTAGACTTTCTACTGGTGCTTTTAGATCAAGCCCAATCTTCAGCCTTCTAGTTGAAGCTGGAGAACCATCTCTCTCAGTGCGACGTCAAAAGCTACAGATTTCATATTACACAGGTCTTCGAAGCAAACATAAACATCCGGCATTCAAAGCAGTTTTTGATAACCACCTCAAGGATCGTTACAATGTGCGTCAACGTTCAACTGCTCCCTTCGGAATAAGAACGTTGCGCATTTTTAGCAATCTAAATTTAGAACTTCCACCTATATTCGAACGATCATCATGCTACATCCCTCCATGGGTAATACGAATGCCAAAATTTGACTTCTCATTGTCCAGGTACCTGACGTTATTTATCGTAAGGAGTTTTTGCAGATCCAACTAACTCACCAACATACTGTGACTATATTCACAGACGGTTCAAAACTGGACAATGGGATAGGTTGTGCATTTTATATGGAAGGACAAACCTTCACTTACGGATTGCCCTCAGCCTGTAGCGTTTTTACAGCAGAACTTTATGCAATTTTCCAAGCTTTAAGATCAATTCCGTCTGCAACATCTAAATATCTTGTATATTCCGATTTCAAAAGTGCTCTCCAGGCTATTCAGGAAATTTACACTAAGAACCCATTAGTTGGAGGCATCTTGTGTTCAATACACAGGCTCCAATTACGGGGTATTGAGGTGTCATTTCTCTGAGTCCCTGGTCACTGCGGAATATTTGGAACCACTAAAGCAGATGAAGGAGCAAAATTAGCTACAAGTATGCTACCATCGACACAACGGGTCATGGCATCAGATTTTGTATGCAATGTTAAAACTATACTATTCTCTGTTTGGAATGAAGAATGGCAAAATGTACATGGAAACAAGCTGAGGGACATCAAAAATACCGTCTGACCATGGAGGACATCTGTTCGTTCGAATCGAAGGGAGGAAGTTGTGGTTACTCATGAAGTTGTGATGCAACATGAGGATCCACCACTATGCCCGTTTTGTAGAAATAATATTACAATCAAGGATGTACTGCTTGATTGTGATAGGTTGACAAATTTGTATATACGTTACTATCTTCGAGGTAGTTTAAAGGTGGTTTTAAGGGACGATGTCACGGCTATCGACCGTGTCCTCGCTTTCTTACGCCACCTTAATCTATTTAATAATATTTAAATTTTGTATAATTTTAGGTTCTTTAGTTTTAGATAATTACCATTAGTTTTAAACATTTATTTTATTTTATTTTGTTTTATTTTGATTAGTTTTATTTATGTAGAATTATTTTTAAAACTCAATTTTAGTTAGGCGATGATAACCTCAATAGGTTTTTCGCCTGGGGGAAAAAAATATGTTTGGAATACTTGGAAACACAAAAGCGGATGAAGCGGCGAAGAAAGCTACATGTTTGGTGTCCATTACTCAACGGCATCTGATTATGTGTGTTTTGCAAAACATTTATTGCTCGCTGCTTGGTATGACGAGTGGCATACAGTGATTCAGAATAAGCTGAGGTAAATTAAAGATACCGTCCGTCCATGGAGGTCTTCAATTCGTTCAAAACGTAGGGAGAAAGTGGTGGTAACGTTGGCCACTCTTTTGCAACTGATGGATATTTGATGCGTTCTGAAGATCCACCAATATGCCAATACTGCGGCGATGTCTTCACAATAAAACATATTTTAGTAGATTGTGATGATGTAAGCAATATTCGTGCCCTTTTTAAATTTAAAAGGGAATTTGCCATTGACCGAGTCATCGCTTTCTTGCACCACTTGAAAATATTTTTAAAAATTTAATACATAAAATATATTTTTTTATTTATACGTATAATTCTCTGTGTTTCTTTTATTTATTTTGTGTTCTTGTTATTGAGATTTATTTATTGGTAAATTGTTACCTATTATTGTTTTACATTATTAGTTTTATTTTAAATTTTTTATTGTTATAGATTTATTGTTGTTTTTTTGTTATTTATTGTTGTTGTTTTTTGTTTTGTAATTTTTGTTGTATTTAAATTTATTTGGTTTTATTTAAAATATTGCGTTCCGTGCTAGATTTTGTTATAAACAATCGTGTGTGACGCAGATTATAATTTTTTTTTCATTTTTTGTACATTGATGTAGGTGTGCAAGGATGTAAGTGCGATTCTGGTGTATTTTTAGATACATACTTATACGCTGCTGTTGAGCAAAATAATCTGCATTTGCCACACAAACGGAATTTGTCAGGAAGAGAGTTGCCCTTTGTCATTGTAGCAGATGACGCATTTGCTATGTTAAATCACATTGTTAAGCCATTCATAGGAAGACACAGTAAAGGGTCAATTTAGAGAGCATTTAATTATAGACATTCTAGAGCAGGGATGTCCAACTTTCATAGCATAGCGGGCCAATATTAAAACCTTGTACGTTGTTGCGGGCCGCATAGTAATAATATAATTTTAGTTTGAAATAGTAACAAGAACATATGAAAATTTATAAATAAATAAAACAAAATTTAATAGTATTACTTATATTTCTCAAGACTCAAGTGAGAGAAAACTATACAAATAAGAAAAATACAAAATAGTTTTAACAATTAACACAACTGAAATGAGGATTAAAATGTACATTACAGTATTTTAGTGAGAATATTGTGGTCGATCAGCTGCAGCCACCAAAGAACGAATATCCACCTCTAGTTCTGTATGAGCCAACCTCATGAGATGGAGTAAAGATACATCAGAAAGCTTGTTCCTATTTTGGTTTTTCATAAACTTCATAGATGAGAAAACACTTTGTCATAGGTATGTACTTCCAAACTTTAAAGACATTTTTAGCCCAAAATCTCGCAAGTTTGGGAATCTCTCTTTAGGAAGCAATTTTAAAAAGTCATGAGTCTTTTCTTGCCTGGTCATTAGAAACATGTCACCCTGCAAATCACATAATTCAAGGTGTTGGTCAGCTGGTTGGTCTTCAATTGTAGCTCCAAGAGGATTGCTGTAAAGCAGTAGACTACTTTTGAGACTTTCATTTTCCTCAAATCTTGTATTGAACTCGTCAATTAATTCTTGAATTTGACAGATGCAGCTTGAAAAATCATTGTTTTTTAATTTGTCGGCTAACTGAAGACAGTTAGGAAAGTGTATACAATTTTTGTTTTCAAGATTTTGTTTGAACAGTTGTAGCTTACTGCGAAACCCATTGATGATTCCAGCCAAATCTGATATTGTTTGATTTTTTCCTTGAAGACTCAAGTTCAAAATGTTAAGATGATTTGTCAAATCTGTTAGAAAAGCTAATTGAACTAAAAATTCTGGATCTTCAAACTTCTTTTCTATTTCAGTGTTGTCAGATGGCACATATTTCTTGAGGAATTCAGGAATTTCCTTTCTTATTGCAAAGAATCGCTCCATGCACTTTCCTGCACTTAACCATCGTACATGGTTATATAATAGCAAGTCTCCATATTCAGCCTGTTTCTTGTAAAAACTGCTTAAGTTGCCTATGTAAAAGGGCCCGGTTTCCACCTCTGATCAGATTTATAATCTTAATCAAAAGTTTAAAAACTTGATCCTGCTTGATGGATTTTCCACATAGAGCTTCTTGATGAATAACACAGTGTATTGCCGGACAGTTAACGCCATTCTCCCGAAGTAATCCTATTAATCCAGACGTTTTACCTGTCATTGTTGGTGCCCCATCTGTTACAATTGCTGAACATTTATCAAGTCCTCCAATTCTGTCAACTGCTATTTTCAAAGCCTCATAAATGTCCTCTCCTTGTGTTCTTTCATGAAGAGAACACAAATCTAATAGTTCTTCTTTACTAGAGAAATCTTCAAAGGTAGTACGTACAAATATTAAGAGCTGACTGACATCTGTTTGGTCAGTACTTTCATCCAAGCAAAGTGAAAAATATGAGCTTTTTTTAACCTGCCCAAGCAAAGAATTTTCTACTTGCATACCCATGTCAACAATTTTTCTTTGGATGGTTTGATGTGAAAGTGCCGCTGATTTAAATTTCTCCGCTATTTTAGAATCCTCAAAAGCTTTTGCCATTTCGATGGCACATTTTTTAATTAATATTCCATCAGTAAACGGTTTCTTTGCCCTGGCCAGATCAAGAGATACGACATAAGATGCAAACAATGAATGTGTTTGGGAATGTGATATTTTACTAAGCATACAGGTTTGTTGTTTAAGCTTCTTCTTCAAATCTGCAACTAATGTACGCCGACTTTCATCTGTATATGTATCATACTTATTTTCATGCATTGTTTTGTAATGTCTTACAAGAGGAGTTGGTTTCTACGGATGAATTAGTTCTTAGGAAGCTCAACGTAACCAGCTTTGCTGATTCTGGCTGCAGTAACATAGGTTTTCGGAGAACTCTAAAAACACTGCTCATTATTCCGAAAACGTTTTCAATAACCCTCCTAGCTCTAGAACAGGGATGTCCAACTGGAGGCCCGCCATGCCATTTTATACCACCTTTAAACTACCTCGAAGATCGTAACGTACATACAAATCGTTTAACTTATCACAATCAAGCAGGATATGCTTGATTGTAATATTGCTTCTACAAAACGAACATAGTGGTGGATCTTCATGTCGCATCAACCATCCATGCGTTAACAAAGAGTGGCCGATGCGAAGTCGAGTTACCACCACTTCCTCCCTACGATTCGAACGAACAGATGTCCTCCATGGTCGGACGGTATTTTTGATGTCCCTCAACTTGTTTCTATGTACATTTTGACTTTCTTCATTCCACACAGAGAATAGTATAGTTTTAACATTGCATACAAAATCTGATGTCATTACACGTTGTGTCGATGGTACCATACTTGTAGCTAATTTTGCTCCTTCATCTGCTTTAGTGTTTCCAAATATTCCGCAGTGACCAGGCACCCAGAGAAATGACACCTCGATACCCCGTAATTGGAGCCTGTGTATTGAGCACAAGATGTCTCCAACTAATGGGTTCTTAGTGTACATTTCCTGAATAGCCTGGAGAGCACTTTTGGAATAGGAACATACAAGATATTTAGACGTTACAGACGGAATTGATCTTAAAGCTTGGAAAATTGCATAAAGTTCTGCTGTAAAAACGCTACAGGCTGTAGCGTCGGTGTGGGTATCGTGTTGGATGTGTCAAAGCGTTCGATACGCTCCCGCACATTGCAATAGAACATGAGCTTCGACGAAAGGGGATTTCCACCCCCTTAGTCGACCTGGTCATGGAGAGCTATCGGGCCCTTTACACCAGTGAGGTGTTAAGCAAAGGGATCCTCTATCGCCCTTGCTTTTCAATTTAGTACTTGAACCAATACTTGAACGGCTGGAAAGAATGCAGGGATATAAAATCAACTAGAACAGCATTATCTCTTGTCTAGCTTTCGCTGACGACTTAGTCGTAATAGCGTCGGACGCCTCGAAAGCCCAGGATCTTCTGGATGCCACCGTGGACTATTTTGGAGACCACGGTATGAATCTCTCAACGTCAAAGCGCCTGGCGATTCAAATAGTCAGGACGAGAGATTCTTGGTATCTGGAAGACCCCGGCATGGAAGAGCTAGGGGATAGAATCCGCTCGGCCACGGCGGAGGACAGCTTCGTTTATCTTGAGGCGAAGTATTCCCTCTGGAAGAGCATTGATATTATAGAGTTGCAGGCTCAGCTCACCAGGGTACTGCAGAGGGTCGAACGCCTCGCCCTCAAGCACCTCTAGAATTGCTACAGAAATATATTCTACCCCAGCAACAGGCCTAGGAAAGGTTTCACGTCCCCGCCATCATTGGGAAGCAATATCCAATCAAAGGCCCAACCTAACCATCGAACTCTTTGCTTCAAAACGACGAAGATCCGTGTGAAGGGGCATAGGGCGGACGCAACTATCACGCTCTGAAGGAGGCGGACCCCTTAAGAGAGTCATAATTACTCCCGCCGTTTACCTGCGCTTGCTTGGCGATCATCGCTTTCTCGCTGATCGTCTCCAACCATCACCTGCTGGTTCATCTGACCGATGATCTCGGGACACCCTTGCTACCGATGATTACGGGTCAGCGATGATCACCAAAAACCAACCGATGATCACGGGACACCCTTGCTACCGATGATCACGGTATTTTTTTTATTTTAAAAAATACACCGCCTACGACTAGTCATCAGTAGGGTAAAACTAACCTGTCTCACGACGGTCTAAACCCAGCTCACGTTCTCTAATAGCGGGTGAACAATCCGACGCATAGCGAATTCTGCTTCGCAATGATAGGAAAAGCCGACATCGAAGGATCAAAAAGCGACGTCCTTGAACGGCTGGAAAGAATGCAGCGATTTAAAATCAAATCGAACAGCATTATCTCCTGTATAGCTTTCGCTGACGACTTAGTCGTAATAGCGTCGGACGCCTCGAAAGCCCAGGATCTTCTGGATGCCACCGTGGACTATTTTGGCGACCACGGTATGAATCTCTCAACGTCAAAGAGCCTGACGTTTCAAATAGTCAGGACGAGAGATTCTTGGTATCTGGAAGACCCCGGCATGGAAAAGATAGGGGATAGAATCCGCTCGGCCACGGCGGACGACAGCTTCGTTTATCTTAGGGCGAAGTATTCCCTCTGGTAGGGCATTGATATTGGAGAGTTGCAGACCCAGCTCACCAGGGTACTGCAGAGGGTCGAACGCCTCGACCTCAAGCACCTCTAGAATTGCTACAGAAATATATTCTACCCCAGCATCAGGCCTAGGAAAAGTTTCACGTCCCCGCCATCATTGGGAGGCATTATCCAATCAAAGGCCCAACCTAACCATCGAACTCGTTGCTTCAAAACAACGAAGAACCGTGTGAAGGGGCATAAGACTCTCATGGATCCCACATGTTCGTTATTGATTATGGCTGTCAATCCAATTCATCCGCATGACTTACAGTTCTGAAAACTCTTGATACCATCCACCACTCTGGACTTAGACTTTCTACTGGAGCGTTTAGAACTATCCCACTCTCTAGTCTTCTTGTGCTCTTTCGAGACGACGTCAGATGCTACAAATATCTTACATTTCTGGTCTTCGTAGCAAACCAAATCACCCGGCATTCAAAATTATCTTTAACAGTATCCATAATGAAGATTACGATGCACATCAACGTTCAATCGCTCCATTCGCCATACGAACATTACGAATAATGGATAACCTTGGGTTGCAACTACCTACAGTGTTTGAACGATCAATGTGCTATATACCTCTGGATAATAAAAACGCCATGCTTTGATTTTTCATTATCCAGTTTTATAAAAACCAATACTCCTAATGTGGTGTACCACCAGGAGGTTTTGGCAATATACAGATTCCACCAGTATAGTGAGATTATTTTCACGGATGGATCTAAACTGGACAATGGTGTTGGGTGTGCGTTTTATGCGTCTGGACGTACCTACACGTACGGATTGCCCTCAGCTTGCAGCGTTTTCACGGCAGAACTATTTGCTATTTTTAAAGCTTTGACCGTTATTCAATCTCGATCCTCGCATTTTCTTTTGTGTTCGGATTCCAAAAGTGCTCTTCAGGATGTTTTCTCTAACAACCCTTTAGTTGGGGACATTTTGTGTGCTGTACACAGGCTTCAATTGAGGGGTGTGGGGGTAACTTTCTGTTGGGTTCCTGGACATTGCGGAATACTTGGAAACACAAATGCGGATGAAGCGGCGAAGAAAGCTACAAGTTTGGTGCCTATTACTCAACTAGTTATGACATCTGATTATGTGTGTTTCGCGAAACATTTATTGCTCGCTGCTTGGAATGACGAGTGGCATACCGTGATTGAGAATAAGCTGAGGGAAATTAAAGATACCGTCCGTCCATGGAGGTCTTCAATTCGTTCAAAACATAGGGAGGAAGTGGTGGTTACACGCCTTCGCGTTGGCCACTCTTTTGCAACTCATTGATATTTGATGCGTCGTGAAGATCCACCAATATGCCACTACTGCGGAGGTATCTTCACAATAAATCTTATTTTGGTAGATTGTGTTAGTGTAGGCAATGCTCGTGCCCTTTTTAATTTAAAAGGGAGTTTGAAGGAGGTGCTAAGGGACGATGCCTCGGCCATTGACCGAGTCATCGCTTTCTTGCACCACTTGAAAATATTTTTTAAAATTTAATACATAAGTATATATATTTTTTATTTTTTTTATTTATACATATAATTCGCTGTGTTTCTTTTATTTATTTTAATTATATTTATTTTGTGTTCTTGATATTGAGATTTATTTATTGGTAAATTGTTACCTATTATTGTTAGTAGAGAATGCGCTTGTTGAGATGGGCCACTTGAGTCGTGGGGGAAAACCCAGCCTTCAGGCGGTCTTACGTCATTAACCCTTTTAACCCTTTCAACCCTTTAGCCTTCAGGCGGTCTTACGTCATTAACCCTTTTAATCCTATTAACCCTTTTAACCCTTTCAACCCTTTCAACCCTTTAGCCTTCTGGCGGTCTTACGTCATTAACCCTTTTAATCCTTTTAGTTAACCCTTTCCCTTTCAAGACTGGTGCCGTCGATTCTGAAAAAAATCTTTTTACCTGAGTCGTATTCGAACCCCGTATGTTTGTGTTTAGAACCATCAACGCTAACCTCTCGGCTAACTTCTCCAAACAATAGAGACGCTTTTATTTGTGCTATATGACCAGTATTGTCGTTAGTCTTCTTGCATGATAGGATGTCATTGATCCTTTCTCAAGTGTTGAAAGGGTTGAAAGGGTTAAAAGGGTTAAAAGGGTTGAAAGGGTTAAAAGGGTTAAAAGGGTTGAAAGGGTTAAAAGGGTTAAAAGAGGTAGAAAGGGTTAAAAGGGTTGAAAGGGTTAAAAGGGTTGAAAGGGTTAAATAAAAGGGTTGAGAGGTTAAAAGGGTTGAAAGGGTTAAAAGGGTTGAGAGGGTTAAAAGGGTTAAAAGGGGTTGAAAGGGTTGAAAGGGTTAAAAGGGTTAAAAGGGTTGAAAGGGTTAAAGGGGTTAAAAGGGTTGAAAGGGGTTAAAAAGGGTTAAAACGGTTAAAACGGTTAAAAGGGTTAAAAAGGGTTAAAAGGGTTAAAAGGGTTGAAATGGTTAAAAGGGTTGAAAGGGTTAAAAGGGTTAAAAGGGTTGAACGGGTTAAACGAAAGGGTTGAAAGGGTTAAAAGGGTTAAAAGGGTTTGAAGTCCAAGTTGACCTGATGTCAAAAATCGTCGTATTCGTACCTTCTGCGCCCCGTCTTGAGGAAATAATGTCTTTAGGCGTAATCAACATGCTAGTACTGTATGAACTTGTTTACTTCCAAGCTTAATTGTTTTCTTTATTATTTATAATTCTTATAAATCAAATGAATATAAATACAATATTGGAGTTTTATTATTTTATTTTTCTAAAACAAGACGTTTGATCTTATCTCTTATTTATAAAGACTTGTCCTCTGTGTTTTTCTAGGGTTGGAACTGGCATTGCCCACATTACAAGTCTTGTTTTTTTTTAAAATTTTTTTTGATTTTTCATGAAATTGACTATATTATTTTTAATTCACCTACTAATCATTAAGCGTTATCGAAAAAATATTATCATTATTGCTATCAAGTTAACAAATAGTCATTGAACAACCTTCTATTCTATTTGTAATCTTCAAGGACTTTGAATAAAATATACCATCAAAGAATTAATAATCTTTATTGAAAATAGGTTTATTTTATATTTAAATCATAACCATAAAAATAGAGATTTCTTGTGATAATAACATAATCCTTTAATCAGAACTTTTTATTTTTATGAAATACATCTTGTTTATTATATTTTAGCTTATTGTAATATCTTTTATTATAACAAAATTCTTTAATCAGAAAGTAGAGATTTCTTGTCAAAATAGCTTAATTGAGTACATAGATCAAGAAATATAAATTCTAATACTACTTAAGATTCGTTTTCTACACACACTACAATCTTGTAATTCCAATGAACACTCAGTACACGAAAATATATGTCCACAAGGTAAACTAGCGATTTCCATTTCATTCGTACAACATATCTTGCATAAAAATGGATCTTCTTCTTTTTCTTCTATTGGTTTGGTTTTAACTGCATTCAACACAGCTGTTGCATATTTACATGAACTAAAATGCAAAACGTGCTCTTTAATTGGGTCATCGTTATGTGACCATTCTTTAAGTCCACCAGCACATACAAAACATATGGTTTTATCGTCTTTTCCAGTATAAAAAAACCCAGCTTCACTCAAACGTATAGGATTTATATTTTCGTTAGATATTCCCTCCCATGTGGTATAGGTCTTTAACCGCTCATTGTATAGTGAATAAGCATTAAAAACAGTTTTTTCAATAGAAAGAGAATCTGTCCAAAAAAATGTTCCTACCATATTGAAGTACTACAAGTAAATGACATCGTAATATCTTATCTCTTATTTATAAAGACTTTTCCTCTGTGTTTTTCCAGGGTTGGAACTGGCATTGCCCACATTACAAGTCTTGTTTTTTTAAAAATTTTTTTTGATTTTTCATGAAATTGACTATATTTTAAACTAATTTTAAGATTTTTTAACGTAACACTCTCCTTCAGATATTTTATTTTTTATATTAAAAAAATTACTAACTTTAAAGATTTGTATTTTTGATTTGTCGAAATCTGTATTAACAATTTTCAAAACATTTAAAGTGATTTTACAAAGATTTTATAAATTCTTTTAATATTTACAAAGACAGACAAAAGCAATATTTCAGCTTCTCAGTGATTTATTTGTTGTAACTACAAGTAAATGACATAGTAATATCTTATCTCTTATTTATAAAGACTTGTCCTCTGTGTTTTTCCAGGGTTGGAACTGGCATTGCCCACATTACAAGTCTTGTTTTTTTTTAAAATTTTTTTTGATTTTTCATGAAATTGACTATATTTTAAACTAATTTTTAAGATTTTTTAACGTAACACTCTCCTTCAGATATTTTATTTTTTATATTAAAAAAATTACTAACTTTAAAGATTTGAATTTTTGATTTGTCGAAATCTGTATTAACAATTTTCAAAACATTTAAAGTGATTTTACAAAGATTCAATTAAAGTTTTGATTGACATTTCTCGATGTTTTTAATGATTACATGGGCGTCATTTGTGTTAGTGACATTCAAAATTATTTTTACATTAACACTGAAACTTTCTAATTTTGAATGTTTACAAGAGTTTCCTCCGTGCCAGTGACATTCAAAACTATTTTACATAAATACTGAAACTTTAAAATTTTGAATGTTTACAAGAGCTTCCTCCGTGCCAGTGACATTCAAAACGATTTTAAATTAATACTGTGACACTTTAAAATATTACAAATAGACACTTTTTAAATTTCAAATGTTAATAAAAGATAACTTCATGTCACAAACATCCTCTCAATGCAATATTCATTGATAAAGAAACGTCCATCAAAATTCTAATGACTTATGTGTTTTTTATTCTTTTATATAATTTTTACTAAATATTTACAATAGAACAAGACTTGTAAGAAAAAAAATAAACTTCGAAGCTAATAAAAATAATATTTATTAAAACATTAATTATAAATTAATTATTTACCAATGCTTTGCTAGTGCATATTTTTCAATGTAATACATTTTCAGAACTTGATACACAAATAGCAAGAATTAAAGAAGTTTTTTTATCTTTTACCTAATTTTTTAAACATTTTAACGTCTTGCAAAATAATTAGATACTCTTAAAATAATTTATTGTATTTAACTATATTTTTTAAACAGTGCTACTTCCTCATACAATTTATCAGCTTCGGGAAGAGTACTTGATATTAATTCATCTGTGTTCATACAGTCAATGATGTAAGATATTAGTTCAGGTTCATTATAAAATAGTTCCATGATTCTTCGTGTTATCAAAGGAATAGTATTTATGAGTAAGGTCCATTCGTTGATATTGAGAGTAGCAGTATTATGCCCGTCATACAAACTGATATAATTTTTTCCAAAACATTTTTTTAGCGTAATGTTACCTTTCATCATTGAAAACTTACGCTGTTTTCCATCAACTACTACTTGAGGAATTTGAGTCAGAAATTCGTTAAATTCCATATAAGACAAAAAAATATGTTTTTTCTTATTCGTTTGTATAAGCACACCAAGAGCATAATCTTTGTGTTTAAAAAGTCCTGTAGCAACGAACTTTGTACATTCAGCATTTAAAAAATTTATTGACTTTAGAAAAATTCCTACTGGTAAAACTGAACAAGTTGCTCGATCCACATCCATAGATTCCATGACTAAAAATGGCATCTTATCTTAACCTAATATGTGTTTTATAAACATTCACTTAATGGTTTTCTATTACGTAACCTACCGAGACTTGTTGGAACTTGTCTATATATGTTTAATTAACACTTGATGATTTTTTTTTGTTACGTAATCTTCAGAAGCTTGTTTGAACATGTCTTCATAATCAATTACCTAACGATTTTGTTTTTACATAATCTTTTTCACTGACCCTGTGAGTAATGTATAAACAATATGCGAATCATGAAGTATTAGACAATACGCTGAAGTATTTTCTGGAATATTTTGAGATGCTTCTATTTCTAATCTTACGTCCACAGGACCCGTTTTCACAGAATCGTTTTGTTTTGAACAATCAATTACAAAAAAGTTAGCTTTATTCATAAAAGTATCTAAATCTAAACAAGGAGACGATTCACGAAAGTAATAGGATTTTTGAAAACTAGTGTACATATCATAAATAACAGAAATATCTCCATGAATGTTATCGTATGGAAAATACTGTGAATTGAGATACAATTTAACGTTTGTAACTTTACAATCGTCAAATTCAGAGGCGTTCTTTTTTATCTGATTTTTTCGATTTTTTTGCAAAGCTAAAATCACATATCTGGGTTTTTCCATTTGAGAGGCTGTCTTCACTGTCCAAGATATACGGTTTGTTGTAGGAACAGACGGATATTCTATCAATTCCCATTTTCTCATTGTTATATGAATAGGAGCATCGCGTTCAATCATTTTCAGAATTTTCAATCGGATTGGATCAGCCAAGATGACGTGTGGAACTCTCCATGCTATGCTAGTTATTTTTAAATCTACGAAATCTGCATTGTCACTGTAAACTGCGTTTAAATCAGATGACGAGCGCAACAGAACAAGTTCGTGTTTTGCCCCCACCACAACCTTTCTGTAGTCTTCAAAAAATCCCATCAACATTTTTAAAGGAATCGACATGGTAAACTCTTTTGTTACTTTTGTATTACCCACTCCGATCCATCCTGCATTTATCAGTTTATTTTTTTCCAGTTCACGAATCGAAAGCATACTTTTAATGGTACTAGTTATTCCTACATTTCTTGTACGGTCCAATTCGTTAGCATTAATCTCATACCGAATGTCATCGAAAAAAAATGCCCCGGCATTGTTTACTAAACATACCTCAGTTTCTTCTCCGTTAGCTTTTTTGCCACTGACAGTGCCCTTTATGTGTAATAAACTTTCGAAAGGTACGGTAATGACATCTTGTTGATGAATCGGTATACGTATCTCATCGTTATTATTATAAGTTGATGAAGAATACGGTTTATGAGTATGATACTCCATACCGTATAGAGTATTGTCGTATTCGACACCACTGTCAATTCCCAAAAGTTCTTCCATTCTTTACGATTTTAAAACCTAAAGATCTAAGAAATTTGACGTTTTTTAATGTTAATCCTGGTAAGGATCTTGGTAGACTGATGTTTTTTACGTTTTTTAATGTTAATCCTGGTAAGGATCTTGGTAGACTGATGTTCTTTGTATTTTTACTCTTTTTAAATACTAGTCCCATTTCGTAAATGTAATCTAACTGATATAGTTTCACCACGAAAATCTATTATATCTCCGTTTTGATCTTTTAGACTAACAGTAATGTTATGAATTATTTTTACGTTGACAGGTAAATATATTACATTCGGAGGATGTTCCACGATCTTGTAGAATATGACATTCGACACCATTTATAAACGATCCAGTTACAATATTGCACTCAACACGAATCACATTCACCTTAATGATATCAACAGGTTTGTCTGAAACATGTTTTTTATTTGATACTAAATGAGAACCAGAGAATCCTAACAGTTTACCTATAGAATGTTTTTTATCGAAATGTATTTCTTCGGAACATTTTATTTCAGCTTTCAAAGTGTTATTGTTTGGACGTAGCGAAAAGAAAATACTCGGATCCAAATTCATTAATATGTACCTCTCTATATCTTCAATTTCGTATGATCCCGTTGGCAATGTGATGTATTTATCCTTACCGTAATGAAAAACGTTATTTATACCATCTACGATATTTGGAATCGAGTTGTAGGAAGCTAAGTCTATGAATCCTATCTCCCATTGTCCAGTAGAAACATCATACGGAGGAAAAAAGTCATTAGATAAAACAGATGTATTTCCTGATAACACTATACTCATGACGTCAGAAACTTTAGACACAAATGTCCACAAATGACTGAATTGATTTTCTGGTATCTCTTATAATTATAGTGTACATTAGCATTCCTACCGAAATATTTTGCTAGTTCAAGGGGTGGTCTCAAATTTCCGAAACTATCAAAGTACTCTACTGATTTACCATTTTTTTTGTAACAAACCCAATGAGTGCCAATTCCAATAACACTGTCTAAATTTACAATGCCTGATTCATTTTTCAATGCACGTAATGGTAGAGTATCTCTCATATAAACTCCTCTGAACCAAGGTATGTTTAGTACTTTTGCATATCTTTTTAATTCAATATTTGTCAATGGTCTGATAGGAATCGATTCAATTATTTCTTTTTTTTTGTTTTTTTCCTCCACGACCCTTATATGGTTTAAGGTATAATCCTTTACCCTTAAGTTTTTTTAATAGCTGTTTCAAGTCATGAGGAGTACGGTGGTTTCGACGTCGCGTACGTCTTTTACCCCCACCCAACTTTGATTTCGCTTTCATTGCTGACGAAACAGCTAGGGCCGCTGCGCGTTCGCCAAGAGATGCGTCACTGGATTTAACTCTTTTCCAAGCCTTTTCCGCTAGAACTTCGTCGGCTTTACGACGATTTTGAGAATCGGTAAATCTATTGTAGGTAATATCGTGTTCCCGGCAGGCTTCGTCTAGTGCATTTATACCTTTATCGCCACGTGCTAAACGTTTACTTAATTTTGTTCCGGGACCGCAGTAATTATAAGTGGGTAAATGTAATTCGATTGGTAATAGATCTATTGCTTTGTTCAAAACACTTGAAATCAAACCACCTCCTACAGCCTTTCGTTTACGACTGACATTAGTTTTCCATTTGAATGCCATTTTATTACTAATCAGAAACGTATAAGTGTTTGCTTTTAATACTTTTTTCTAAACTAATTTTATAATTAGAATTAATTTCTTATTTTTTTAATTTCTTCTCTCAACATCGCTATTTCAGAGTTAATTCGAATTTGAATGTCATTGTACAAGGTAGCTAACTGTGAAAAAACTACTACGTCATTTGGTTCTTTACCAGATCCCACGTGACTTATACGTTTAAATCGTCCGTCATATTCTTTTCCACTTATAAGAAGAGCATTATCTACCAAGTATTTTAAGTTAACGGCGTCTCCCTGCAATTCTGGAGCATCTATATCGCGCAAACGATGATTAGCAAAGAAAAACGTATTTCCAATTTTAACTGGAATTAACTTTTCCAGATACCCCTTCGTTACCGCATCGTCAGTATTTATAGGTTCCCCCAATCCACCCAATTGAATACCATTAGCATAGTATTGATTCTTTTCATCATTGAATATCAAACAAGCTTTCGGAATAAATGATTCGAGGTATTTTTTAGACACAGCATCGTTTCGGCCAGTAGGTTTTCCTAAACCTCCTATAGAAAAACCGTTAGTATAGTATTTGTTCTTTACATTATCGAAAGTTAAACACGTTTTCTCGAGATAACCTTTGGTCACTGCATCATCTCTGATATTAGGCTCACCCAATCCACCCAGCAAAACACCATTGGCAAAATATGAATTCTTATCGGTATTGAAAGTTAAACAACTTTTGGGGACAAAAGATTCGATATATTTTTTAGTTACTGCATCGTTCATATCTTTAGGTTCACCTAGACCGCCTAAAGAAATTTCATTAGCGTAGTATTTGTTCTTCGAACTATCGAATGTCAAACAATCCCGTTTAAGCGTTCGCATATTAACAATGTCATTTTCAGAAACAGGGTCTCCGACTTTAGGCTTAGAATAACGTCCAAACTTATCGACGCTCATTTTATTAGTGTTCTAATTTTCTTATTACCCCATCCTTTTATAATCCCCGCTTCCCTCAGCTCTTCTATAACAGACGCTATTTCGTTTCTATGACCTGTATGACCAGCTTCGTAAGAAGACAGTAAAAGTCTCAGCCTATCGCATAATTCGTTAGGATTATCCCAATAAGCGTATCCTTTACCAATCCTTTTCGGGGGAAACAGATGCTGAATAATATTTTTGTATTTATCGTTTCTAAAATCTCGATTTATAATATTTCTAAAACTGTAATTCACTTTATGAGCATGAGTTTTTTTACAAATTTTTCTATAGGCTTCTACATCTTCGTCCGTATATATTTTTCTTGGTATACGCATAAACAATAATTCATAAAGTCCTTCGGTACCGTTGTAATTTTCTCCTGCTATAATAATGTCACCATCTTCGGCAAACTGAATCTCTTTATCTCCGACCATAAGAACATTACCTTCTATTCTCGGTCCATATACATTATCTATCAGATCGGAGTCGTTAATCATTTTTGTCATGTACAAAAGTGTGAGTTGATTAGAAAAGGTTGTATTTAAAGTCTCTTTGTATTCTTCTTGTCCTTTAGGAGTAGTCATTAACTCTTTTACACTAGATGATTCTTTTAGAGGCGTTGAGTGTGATGTAATTGGCTCAAGTTTTATTTCTTCATTCTCAGGTTTAGTTTCCACTTTATCTTTCCGTAATTTCGAAATTTCCCTAATAAGGGGACTGTATTTTTTAGTCATTACTCGTTCCCTTTCCACATCACCGAATCTCATTTCACGGTATTTTCTCTTTATAGCCTCTTTCAATCTAGATATCTCAAGGATAACTTGTTCTTCGTTGGGCGTCATGTTGTATACTGATAGTGAACAAGTGAATACATTTAAAATAAATCTTTTACAAAACAATCGAATCCGATTCTGTAACGACCTTGATCTTTTTCACTGTCTTTATCTATTACCACAAAGCCGTAAATATTTTTCCATGCCTCAGCACAGATGTCTTTAAAAACAGATATTTTAATGTCAGGAGTCACGTGGTTATTATAAATATGTTTTATATTGAGGTCGTCTTGTTTAAATATAACTAAAAAGTTCGTATTATCACGAATCAATTGTTTTGGAATTTGACTGTACGATTGACCTAAATAGAAAGTATCGACATTATTGTGACGGCCCATTGAAAAATATTTTCTAATATTGTCTTGTTTCTCACAAGCAATATCATCGAATATTACTACGGAATTTTGTCTTACGTCATTGGGTTCAAGTACACTTTGGTTGTCAGAGTATGAAAAGTAGCCGATTTCAGAATCTGAGAAAACCTTTTCTAAAAGTTTATACTTTGACTGATGTAATGATTTTGAAAACACATACACATTAGCAAACTTCAACCCATTGGGTTCAAACAATAAATTGAATACTACATTTGTTTTCCCGCAATTAGAAGGTCCACAAATAATACATCGAATAGTATTTGGTAAAAGTGTACTATGTCTGACGCATTTTTTTTTTGTACACTCTACATATTTATCAAAATTTGACATTGTAAAAGATTGTAGGGCCTTTTCTGTACGCATTGTGATGTAACACTAATGATATCAGTATTTGTTTCTATAATTTATACTAAATAAGTTGTTTCGTATCGATCCAACTGTTGTGTGTTTTATCAAAACCTGTCCATTTGACATAAACTTTATTACCTTTTCTCTTTAATACTTTATCGATAAGATAAACATCACCCATTTTCGCTTTACTGATTTCTTCGGTATAGAAACCTCCTTTCAAAATATTACCTCTAGAATCTTGTAACACATACGTTACAGGTATTGTAGGTTTTACAGCAAAAACAGAAAATACTTCGTTTGTCCAACTCGGATAGTACCCTTTCGCAAAAGTTGTTTTGTACTTGGAGATTCTTACTTTATCATCTACTTTAAATTTGGGTAATAGTTTCGTACCATTAACAGATATTCTTTTTAATAAATTCGTTTCATGTTTTTTCCTTACACTAACAGGTTTCATTCCTGTGGTTCTATGAACTGATGTATTGTACGATTTTACTAAACTATTCAGTATATCTATCCATACATACGATCCCCTAGCAGTAAACTCTTTCCACATTTTACTTTTCAACGTACGATTAAATCTTTCGACTATGGAAGCTTTTTTATCTGAATAAGTAGTATAGTGATTAATTTTGTATTTTTTCATTAAATTTCGAACATGAACGTTGAACCATTCTTTACCTTGGTCTGTTTGAAAATAATTCATTGGATGATTTTTCAAAACACTATCTAGAGCAGAAGCCACTTCGACACCTGTTTTCGATTTTAAAGGAAGCGCAAACGCAAATTTTGTAAGACAATTAATCATAGTTAGTAAGTATTTGTATCCTCTGTTTCGTTTAGCATAAGGAATCATCTCTACCAAGTCTGCCTGATATAAATCGTGAATGCCTTTCAAGGTTACACGTCTAGTTTTGAAATGTCTTCTAGCCGGTTTATGTAATTCATTTGCAATAGCATATCTCAGATCCATTTTAGAAATGTGATTGATTTTAAAAAATACGAACTTATATAGGTTAATTTCCACATCACCCAAGAGGTATAACCTTTGATGCGTTGTCCATTATTTTATCTGGCGGACTCCCCTATAGGCATACAAACCAGATTTGTAGATTTTTGTAAACTGCAGTATTTTTAAAATGATAAGAATTTTAATTATATATTTTTTTGTTGCTATCCATTTTTAACTCATATTTGTAACGTTTATGTAAACAGCAACAATTTTTTGTTTTATTTTGCTTCTATTATTAAACATTAATGTGCTGTTATTCTGATTGTAATTTATTTTATCACAAGTTCCAATTTTATATGACATTTTATATTCATTGAGAAAGTTTTATTCCCAAGTTTGTGTCTGATATCTGTACTTTTAGCGTCAGTCATTAACTGCTGTGCTTTGTTTCGACGGTTTAGTCTTATTGCTGAATATTCGATATCTTTATCAACTATTGCTTTTGGAACTACAATTGAACATGGGAAACAAAGAGAATCGAAATTTTTTTTATAACCACGATTCCCCTTCTCGTCGAAATTGTTGAAAAATCCTGTTCTTATGTGCCCTCATTCGAGTGGAACCCTTACTCTAGTACAGGTAATCTCGAAAGTATCGGACCCGCAGGGGGGTGCGGACTAGCCGCACCTACGAGGGATTTGGCGTCCTTCGCGGTACCCTAGCCTAACACTACACCACTCACAAAAACATACACACACACATACACACACCAACACAATCTATACACATTTCAAAACTTACATCTTCGCTTAGGGAATTTTGACTGGTCAGAACCGTTGCGCGTTGGGAGTGCTGAAAAGTCCAGAGCGTGACAAACTCTGGTCTGGGACGCTGATGTGAGCTTGCTCTGCCGAAGACGTAAGCGCGGTTTCTGGTCTACCAGCCGCTTCGGTCCTTGGTCAGGGAGTGTCCGCGGTGCACGGGTGTCGGAGCCCGTGCACAGTATTACGAGTCCTCGACTGATGCCCATCCAGTCGAGCTAAGGAGAAAAGCTATAGGCCTCAGAGTTCTGAGGGTTGGAAATGATCTTAATGTGATCCAAGGGTGTACCCGTTCCTATAGTCTCGCCCGTAACGCTTGACACGATGGCTGGCAAAAAATATTTATGGATTCAAAAACCCCGTCAAATATGACTAGCTTAAAGAGAACACGCCAGGATTCTCCTGACGATCATATTGAAAAGGATTTGAGTAAAAAGTTGATGGTGGCAACGTCGCAGACATTGCCATCAGCAAAGTATTTAGTTGTTTCTAGTGCCGAAGAAGGGAAAGATCTTTCAAAAGTTTCTCCCTTCCTTATTAACAAGGCTATTACTGCGTGTGCTGGAGGCCCAGTAGCCTCTATCAAGAAACTCAGAAACGGAACACTGTTAGTTGCGACTTCCACCGAGAGACAAACCCGTGCTCTATCTAAAATGACCTCTTTCTTTGACCAGGTCAAGGTATCTGTGGCTCCCCACAGATCCTTGAATTACTCAAAGGGGGTCATCACATGTAGGGACTTAATGTACATTTCAGTTGATGAAATTAAGTCCGAACTGTCGTCTCAGTCAGTTACGGACGTTGTCCCTATCATGAAAATGGACAAAGGAGAAAAGGTAGCAACAGCTTCTTTTATCGTTACCTTCGGCAAACCGGAAATACCCGAATATTTACATGCAGGTTACCAAAGGCTCTCAGTGAGACCATACGTGGCTAACCCTAGGCGCTGCTTCAAGTGCCAGCGATTTGGGCATATCAGCTCTACGTGTTCGAAGCAGAACGTATGCGGTATATGTAGCGTCGAAGGCCATGATGATAAGGATTGTGTTAATTCTCCGAAATGCGCCAACTGTGGTGGTGACCACCCAGCGCGATCCTACAACTGTCCCACGTTCAAGGAAGAGAAAGCTATCCTAGGCATCATGGCGAAAGACAAGCTGTCGTTTCCAGAGGCCAAAAAACTCTATCGTTCCACTCAGCCAAAGACAGACAGTAAGACTTATGCCGCTACTCTGACCGCTTCCAAATCGTCCTGTAACAACTGTGCCGAGCTGTCGAAAAAAATTGAAGTTCTAACTGAACAAGTTTCTCGCCTTTTGTCCATAGTCACGAATGGTCCTCCTACTTTGAACTTAGTACAACCTGCAGCGACGGATAGTGATTTACCTCTTGTACCAATCCCTTCCACTGGGGGGATTGGAGCACGAAATAAATCACTAAGTGAGCCTTGTGTTTCGGTGCAGAAGAAATTATCAACGGGTAGTAAACCATCTGTGCAGAAGACGTTGGAAAAATCCAAACCACGTAGACCGGAGTTACGACAGACCACATCGTCACAGTCGTTACCGGGTATTAAGAAAAATGCAAACAAAGGAGGGAATGTGAAAACTACCCCTCCTAAACCCAAAACTTCCTCAGATTCCATCCCTGAACGGGTGGATATGGAATCTGAGAAATGTAAGCCTGAGACGTCCCAAAACGTCCCAGGCAAGAAAGGAGAGAGCACCAATGGGTGTCAAATAAACCCTTTGCTAAGCTAATAAATGTCTTTGCTTAGGAAGTCAGTGATACAATGGAACGTCAACGGTGTTAGGAGTCACATAGAAGAACTTAAAGTACTCGTGCGAGATGTGTACCCAATGTTTGTATGTCTACAGGAGACACATCTCCACGAATCGCATAATTTCCATTTAAGGGAGTATTCAGTTTTTAGATCGGACTTCGTTACAGAAGATCGGGCTAGAGGTGGCGTAGCCATCCTAGCCCGTGACTGTATCGATGCTGTTTCTCTAAACTTAATAACTCCTTTACAAGCAGTAGCCGTTCAAACAGCTGTCCCGTGTAAAATCACTGTGTGTTGTGTCTACTTGCCACCACAAGAAAACCTGCATCACAGTGATTTAGTAAATTTGATAAGCCAGTTACCAACTCCGTTCTTATTGGTAGGGGATTTTAATGCCCACCATTCGTCTTGGGGATCTCCGACTAGGAACTCTCGAGGTGATATTGTTGAAAGTGTAAGAACGGAACTAGACTTATGTCTGCTAAATGACGGTTCTCCTACTCATTTAGCAGCATCTACTGGTGGATGGACAGCTGTTGATCTATCGATTTGCAGCCCTCAATTAGCTACTAGATGCACATGGTCGGTACTCAATGATTTGTATGGAAGCGACCATGTGCCTATTAAGATCAGTTTATGTGACTCCCAAACCTGTTATGTTCGAAATTCCAGTTGGATTTTGCGAAAAGCCAACTGGGACTCCTACTCGAATTACCTTGTATCACTTGACATGGATTATCTGACACCCATTGATGAAAATATAGAAAATTTTACGAAAGCAATTTTAAATGCCGCTGAAAAGACCATTCCGAAAACCTCTGCGCATCCACGCCGACCGCCTGTGCCGTGGTGGAACGATGAATGCACAGAAATCCTCCGTTTACGACGAAGAGCTCTTAGGAGATTTAAACGACACCCAACGAATGGAAACCTTCAGGAATATAAAATACTCCGTGCGAAAGCACGGAGGATATTTAGGCTGAGTAGAAAGAACTCTTGGGAACAGTACATTAGCACAATTAGACGAACAACTCCGTCCTCCACAGTGTGGAGGAAACTAAGATCAGTTTGTGGTACTTCCATTCCGTTGCCAGCCATTGCGCTGAAGCAACCAGATGGGAGATTAATCACAAACAGTGATGACATTACTAATGTACTTGGAACATCTTTTTCTAACTTTTCTGCTACTACAGCCTATAATAGATTATTCCAGATTTATAAACTGAAGGAAGAAGCAATACCGTTTACTGTTGGGTCGTCTGAGGACTCTCCTTTAAACACTCCTTTCTCTATAGGGGAATTGGAGTCAGCTCTTGCGTCAACGAAGGATTCTGCACCAGGTCCTGATTCCATTGTGTACTCCATGCTAAAACATCTACCATCATCGGCGAAACTTGTCCTCCTTCGAGTATACAATCGTTTATTCGAGGAGCGCTCTTTCCCCGATGCATGGTTAGAATCGACTGTAATTCCTCTTTTGAAGCCAGGTAAGGACAAAACCAACCCCAGTAGTTACAGGCCTATATCACTTACAAGCGTCTTGTGCAAACTACTGGAGAAGATGGTCAACCGCCGTCTTGTCTGGTACCTAGAAACCAACAACCTTCTTAGCAACGAACAATGTGGTTTCAGACTAGGACGCTCATCAGTTGACCAATTGGTTTTGTTAGAATCCGCTATTCAAGATGCCTTTCTCTTGCGTCAAACGCTCGTTGCCGTTTTCTTTGACCTTGAAAAGGCATATGATATGGCATGGAAAAGAGGAATTCTGAACACTCTGAAATCATGGAGTATACAAGGGAATATCCTAGCATTCATCGCTAACTTTCTTTCTAACAGATCTTTCCGCGTTCGACTTGGAGGCACGTATTCAAACAGCTATTCACAAGAGAATGGTGTACCGCAGGGCAGCGTGCTGAGCGTCACGCTGTTTGCCGTTGCAATAAATAGTATCACCAGTAATATACGATCTCCGGTACACTGTTCCCTTTTTGTGGATGACTTTTGTATATATGTGCCTGCTCGTAGTATGGCAACTGCGGAAAGATCTTTGCAGTTAGCAATATACAGATTGGAGGAATGGTCAAAATCTACAGGTTTCAAATTCTCTGCTTCGAAGACCCAATGTGTAGCATTTAGTCGTCGTAGGCAACACCAGGAGCCGATCCTTTTTCTTGACGGGGTTCAGCTTCAAACCACGGATAGTGTTCGATTTCTAGGTCTTTTATTTGATAAAAGACTCTCATGGATCCCACATGTTCGTGATTTGAAGGTGAGATGCAATAAGAAATTGGATATGTTAAGAGTCCTTAGTGGTACGAATTGGGGAGCAGACAGAACTAGTATGCTTCGATTTTATCGCGCGGTCGTTAGATCGCGCATTGATTATGGCTGTCAAGCCTATTCATCCGCACGACTTACAGTTCTGAAAACTCTCGATGCTGTCCACCACTCTGGACTTAGACTGGCTACTGGTGCATTTAGAACTAGCCCAATCCCTAGTCTTCTTGTCGAGGCTGGGGAACCCGCTCTTTCAAGACGACGTCAGATGCTACAAATATCTTACGTTTCTGTTCTTCGAAGCAAACCCAACCACCCGGCATTTGAAAGAGTCTTTTATAATAAGCTAAATCAAGTGTATAATACACGTCAACGTTCGACCGCTCCATTTGGCATACGAACGTTAAGAATATTGGATGAACTTGAGTTGCAACTTCCAACTATGTTTGAACGACAAATGTGCTATCTACCTCCATGGATAATAAAAACGCCGCACTTCGATTTCTCATTGTCCAGTTATATAAAACACGATACTCCTGTTGTGGTCTACCACCAGGAATTTTTATCCATTTATAAATCTCACCAACACAGTGAAATTATTTTCACTGATGGATCTAAACTGGACAATGGCGTTGGGTGTGCGTTTTATGCATCTGGATATACCTACACGTACGGATTGCCCTCAGCTTGCAGTGTTTTTACGGCAGAACTATTTGCTATTTTTAAAGCTTTGGACGTCATTCAATCTCGATCCTCGCATTATCTTTTGTGTTCGGATTCCAAAAGTGCTCTTCAGGCTCTTCAGGATGTTTTCTCTAGCAACCCTTTAGTTGGGGACATTTTGTGTGCTGTACACAGGCTTCAATTGAGGGGTGTGGGGGTAACTTTCTGTTGGGTTCCTGGACATTGCGGAATACTTGGAAACACAAAAGCGGATGAAGCGGCGAAGAAAGCTACAAGTTTGGTGCCTATTACTCAACTGGTTATGGCATCTGATTATGTGTGTTTCGCGAAACATTTATTGCTCGCTGCTTGGAATGACGAGTGGCATACCGTGATTCAGAATAAGCTGAGGGAAATTAAAGATACCGTCCGTCCATGGAGGTCTTCAATTCGTTCAAAACGTAGGGAGGAAGTGGTGGTTACACGCCTTCGCGTTGGCCACTCTTTTGCAACTCATGGATATTTGATGCGTCGTGAAGATCCACCAATATGCCAATACTGCGGGGGTATCTTCACAATAAAACATATTTTGGTAGATTGTGTTAGTGTAGGTAATGTTCGTGCCCTTTTTAATTTAAAAGGGAGTTTAAAGGTGGTGCTAAGGGACGATGCCTCGACCATTGACCGAGTCATCGCTTTCTTGCACCACTTGAAAATATTTTTTAAAATTTAATCCATAAATATATATATATATTTTTTAAATTTATTTATACATATAATTCTCTGTGTTTCTTTTATTTATTTTAATTAAATTTATTTTCTGTTCTTGTTATTGTTATTGAGATTTATTTATTGGTAAATTGTTACCTATTATTGTTTTACATATTATTTATTTACTGTTATTTTGTTCTTTGTTGTTATTTTGTTATTTAGTTTTTAAGGATTTTTTAATTGTTATATTGTTGTTTTTTGTTTTTTATTGTTGGTGTTTTATTTTGTTTTGTAATTTTTGTTGTATTTATTTGTTTGTTTATTTATTAATTTATTTGATTTTATTTAAAATATTGAGTGCTGTGTTAGATTTTGTTTGGCGATGATAACCACAATTGGTTTTTCGCCAGGAAAAAAAAAAAAAAAAAAAAAAAAAAAAAAAAAAAAAAAAAAAAAAAAAAAAAAAAAAATCGAAAGTATCGGTTGAACTAAAACCAGGTGAATTACTTTGAATAATGCCTCCAAATATCTGAAATAACATATCAGAATTAATTTGAGAAGCCGGACGAAATGAAACATACCCCAGTTCTCGGTTTTTAAAATTCAAACTTGACAAAGTGAAACCGAGTTGATCTTGATCAGTCGCATTACTTTTCATTGAATCAATTATATCATTAAGTCCTTGTCTAATCCAGTCAATTTCATTGACATTAGTTGGCGGTAAATTGAATTTAAAAAGAAACCTAGTTCCATTAATACGATACCTTTTAACATACTTTTCCGTATTCGAAACAAGATATACAGCCATTTCAATAAAATAGTACACACCCAAATACAGCAAAGAAGAAATTAAAACTGAGTTTTGGTTTCACTATCTTTTATAACTTTTTCAGATTAGAATATTGTAAACAAGCCGTTAATGTTTTTTCAAATTAGGATAACAAATCGTTAATGTTATATTTGAAAAACAACTTTGGAAATTTTGAAAGATTATTAATAAACAAGTCAATTAAAATAATAATTAGGGAATTTTAAGAAGCAGTTAAAAACACATTAGGAAAGTTTGAAAGAATTTTTATTCTTGGAAAATTTAAAATGATCAAAACAAATTAATTACAACTAGAAGGATTAAATTCAACAACCAGAGAAATATTTATTCAGTTTGTGTCGTGAACTGCAGAACAGAGCATAAGCATGTCAAATCTTATTGAAAAATTCAATTTGTCAACAAGTGTAGACACAGTGTCTATTCAATCATTTACGTTAGGGGAACCATACGTGATTAAAGAAGCAAGAATAGTAGAAGCGAAATACGGTCATGCAATATTAGTAAAATTTATCAATAAGGGAGAAACTGTTCATGCCTATCTACCAAAACGTTATACTACTTTATTTTCAAATGATCAAGATTTAGAAGCTATTATAGGAAAGAAGCTTTTTGTTAAATCTAAAAAAGAACGAACAGTTGATTTGAAAATAACAGAATGAGTTTTTTCGAAGAGCGAAGAGGAGCTTTTTCTGAACACTAATACAGTGAGTATTTTTATTGATTAACTTTAGTAGAATACAATTATTATTACTTACTTGGTATTTTAATTGAAAAGAAGTTTTCTATCAATAATAAATTTATGAAAGTTCAGAATCACGTATTTTGTAAATAATAGACGTTTCTAATATTCTGTTTATAAAGTTTAATTTCTTTAATTAAAAAATAAATATAATATATATTCTAATTGAATGATTAAGACTTTGGAGATGTCTTAAAGTGAATAAAGTGGAAACTGAAGTTTATTATATTGATTTGTTATATTATTTTAAATTGTTATTTTTCTCCTTGTTCCATTGAAATAAATAAAATGTAAACAAAATGAAAGTTCTTTCTTTCATTTTAAAAATAATATCGTAAATTTGATTCACATAATGTGTTGAGTTATTTGTATCAATTTACCATAAATAAATATATAATACATAATTGAATTAATAAACGTCAAGTTGAAATACTTTATGTTATCAAAATACGAATTTGCTCCATAAAGATGTTTACCTCTATCAGTTGGATATGATTTAAGAACTGCATATACAAGTGAACTTTATGAAATAAAACGTTTAGATGTAACAGAGAGAAATTTAAAAGGTTTTGGATCAAGTGAAATAAACTGATTTACTAAATTGAACATTCTGTATTATGTGTTTAGAAAAATAAATAAAATTAAAAACAATTTAATAAAAGGTATTACAATAAGCTAAAATATAATAAACAAGATGTATTTCATAAAAAAAAAGAAAGTTCTGATTAAAGAATTATGTTATAATCACAAGAAATCTCTATTTTTATGGTTATGATTTAAATATAAAATAAACTTATTTTCAATAAAGATTATTAATTCTTTGATGGTATATATTATTCAAAGTCCTTGAAGATTACAAATAGAATAGAAAGTTGTTTTCCATCCTATCCTACAGATATTGTTGAAAACTTTCACTAAACATTTATCTGAAAATAGATTTATCCTAGAAATCATTTTACTCTATATACAAGTAGAAAGTAGATTTCTATTATAGATACTTTGGTTGAACATTTTTAGTATGACAATAGATTCTTATAATTTTTGAAATACAAAAATACTTAATCATAAAGATTGTTAGTTTCTATACGATATTTAAGTTAGAATTAAGATATTCTATTAAGAATAAAAAAGAGTAAATAATAGATTTGAATTTTGTTATAATAAAAGATATTAAAATAAACTAAAATAGAATAAACAAGATGTATAATGTATTTCGTAGCTTAGTACTGTAGACAGTTTAATACGCCTAAAGCCTAAGAGAAAGTAATCCTAGAGATGTATAAATACGAGTGAAGATTTATAACCGTATCACTATGTTGGCAGCTCACGAAGACATCGAAATACTTTTAGCTAACCCTAAGCTATGTACGTGTGGGAAAACCTTGGCTCATTATTACATCAGGGAAGCAATGGCTTTAATGGAGAGGCATGGTTTGGCAGAGTACGACACAACAAGACAGCACTACACGGCTTGTCCATGGTCAGTTTACACATCTTGCAATGTACCAGATACGTGTGTTTGTGTTATTTTTAAAAATCTAATCCGAAACGTGTACATGTGTTTCGAAGGAAATGATAATTTTGAGTTGAATAATGTATGTATTTAATTTTGTTTCAATAACAGAGAAATTCAAAAGATTAATAAACTGATTTACTAAATTGAACATTCTGTATTATGTGTTTGGAAAAATAAAGAAAATTAAAATTAAAAAGGTATTAATTCTTATACTCCCATCCATTACCGAAATTAACAGTATTGAAACTAATTGACTTAGTACAAACATTTATTCAGGACGAAACAGGTAGAGACCTAGCACACAAGAAAGGAAGCATAGGGTACACAAGGTACGACTTTTTTGACATCAGGTCAATTTGGTTAAGAAATGGTAGCCTCCGTGTAGATCACCAACCCTTTCATTGACTTAGTATGAAACAACAAATAGCAACTAATTATTGCAGCTTATAAATATATTTTATATAAATTTGTTACAGATTTATTTTATAATGTCAATATGCAACATTAGAAATTGCTAATATTGTGTTTAACCTATGTAGACTATATATTTTTCAATGAAAACCTGTTAACTTTAGAATTTAAACTGACAAAATTAATGTAAATGAAATGAAAATATGGTTACTGTCGCGGAATTAAAATACTTTAAAATAACAGGATTCAAGAGGAAAAGAGAGGGTGAGTATGGCTCACTGCCTTATGGCTACATTAAAAAAGCACGTAAAGCTACTTAATATTTTTTGTCATTTACACATGTTCTAGTATAGATTACTCTGCACGATTCTACTATCATTAAAATATCATAAAAAACTGTCACTGGTGTGAAATTAATTTTTCCCTAAACAAAAGCAAAAAAATTCTTGTGCTCATGTATTATCTTCATAGTAAAATCGATAGCACTACAATATGTGAATGTTTATATTTACATTATGTAAGGTAATCTGATAATAAAACATGTTAACATAGAACAACATGAAAAAAAACTGTCACTGACGTGAAATTTTTCCGTAAACAAAGGCAAAACATTAAGATAATTTTTTGCTCATGTATTATCTTGATAGTAAAATGTATGGCACTATAATATTTTTATATTTACATTATGTAAGGTAATCTGATAATAAAACATGTTAACACACCAATAAGTTAAACATCTCACGTTTAATACTATTGAAAGTAAAATTTATACTAACTTTCACAAAATTAATAAACACATGTTCTAGTATAGATTGCTCTGAACGATTCTACTATCATGAGAATAACATGAAAAAACTGTCACTGGTGTGAAATTTTTCCGTAAACAAAGGCAAAAAAATTCTTGTACTCACGTATTATCTTGATAGTAAAATCGATAGCACCACAAAATGTGAATGTTTATATTTAAAATATGTAAGGTAATCTGATAATAAAACATGTTAACAAACCAATAAGTTAAACATCTCACGTTTAATACTATTGAAAGTAAAATTTATACTAACTTTCACAAAATTAATAAACACAATAAAGCCTGATATGTAGACCTACTGGGGACGTCCGCTGTCTTCTTTATGCATTATATTTTTAAATGGGCAACATATGTGATATTCTGAATGTCTCTTATGAAAGTATTCAATTGAGTTAACTTAATGGTTATGTCATCAATTCTGTATGTCCTGTTATTATAACCTGTAAGCACCACAGTTGGATGATGGCTCACAAACGTATGTAGGATGCTGCCTGAACGATCCAGAGCATATTCTTTTTGCAGTAATTCCATTGTAATCCAGCTAGGACAGAAGGAAGGTAAGTTGTGAATTTTTATAAGATATCGCAGCTTGTTATATACCCTCTCCCACTGCTTCGAATTTACACCAGAATGAATACTCGTCGATGCTTCAAGTGTATTTTGAGGAAAGTAATAGTAAAATGTGTATTTTTAAGTAATTCTGACATTGATGACTCACAAGTATGAATTTAATGTAACTGTTTTCTACATATAGGATACCTCTGTACTCTTTCCACATATTGCATGGCTATAGTAGTCTCTCGAGCTTGATATACAGTGCTCATTAGTACCTATGGACAGGACTACGTAAATAAACATACTTTATCAACAAAGAATCACGTATATTGTAATTGACTTTTCTTATATTCTATTTATAAAGTTTAATTTCTTTAATTTAAAAAAAAATAATACTATATATGCTAATTGAATGATTAAAACTTAATGACCATTTAATTTATACTTAGATGTAACATACTCCTGTACTATGTGTTTTACTTGCAAATAATGTCATTTATATTTTCGTGTTGAAATATCAGTGTTTATACACAGTGTATAACTTACTGTCTTTTAAACAAGAATATATTTCATATAACGAGCCAAACGTCTTGTTTTAGAAAAATAAAATAATAAAACTCCAATATTCTATTTATATTCATTTGATTTATAAGAATTATAAATAATAAAGAAAACAATTAAGCTTGGAAGTAAACAAGTTCATACAGTACTAGCATGTTGATTACGAATAAAGACATTATTTCCTCAAGACGGGGCGCAGAAGGTACGAATACGACGATTTTTGACATCAGGTCAACTTGGACTTCAAACCCTTTCAACCCTTTTAACCCTTTCAACCCTTTCGTTTAACCCGTTCAACCCTTTCAGCCCTTTTAACCCTTTTAACCCTTTCAACCCTTTTAACCCTTTCAACCCTTTTAACCCTTTTAACCCTTTCAACCCTTTCAACCCTTTTAACCCTTTCAACCCTTTCAACCCTTTTAACCCCTTTCAACCCTTTTAACCCTTTCACCCCGCAGGGGGGTGCGGACTAGCCGCACCTACGAGGGATTTGGCGTCCTTCGCGGTACCCTAGCCTAACACTACACCACTCACAAAAACATACACACACACATACACACACCAACACAATCTATACACATTTCAAAACTTACATCTTCGCTTAGGGAATTTTGACTGGTCAGAACCGTTGCGCGTTGGGAGTGCTGAAAAGTCCAGAGCGTGACAAACTCTGGTCTGGGACGCTGATGTGAGCTTGCTCTGCCGAAGACGTAAGCGCGGTTTCTGGTCTACCAGCCGCTTCGGTCCTTGGTCAGGGAGTGTCCGCGGTGCACGGGTGTCGGAGCCCGTGCACAGTATTACGAGTCCTCGACTGATGCCCATCCAGTCGAGCTAAGGAGAAAAGCTATAGGCCTCAGAGTTCTGAGGGTTGGAAATGATCTTAATGTGATCCAAGGGTGTACCCGTTCCTATAGTCTCGCCCGTAACGCTTGACACGATGGCTGGCAAAAAATATTTATGGATTCCAAAACCACGTCAAATATGACTAGTCTGAAGAGGACACGCCAGGATTCTCCTGACGATAGTCAAGATTTGAGCAAAAAGTTGATGGTGGCAACGTCGCAGACATTGCCATCAGCAAAGTATTTAGTTTTTTCTAGTGCCGAAGAAGGGAAAGATCTTTCCAAAGTTTCTCCTTTCCTGATTAACAAGGCCATTACTGCTTGTGCTGGAGGCCCAGTAGCCTCTATTAAGAAACTTAGAAACGGAACATTGTTAGTTGCGACTTCCACCGATAGACAAACCCGTTCTCTATCAAAAATGACCTCCTTCTTTGACCAGGTCATGGTATCTGTGGCTCCCCACAGATCCTTGAATTACTCAAAAGGGGTCATCACATGTAGGGATTTAATGCACCTTCCAATCGAAGAAATTAAGTCCGAACTGTCTTCACAGTTAGTTACGGAGGTTATCCCCATAATGAAAATGGACAAAGGAGAAAAAGTAGCAACAGCTTCTTTTATAGTCACATTTGGAAAACCGGAAATACCCGAATACTTGCATGCAGGTTACCAAAGGATCTCAGTGAGACCATACGTGGCTAACCCTAGGCGCTGCTTCAAGTGCCAGCGATTTGGGCATATCAGCTCTACGTGTTCGAAGCAGAACGTATGCGGTATATGTAGCGTTGAAGGCCATGATGATAAGGATTGTGTTAATTCTCCGAAATGCGCCAACTGTGGTGGTGACCACCCAGCGCGATCCTACAACTGTCCTACTTTCAAGGAAGAGAAAGCTATCTTAGGCATCATGGCAAAAGACAAGCTGTCGTTTCCAGAGGCCAAAAAAGTCTATAGATCTACTCAGCCAAAGGCAGACAGTAAGACTTATGCCGCTACCCTGACCGCTTCGAAATCGTCTTGTACCAACTGTGCTGAGCTGTCCAAGAAGATTGAAGCTCTAACTGAACAAGTGTCTCGCCTTTTGTGCTTAGTCACAAATGGATCGTCTCTAAATTTGGCACAACCTGCAGCAACGGATAGTGTTTTGCCTCGTGTACCTATCCCTTCCACTGGGGGGATTGGAGCACGAAATAAATCACTAAGTGAGCCTTGTGTTTCTGTGCAGAAGATATTATCAACGGGTAATAAACCTTCTGTGCAGAAGACGTTGGAAAAATCGAAACCACGTAAACCAGTGTTACGTCAGACCACATCGCCACCGTCGTTACCGGGTATTAAACAAAATGCTAACAAAGGAGGGAATGTGAAAACTAAACCTCCTAAACCCAAAACTTCCTCAGATTCCATCCCTGAACGGGTGGATATGGAATCTGAGAAATGTAAGCCTGAGACGTCTAAAAACGTCCCAGGCAAGAAAGGAGAGAGCACCAATGGGTGTCAGATCAATCCATTGCTGAGTTAATAAATGTCTGCAATTAACAAGTCAGTGATACAATGGAACGTCAACGGTGTTAGGAGTCACATAGAAGAACTTAAAGTACTCGTGCGTGATGTGTACCCAATGTTTGTATGTCTACAGGAGACACATCTCCACGAATCGCATAATTTCCATTTAAGGGAGTATTCAGTTTTTAGATCGGACTTCGTTACAGAAGATCGAGCTAGAGGTGGCGTAGCCATCCTAGCCCGTGACTGTATCGATGCTGTTTCTCTAAACTTAATAACTCCTTTACAAGCAGTAGCCGTTCAAACAGCTGTCCCGTATAAAATCACTGTGTGTTGTGTCTACTTGCCACCACAGGAAAACCTGCATCACAGTGATTTAGTAAATTTGATAAGCCAGTTACCAACTCCGTTCTTATTGGTAGGGGATTTTAATGCCCACCATTCGTCTTGGGGATCTCCGACTAGGAACTCTCGAGGTGATATTGTTGAAAGTGTAAGAACGGAACTAGACTTATGTCTGCTAAATGACGGCACTCCTACTCATTTAGCAGCATCTACTGGTGGATGGACAGCTGTTGATCTATCGATTTGCAGCCCTCAATTAGCTACTAGATGCACATGGTCGGTACTCAATGATTTGTATGGAAGCGACCATGTGCCTATTAAGATCAGTTTATGTGACTCCCAAACCTGTTATGTTCGAAATTCCAGTTGGATTTTGCGAAAAGCCAACTGGGACTCCTACTCGAATTACCTTGTATCACTTGACATGGATTATCTGACACCCATTGATGAAAATATAGAAAATTTTACAAAAGCAATTTTAAATGCCGCTGAAAAGACCATTCCGAAAACCTCTGCGCATCCACGCCGACCGCCTGTGCCGTGGTGGAACGATGAATGCACAGAAATCCTCCGTTTACGACGAAGAGCTCTTAGGAGATTTAAACGACACCCAACGAATGGAAACCTTCAGGAATATAAAATACTCCGTGCGAAAGCACGGAGGATATTTAGGCTGAGTAGAAAGAACTCTTGGGAACAGTACATTAGCACAATTAGACGAACAACTCCGTCCTCCACAGTGTGGAGGAAACTAAGATCAGTTTGTGGTACTTCCATTTCGTTGCCAGCCATTGCGCTGAAGCAACCTGATGGGAGATTAATCACAAACAGTGATGACATTGCTAATGTGCTTGGAACATCTTTTTCTAACTTTTCTGCTACTACAGCCTATAATAGATTATTCCAGATTTATAAACTGAAGGAAGAAGCAATACCGTTTACTGTTGGGTCGTCTGAGGACTCTCCTTTAAACACTCCTTTCTCTATAGGGGAATTGGAGTCAGCTCTTGCGTCAACGAAGGATTCTGCACCAGGTCCTGATTCCATTGTGTACTCCATGCTAAAACATCTACCATCATCGGCGAAACTTGTCCTCCTTCGAGTATACAATCGTTTATTCGAGGAGCGCTCTTTCCCCGATGCATGGTTAGAATCAACTGTAATTCCTCTTTTGAAGCCAGGTAAGGACAAAACCAACCCCAGTAGTTACAGGCCTATATCACTTACAAGCGTCTTGTGCAAACTACTGGAGAAGATGGTCAACCGCCGTCTTGTCTGGTACCTAGAAACCAACAACCTTCTTAGCAACGAACAATGTGGTTTCAGACTAGGACGCTCATCAGTTGACCAATTGGTTTTGTTAGAATCCGCTATTCAAGATGCCTTTCTCTTGCGTCAAACGCTCGTTGCGGTTTTCTTTGACCTTGAAAAGGCATATGACATGGCATGGAAAAGAGGAATTCTGAACACTCTGAAATCATGGGGTATACAAGGGAATATCCTAGCATTCATCGCTAACTTTCTTTCAAACAGATCTTTCCGCGTTCGACTTGGAGGCACGTATTCAAACAGCTATACACAAGAGAATGGTGTACCGCAGGGCAGCGTGCTGAGCGTCACGCTGTTTGCCGTTGCAATAAATAGTATCACCAGTAATATACGATCTCCGGTACACTGTTCCCTTTTTGTGGATGACTTTTGTATATATGTGCCTGCTCGTAGTATGGCAACTGCGGAAAGATCTTTGCAGTTAGCAATATACAGATTGGAGGAATGGTCAAAATCTACAGGTTTCAAATTCTCTGCTTCGAAGACCCAATGTGTAGCATTTAGTCGTCGTAGGCAACACCAGGAGCCGATCCTTTTTCTTGACGGGGTTCAGCTTCAAACCACGGATAGTGTTCGATTTCTAGGTCTTTTATTTGATAAAAGACTCTCATGGATCCCACATGTTCGTGATTTGAAGGTGAGATGCAATAAGAAATTGGATATGTTAAGAGTCCTTAGTGGTACGAATTGGGGAGCAGACAGAACTAGTATGCTTCGATTTTATCGCGCGGTCGTTAGATCGCGCATTGATTATGGCTGTCAAGCCTATTCATCTGCACGACCTACAGTTCTGAAAACTCTTGATACCATCCACCACTCTGGACTTAGACTGGCTACTGGTGCATTTAGAACTAGCCCAATCCCTAGTCTTCTTGTCGAAGCTGGGGAACCTGCCCTTTCTAGACGACGTCAGATGCTACAAATATCTTACGTTTCTGTTCTTCGAAGCAAACCCAACCACCCGGCATTTGAAATAGTCTTTCACAATACGCTAAATGAAGTGTACAATACACGTCAACGTTCGACCCATCCATTTGGCATACGAACTTTAAGAATATTGGATGACCTTGAGTTGCAACTTCCAACTATGTTTGAACGACAAATGTGCTATCTACCTCCATGGATAATAAAAACGCCGCACTTCGATTTCTCATTGTCCAGTTATATAAAACACGATACTCCTGTTGTGGTCTACCACCAGGAATTTTTATCCACTTCTAAATCTCACCAACACAGTGAAATTATTTTCACTGATGGATCTAAACTGGACAATGGCGTTGGATGTGCGTTTTATGCATCTGGATATACCTACACGTACGGATTGCCCTCAGCTTGCAGTGTTTTCACGGCAGAACTATTTGCTATTTTTAAAGCTTTGACCGTCATTCAATCTCAATCCTCGCATTATCTTTTGTGTTCGGATTCGAAAAGTGCTCTTCAGGCTCTTCAGGATGTTTTCTCTAGCAACCCTTTGGTTGGGGACATTTTGTGTGCTGTACACAGGCTTCAATTGAGGGGTGTGGGGGTAACTTTCTGTTGGGTTCCTGGACATTGCGGAATACTTGGAAACACAAAAGCGGATGAAGCGGCGAAGAAAGCTACAAGTTTGGTGCCTATTACTCAACTGGTTATGGCATCTGATTATGTGTGTTTCGCGAAACATTTATTGCTCGCTGCTTGGAATGACGAGTGGCATACCGTGATTGAGAATAAGCTGAGGGAAATTAAAGATACCGTCCGTCCATGGAGGTCTTCAATTCGTTCAAAACGTAGGGAGGAAGTGGTGGTCACACGCCTTCGCGTTGGCCACTCTTTTGCAACTCATGGATATTTGATGAGTCGTGAAGATCCACCAATATGCCAATATTGCGGTGATATCTTCACAATAAAACATATTTTGGTAGATTGTGTTAGTGTAGTTAATGTTCGTGCCCTTTTTAATTTAAAAGGGAGTTTAAAGGTGGTGTTAAGGGACGATGCCTCGGCCATTGACCGAGTCATCGCTTTCTTGCACCACTTGAAAATATATTTTAAAATTTAATACATAAATATATATATATTTTTTTTTTTTTTTTTTTTTTTTTTAATTTTATTTATACATATAATTCTGTGTGTTTCTTTTATTTATTTTAATTAAATTTATTTTCTGTTCTTGTTATTGTTATTGAGATTTATTTATTGGTAAATTGTTACCCATTATTGTTTTACATATTATTTATTTACTGTTATATTGTTCTTTGTTGTTATTTTGTTATTTAGTTTTTAAGGATTTTTTCATTGTTATATTGTTGTTTTTTGTTTTTTATTGTTGGTGTTTTATTTTGTTTTGTAATTTTTGTTGTATTTATTTATTTGTTTATTTATTTGATTTTATTTAAAACATCGCGTTCTTTGTTAGATTTTGTTTGGCGATGATAACCACAATTGGTTTTTCGCCAGGAAAAAAAAAAAAAAAAAAAAAAAAAAAAAAAAAAAAAAAAAAAAAAAAAAAATTTAACCCTTTCAACCCTTTTAACCCTTTTAACCCTTTCTACCCCTTTTAACCCGTTTAACCCTTTCAACCCTTTTAACCCTTTCAATCCTTTCAACCCTTTTAACCCTTTTAACCCTTTCTACCCTTTTAACCCTTTCAATCCTTTTAACCCATTTCAACCCTTTTAACCCTTTCAACCCTTTTAACCCTTTTAACCCTTTTAACCTCTCAACCCTTTTATTTAACCCTTTTAACCCTATTAACCCTTTCAACCCTTTTAACCCTTTTAACCCTTTTAACCATTTCAACCCTTTTAACCCTTTTTAACCCTTTTAACCGTTTTAACCGTTTTAACCCTTTTAACCCTTTTTAACCCTTTTAACCCCTTTCAACCCTTTTAACCCTTTTAACCCTTTCAACCCTTTTAACCCTTTTAACCATTTCAACCCTTTTAACCATTTCAACCCTTTCAACCCTTTCAACCCTTTTAACCCTTTCAACCCTTTTAACCCTTTTAACCCTTTCATTTAACCCTTTCAACCCTTTTAACCCTTTTAACCTTTCTAACCCTTTTAACCCCTTTAACCCTTTCAACCCTTTTAACCCTTTTAACCCTTTTAACCCTTTCTAACCCTTTTAACCCTTTTAACTTTTTTAACCCTTTCAACCCTTTTAACCCCTTTCATCCCTTTTAACCCTTTTAACCCTTTTAACCCTTTTTAACCCTTTCTACCCCTTTTAACCCTTTTAACCCTTTTAACCCTTTTAACCCCTTTCAACCCTTTTAACCCTTTCAACCCTTTTAACCCTTTTAACCCTTTCAACCCTTTTAACCTCTCAACCCTTTTATTTAACCCTTTCAACCCTTTTAACCCTTTCAACCCTTTTAACCCTTTTAACCCTTTCTACCCCTTTCTACCCCTTTTAACCCTTTTAACCCTTTCAACCCTTTTAACCCTTTTAACCCTTTTAACCCTTTCAACCCTTTTAACCCTTTCAACCCTTTTAACCCTTTCAACCCTTTCAACTCTTGAGAAAGGATCAATGACATCCTATCATGCAAGAAGACTAACGACAATACTGGTCATATAGCACAAATAAAAGCGTCTCTATTGTTTGGACAAGTTAGCCGAGAGGTTAGCGTTGATGGTTCTAAACACAAACATACGGGGTTCGAATACGACTCAGGTAAAAAGATTTTTTTCAGAATCGACGGCACCAGTCTTGAAAGGGAAAGGGTTAACTAAAAGGATTAAAAGGGTTAATGACGTAAGACCGCCTGAAGGCTAAAGGTTTGAAAGGGTTGAAAGGGTTAAAAGGGTTAATAGGATTAAAAGGGTTAATGACGTAAGACCGCCTGAAGGCTGAAGGGTTGAAAGGGTTAAAAGGGTTAATGACGTAAGACCGCCTGAAGGCTGGGTTTTCCCCCACGACTCAAGTGGCCCATCTCAACAAGCGCATTCTCTACTATTGTTTTACATATTATTTATTTACTGTTAAATTGTTCTTTGTTGTTATTTTGTTATTTAGTTTTTTAAGAATTTTTTCATTGTTATAGGTTTATTGTTGTTGCTTTTTTGTTTTGTAATTTTTGTTGTACATAAATTTATTTGGTTTTATTTAAAACATTGCGTTCCGTGGAAACAGGCGGGCCAGTCTGTTACTGAAAAGAGAATTTGAACAATCAAGGTTCGGGTAGAGGCCAAGTCCAAATCAATAGTCCCCTGAATGTTAACACTGCGCGCGGGACCATGCGCAACCGAGGCTTCATCTTTTGACTCCGATACAGGATGGTATGGATCGAGAGCTTGTAAGGCCGAAGGCCCACTTCTCCGCCGAAGCGGATTGAACCCTCTCTGATTAGTTCGGTTTAGGCAGCGTTCAATTGGAACTTTACTCCAGGGTAGCCTTGCCTTAGGGCCAGACCCTCAGAGTAGGGAAATGAGTTCGCTAGGGGATAGAATCCGCTCGGCCACGGCGGAGGACAGCTTCGTTTATCTTGGGGGCGAAGTATTCCCTCTGGAAGGGCATTGATATTATAGAGTTGCAGACTCAGCTCACCAGAGTACTGCAGAGGGTCGAACGCCTCGCCCTCAAGCACCTCTAGAATTGCTACAGAAATATATTCTACCCCAGCAACAGGCCTAGGAAAGGTTTCACGTCCCCGCCATCATTGGGAGGCAATATCACATCAAAGGCCCAACCTAACCATCGAACTCTTTGCTTCAAAACTACGAAGAACCGTGTGAAGGGGCATAAGACTCTCATGGATCCCACATGTTCGTGATTTGAAGGGGAGATGCAGCAAGAAATTGGATATGTTAAGAGTCCTTAGTGGTACGAAATGGGGAGCTGACAGAACTAGTATGCTTGGATTTTATCGCGCAATCGTTAGATCGAGCATTGATTATGGCTGTCAAGCCAATTCATCCGCATGACTTACAGTTCTGAAAACTCTTGATACCATCCACCACGCTGGACTTAGACTTTCTACTGGAGCGTTTAGAACTATCCCACTCTCTAGTCTTCTTGTGGAGGCTGGGAAACCTGCTCTTTCGAGACGACGTCAGATGCTACAAATATCTTACATTTCTGGTCTTCGTAGCAAACCAAATCACCCGGCATTCAAAATTATCATTGTGATAGGTTTATTGTTGTTTTTTGTTATTTATTGTTGTTTTTGTTTTGTAATTTTTGTTTTATTTAAATTTATTTGGTTTTACTTAAAATATTGCGTTCCGTGTCAGATTTTGTTTGGCGATGATAACCGCAATTGGTTTTTCGCCAGGAAAAAAAATCATCCATTTTTTATTACAACTCCATTTCCCTTTCACGTCCAATTTTATTGACAAATGCTCTAAATACTTCAAATATTTTGGTTTTTTCGCAAGTTCGTTGTTCCAACGTAAGTCCTTCAGTCTTTATTATTTCCACCAGATCTTTCCTCTGATTATTGTACATTTTACATTTGTATATTACTTGTTCTGCCGTTTCTTCTTTTCCACATTTACACATCCCATTTGATTTTAGTCCAAAGCTTCTCAGTTTTTCTTTAAAATTTCCATATACGCTCACCGTTTTGTTTCTCATGATGTCCTATCTTTATAAAATCATTCTTCATTCTTTCCCTTACATCTCCCCAATACATTTTTGTCTCTTTTCCTTTAGTCTCATTGTCCCATCTCCTCTGCTACTTCTCTAGGCTCCGTTCTCTCTCAATTTTCTTCTCAATTCCGGTAATCCCACATATCATCTTCTTGTCCCATATACGTATTCGTTCTTTAACCATTATGTCAATTGGTAGCACTCCAGCGATGTCTGGTAATGCCGCAGTCGAGATGGTTCTGTAACCTTTCACAACGTTGGTCAAAACCCTCCTCTGTGCTCTCAGGATAGCCTCTCTGCTGTTTACTCGACATATAATTTCCTCTCCCCAAAACTCACATTCATATAACATAATTGGTTCTGCTATACCCTTATATAACGTAGTCATTGCTCTGCTTGTAATCCCCCAATTTGCTCGGGTGACCCTACCAAGTTTAGTACTTCCCTTGTCAAGCTTTCCTTTTAGTAGTGAAATCTTGGTTTTATCGTATGCGAACAGTAGTCTATTTCTCTGTCCCCATTCACAGATCCTATCAATAGCAAGATTTTCTTTAGTTTCTAGATTACCTCTAGATCTCCCTCTCACCAGCACAATTGCATCATCCGCATATGCAGTGATCGTTACGTCCGGTTCATAATCTGACTTTAATAGGCTGTCGAAGAGAATCAGCCAACAAATTGGTCCCAAAACAGATCCTTTTGGGCAGCCCTGCGTTACTGTTTTCGTTTTACTTATTTCCTTTAAATGAAATCCAACCTCTCTATTGCAAAAGTAGTCTAATTTGTCCTAATAGATTTCTAGGACACTGATTCCTCCGTAGTACATCCACAATTATCGGCCACCAAGCGTTATCATTTCTCGTCTGCCAGGGCTAAATCCTCTTTCAGTCTCATCAAAGCATTTACCGTCCCACATCCTTCTCGAAAGCCAAACTGTCTATCACTTAACAGCCCTTTCCTTTTTAGAAACTCATTTAATCTTTTTGCCATGAAGGGGCTGCTCACGCCTATCTTTGGACCTAAGTCCTTTCGTCAAATCTGGGAAAACCCTCTACATCGACACCATATTGCAGCTGAATAGATTGTCTTAAATTAAAGAACTTTTCATGCTTACGAACACTCCTGTCCGTTACAACTGAAAAAAATAAAAGTTCAAAAATAGATGTAAGTTCACTGCCTTCAAGATTATAAATAACTCTAGTCCTGGAATTCATATTGGAGGGTAAGTAGTTCCGTGAAACTATAATAGGTACATAATTCACCTTCTGTGAAACGATCTTAAATATTAAGGAATTCCTAGTGATTAAATTGAATCCCAACTGTGCCAGCCTTCTAACATGAAGGGGATCAACGTAACTCACGTCGACAAAACATCGACCCCACTTACTTGCATAAAAGCGCAGATAACTTCTCCTTGCGCTAGGATAAAACAATATCGTTGGTTGGCAATGATTAGTGTACCCTGTTAATCTTAAGACTAAACTCAAATTACTGTTACGCTTATCAGCAGAGCGTAATTCAGCATCCGACTCGCTCAAGTTCACTTCCGTAGCATTATCATCAACATTAAGGAAATCAAGCACTGTATCACATGACATACGATCTTGAGATAAGTAGTCCCTCATTTCTTTGCTATACTTAGATTCCATTCTAAGAACTCTGATGGAAAAGGGACTCTAACATTTAAAGCACTATCTATTATTTTCTCAGCAACAACTTGCTCGAGTTCTTGGTGCTCAGGACTACACACAATGGATATATCTCTCTTCATGAGACTTCCATAATAGCTACTTCTCTTGTATTCTTGATTTACGAATATCATCGTATTAATGAATGGAACGTCATCAGACCCGTCCACATTCTCGTCATCATAAAATTCGTCTGCCATCTTTGGCAGATTCTCCAATTGCTGCCTAAACAGCGGATCCTGAGTGTATTCCACTCCAACTGGATCCGGACCTATTGGTCCATCGCTGACAAGGACTTGCTCCTGCAGACTATCTTCCTCCACACCATATAGAATGCAGCATCTGTCCATAAATCTCCTATCACCACTGAGAAGTCGTGTTCCAACTGCGTTGAGCTAAACAAGAAAATTGAAGTTCTCACGGAGCAAGTTAGCCAGCTATTAGCTTTGGTGACGAAAAATTCTGTTTCCAACTTAAATAATAATGTTGAATGTGCGAAGAAATCTCCATTGCCAGATACCTCTGGTAGAGTTAGAAGAAGCAAGACACTATTAGAGACAAGTGTGAAACCTATTCCAACTAATAATAATAATAATAATAAAAATAACAATAACAACAAAACTGCACCTGTGAAAGTGGGTGCAAAATTAAAAGCGACTCAAAAGAGGACCATTTCTAACTCCCCTTCTGAGTCAAAAAATTCCTCAGATTCCACCACTACAATAGTGGTGATGGATTCTGATGACTCTTTGCCTGGAACGTCCAACATTCCAGGCCAACAAATTGTCAATGACGGCAGTGAGAGCCAGGTGAATCCATTTCACTAAAATACAATGTCCACAACTAAACAAACCGTGATTCAGTGGAACATTAACGGTGTTAGAAGTCACATTGAGGATCTCAAATTAATTGTAAGGGATGTGTCCCCTATGTACATTTGTATTCAGGAGACACATCTTCATGAATCGCACAATTTCCATCTAAGGGAGTATTCAGTTTACAGATCAGACTTCGTAACAGAAAATCGAGCTAGAGGTGGCGTAGCCATTCTAGCCCGTGACTGTGTCGACGCCGTTTCTCTGAACTTAATAACTCCCTTACAAGCAGTAGCAATTCAAACAGCTGTTCCATACAAACTCACTCTCTGTTGTGTCTACCTCCCACCAAGTGACAACCTGCAACAGAGAGATCTTGTAGACCTTATGAATCAGTTGCCGCCTCCGCTTTTATTAGTGGGCGATTTCAATGCCCACCATGTTTCATGGGGTTCCCCAGAATGCAACCCGCGAGGTAATCTGATCGAAAGCATCAGATCGGAACTGGATTTATACCTGCTAAATGACGGTTCTCAGACACATTTAGCAGCGTCAACAGGTGGATGGACAGCTGTAGACTTGTCATTATGCAGTCCTGTCTTGGCGACAAGGCTAAAATGGTCAGCATTGCCTGATCTTTACAGTAGCGACCACATTCCTATTGAGATCTCTTTGTGTGACTCCTCTCCCTGTTGTGTTCGACATCCCCGTTGGATCCTGAAAAAAGCCAACTGGGAACAATTTTCACAAGATCTAGAATCACTGGACGTGGATTACTTGGCTCCCATTGATGACATTGTCAATTCATTTACAAAAACCGTTTTGAATGCCGCAGGAAAGGCAATTCCGAAAACCCCATCCAAACCACGACGACCACCTGTTCCGTGGTGGAATGATGAGTGCACTGTGATCCTTCGTCAACGGAGAAAAGCTTTGAACCAGTTCAAGAGACATCCAACGAGTGAAAACCTGGAAAAATATAAAATCTTCCGTGCGAAAGCACGGAGAATATTTAGGCAAAGTAAACGAGAATCATGGTCGCAGTACATTGGCACAATTACAAGAACTACAGCTCCATCTACAGTATGGAAGAAATTACGATCAGTCTGTGGCATTTCCGTTCCGATGCCATTAATTTCATTAAGGCATCCGGATGGAGTTATGACCACGGACTGTGAGGAAATTGCCAATGTGCTAGCGTTATCGTTTTCGAAACATTCTTCATCTTCTGCATACAAGGACGCTTTCCAGGTGTACAAACGTAAACAAGAAGCCTTACCTTTCACCGTTGGAGTGTCTGGAGATTCTTGTTTTAATAACCATTTCTCTATCGACGAACTAGAGTCAGCTCTCTCGTCAACGAAGGATTCTGCTCCAGGCCCGGATGATATTGTATACTCCATGATTAAAAATCTACCACCATCGGCAAAACTAGTTCTCCTTCGGATATACAACCGTGTATTCGAGGAGCACGGTTTTCCCGATGCATGGTTAGAAGCGACAATAATTCCTCTTCTAAAACAAGGAAAGGACAAAACTAATCCCAGTAGTTACAGACCCATCTCGCTGACCAGCTGCCTATGCAAACTACTGGAGAAGATGGTCAACCGTCGTCTTGTCTGGTATCTAGAAACAAACAAACTTCTTTCTAACGTTCAGTGTGGTTCCAGACAAGGACGTTCATCAGTTGACCAATTGGTTTTGTTGGAGTCAGCTATACAGAATGCCTTCATCTTACGACAAACACTGGTAGCTGTTTTCTTTGACCTTGAGAAGGCATATGACATGGCATGGAGAAGAGGAATTTTGAACATATTGAAATCATGGGGTATACAAGGTAACATTCTTGCTTTTATACAAAATTATTTGAATAACAGGACTATCCGTGTACGTCTAGGAGGCATATATTCTGATCGTTGCGAACTAGAGAATGGTGTACCACAGGGTGGCGTTTTGAGTGTGACGCTGTTTGCTGTTGCCATTAACAGCGTCACCTCAAACGTACAGTCACCGGTTCACTGTTCCCTGTTTGTAGACGATTTTTGTATATATATGGCTGCTAGAAGTATGGCAACAGCGGAAAGATCCTTACAATTAGTAATTAATAAATTGCAAGAGTGGACCAAATCTACGGGCTTCAAGTTTTCGGCTTCGAAGACCCAGTGTATAGCATTTAGTCGTCGCAGGCAACACCAGGAACCTATTCTTTATCTTGATGGTACGCGGCTTCAAACCGCGGATAATGTGAGATTTTTGGGTCTTTTATTGGATAAAAGACTTTCATGGAATCCGCATGTGCGTGATTTGAGGACCCGGTGCAGCAAGATATTGGATATGTTGAGAGTTCTAAGTGGTACAAATTGGGGAGCAGACAGAACCTGTATGCTCCGTTTCTATCGCGCCGTTGTAAGATCGCGCATAGATTACGGCTGTATAGCCTATTCATCTGCTCGACCTACGGTTCTGAAACCCCTGGATTCAATACATCACGCTGGTCTTAGACTTTCTACTGGTGCTTTTAGATCAAGCCCAATCTCCAGCTTTCTAGTTGAAGCTGGAGAACCATCTCTCTCTATGCGACGTCAAATGCTACAAATTTCTTATTACACTGGTCTTCGAAGTAAACCTAAACATCCGGCATTCAAAGCAGTTTTTGATAACC